>QVRM01004186.1:0-154921 GCA_003439945.1 Dermanyssus gallinae | reverse complement strand
TCTGTCGTGCTCTGTGAAAAATCCGACCTAATCCACGAAAACATTAGACAAACCTGTGTATATGCTTGTGAAATGAATACCAGAAGCAAATCAGCTAGCCTCCTGGCTAAAACTATGGAGAAAAAATGAAGATATTGCGACAGTGGAGCTCGAATACACGTTTAACACCACCCCGTCAAAGCTATCGAGACCGTCTCTTGCACGTCGCCACTCTTCCTCACGTCTAGCTGTCGTATCCTGTCGGTATTGCTATGGTGTGTTCAACCGAGGCAAGCTATCTTCTTCTACCTATCTCGAGGACTTTGTCTGCAAAAGGTGTGTACGAGAGATTGAAATGGAAATCAACATCGAAAATCGTCGTGAACATGCCAGCTCTGGTGATTGTGCTCTTCATTGTAGTGAGATTAAGGTCACATTAGCGGAGATAAATATTGTCGTGACTAAGCTCAAGGATGAACTACAGCGCAGCGAGCTGCTTCATGATGAAAAATTTGCACATATTTTTGATACCTTATCCTCCCTTTCTATTGATCGACAGAACCTTGCTCATACCCCTCCTCCCACAACAATTCAACCTACAATCAATATATCCGATAGCCAAACATCAGCTGTGAAAAGTGTAAGCGACAGCCTCATAAGCCAACCAGTTGCGCCACTTCAACAACAACCGCAACAACAACAGCGGCGGCAACAGCGGCAGCAGCAACAACAACAGCGACAGCAGCAAAAACTACAGCTGCGACGGCAGCAACAACAACGACAACAGCATACTACGGAACAACAACCAAACAACCGGTGTATGCCAAACACTCATATGCGCATACATTGGAATACTCTGCTGATTCCGCCGACAAATGTGCATTAGTGGTTGGTGACTCAAATCTTCGGAACATATGCCGCGAATTAAAGCGATTGGTCAGAAGGCCTGAAGAAGTGATCATTAGTGCCGCGGGTGGTGATACGCTTCAGATGTGTCTAACCAAGGTGAAAGATTACATGAATATAGCACCTGATATGTCATTCTCAGTGATACTGCACGGTGGATTGATTGATGTTCTCAACTCAAACGACTTAGATGTAGTATCTGATAAATTGTGTGCTCAACTGGAGGAGTTTGCATCGTATTGTGAGGAGAGAAATGCAGTTATCAGTTTCTGCTCCATACCAGCTGTGCATGGGCTCTGCAACCGAACGAGCATAGCTCAGACAGTGACGTACTGCAACTCTGCGATTGAAAAACTGCTCGTTAGTCGAAACCACAATTTTATTTCTCTCGATATACCTTCCGATGGTTTCAGAGCAGACGGTTTGCACTACAATAATCGAGGACTATTACGTGGATCTCACCTAATCGCCACTGAGATCTGCAGATTCCTCGACAAGGCGCCTCATATATACAATCCACGACGCAAGACGTGTCAGAATGAAACCAAAAGCAACTACTCATATCACACTGCAACGTATCACCGCCGACCCAGACGCAGCGCTGAGCATAACAGTGGGTATCGTCTCTCGCCTCCTTTTGTAACATCTCTCAAGCGAAGCAAAAAGAAGGATCATCTGTTGACAATGGTGAACGTTGCACGTCCCCCCTCTCCGCCTGTCTGGGACAATCCGCCTCCGTTCGTATGCGACAGGTTTCGCTAGATGTCTCCACTGACTCTCTAGCAGACGCCCCGGCGACACCGTCTAACCCGTCTGACGACAAACAACAACAACCAACGATCTCCATAGAAACATCAACATCCCCGACTAGTTTAAACTGTGTATATTTTAACGCGCGCTCACTCGCTAAACACGGTGCATGTGATTCACTCACGGCCTACACTTTATTAAATGATGTCGACATCATATTCATATCCGAAACATGGCTTACCGACATCGTAAAGGACCGTGAGCTTTCTCTCAATGATCGATACTCTGTATTTAGAAAAGATCGCGAAAGTCGAGGTGGTGGTGTTATTATTCTTGTGAAAAAGTCACTGAGCTGTTCTGTGGTTGATTGTCTCTCTGCTGTAGAAGCGGTCTCTGTCGATGTGCTATTGGGATATAACACAATCCGGTTTGTATGCTGTTATATCACTAATGCCGACGGTGGTGTGAAACGTGATCAAATAGTTGACGTAGATAAACTATTTGAGGCTCTTGTTGATGATCGACCTATTATAATCTGTGGAGATTTTAACCTTCCACATATTCAATGGAATACGGCAACGATCTCAAGCAGCCTTTCTGTGGACTCGCTTTTTGTAAATTCGTGCTTGAACAATGGCCTAACCCAGCTGGTGACCGAAAATACTCGCACACCCAATGGAAGTGAACATGGATCGATGCTTGACTTATTATTAACAACTGATCCCGCTATTATTGGTGACCTCCACGTCACCTCACCGCCCATAAAAACAGACCACATGGCTCTCTCGTTCCAAGTGTTGATAGAACGTCAGTGTCAGGATGTACCTGGAGGCGGGTTTGACTTTTATAGGGGGAATTATGAGCAAATATCACAAAATCTGTCACTTGTCTCGTGGTCCCGATTCTTTAGTGACTGTCATAATGTTGATGCCATGTACAATAAATATATCGGGTACATGCATTTTCTCATTGAGTCCTTCGTCCCTAAGCGTACGAATATTAGGAGTCATCATAAACTCAGGGAGTATATTGAGAGACTCAAGAGTTTAATTGAAACTGACTCGTGCCCTAACTTACATTCTAAGCTGAAGAGAGCTACGCTTAGACTCCGTATACTCGATGAATCCGCGTTGTCTTTTCGAAATACTAAAGAGTTTTTTCGTTATGCAAACAAGAGAATAAAGGGCAAGCAATGCATAGGGGCTATCAAGTTGAACGGGGAGCTCATCACCAATGATGAGGCTAAGGCCGATATTTTCAAAAACTTCTTTGCCTCAGTTTTTGTTTCTCATCAGGTCTCGTCTTCCCCTTCGATTCATCCACCTCCCAACACCCTTCTCAGCCCCCCCATTTGTGTAGATGATAAACAAATAGTTAATAAAATTAAAGAGCTCAAGTCCAAATGTAGTATCACACCTGACTCAATACCACCATTGTTCTACAAAATGTTAGCCATAGATCTAGCACAGCCTCTGCGATTGATTTTCCAAAGATCTTATGAAGAAGGTGTGGTCCCTCAACCCTTTCGTCTCTCGGTGGTTACTCCAGTTCATAAAAAGAATTCTTTGTCTGATGTTGATAACTACCGCCCTGTTGCCCAGGAAGTCGTCGCCTGCTTGATTTTCGAGAAGATCCTTGTTGACCACATTAATCGTTTCTTGAGTCTCAATAACCTTTTGGACCATAATCAACCCGGATTCACAAGGGGCAAATCAACCTCGACGCAGCTACTCGAGACTGTTCACGATTGGGCACTCTATAAAAACAGGGGTGAAAGAGTTGACTGTGTCTACTTTGATTATTCTAAAGCATTTGATCGAGTACACCACCATACCCTTGTTAAAAAGTTGTCTGTTCTAGGGATTGACAATCGTACCGTATCCTGGATTAGAAGCTATCTGAGTGATCGTAAATTCTGCGTTAGGGTAAACAACTCGTATAGTGACTTTATACATTGTCCGTCTGGTGTTCCGCAAGGCTCTTGCATAGGTCCATTGTTATTCAATTTATTTATTCTTGATATTGGAACCGTACTACCCCAAGGAGTGACATACAAGCTTTATGCTGATGATCTGAAGCTGTACTGTCCCACTGACACGCTAGAGGGAAAACAAACACTACAACTAGCCATAGATGCTGTCTCTCGTTGGTGTGCTGAAAATGATATGATGATATCCATACCCAAGTGCGCAATACGTAGCTCCAAGAAACAGTGTTTTGCTTATAAACTTGACAATCAGGATATACCATATACCTTGTCCATACGTGATCTCGGCGTAATGGTTACCCCAAGCCTCGATTTTGATTTACATATAACACAAACAATCAAATCGGCTAATGCGGTGATGAATACGGTATTTCGTTGTTTTGTCGTAAAGAAACCGGAGTTCTACCTGCATTTGTTCAGTAGTCTTGTACTACCCAAATTCCTTTATTGTTGTGAAGTTTGGCGTCCCTTCCTTAACAAACATCTTGAGGCCATTGAGCGCGTACAATCACGTTTTATAAAGAGAGTGAGCATGCGCTGTAATATACCTCGTGCAAATATAGAACTCAAATCAATTTCTGATATGTTTGATCAAGCCGACACGAGGATGTATAATCGTTTACGCAAGCTCGATATGTTAGATAAGTTCTTTGTAGTAAAACCTAACTCGCTGCGTAGTGGTATGACTATTAATGCCTTGCAAGTTGCCTCAAATGATAGAATTAATAACTTCTTTCCTTGGAGGATTTCGAGAAAATTGCACGCATTGAACAAAATGTAAAAATGTTGTGTAAACATGTACATAATAACAACGACAATGATATTAATAACACTCTACAAATATCTATACACTTGCAATTATACAATATGCCCACCCTTTTGGCTCAATAAAGGCGCTTTTGAATTGAATTGAATTCAATTGAATTTGGCGTGAACGCTAATAAAGAACTCCATTTTTTGGTGAATTCTCTTCAAAGCTACCATGTCGCATCTTCTGACCGGCTTGTATATTCTTCAGATGGGGCAGAATTTTATTACGAACACGACGATTAGTTTCTGTATAGGAAAACTGGTTGTCTCGCAACAGCACATTGTGTGCTCCTATGGCGGGCAAAAAGACCAGTGTCACAAATTGTAGTAATTTCACTCTTACTCCGAAGCAAGACTTCTCAGATCTCATGTTCCATTGGAAAACATATTTGCTTTAACGAGCTCTTCAATTCCATATATCGCTTTAAAAATATTTCCGTCACACCCTGTATATATATATATATATATATATATATATATATATATATATATATATATATATATATATATATATATATATATATATATATATATTCAATAATAAACATTTATTTAATAATAAACGTGCTTTATAAGGAATAACGAGGCTACACGATCAACAAGTGATTGGGCATACAATCACGATGATTGAATTTATTTATTATTATAATAGAAATTATTTTTTAAACAAAATATTTAGAGGGGGTCGTGACTGCCGATGATATCAGGGCTAAAGGAGCTACCTCCAATACGGCGCTCAACCTTAAATTCGTTCGAATTCCTCAATAATCTGAACTAACGAATAAAAAGTAGGTCGTTTCCGACAACCCATGGCCTCATGTTACGATATGCTGTTGCGTATACTTGGTTGCAAGGCATTGTTAAAAACAACAGAAACATGATCCGTCTATGTAAACACAGCGGTGAGTTCGCGAAACGAGTAGAAAACTAAAAAGGACGCAAAACGACACACTACGTTATCAGGCTCAGTTTGCTAAACAACTCACTTCAAAGGTTTATCATATTTAGGAGGTCTAAACGTGGAACGAAACCGCGCCTGCTCTTTGATTATTCGATTAATCGCTTCAGTTTATTTTATGCCGATACTGCACAACGGCTTTTGTCTAATTAAGTGCCGTACTTCTCCTAAAATGCTGGTATATTCTCGGATACTACACCTAGTGCTTCGGGTAGGTGGTTTGCAAGGCCACGTTTGCTGCCTGCGTCAAAACATTTCCGATCCCAGTACCATCAAAACTCACCTAACAGCAGGAACGCACCGTGGTAGCTTCTCGGCACGCTATTATTTTATGACTAGGCAATGGCCCTTACCACACTGAACTCGTTACTAATATGTAGTAAAAAAGTAGTGTGTAAATTTATATGCTGAAAGCCGCATGATAACTCTTAACAGACCCCATACATCGGATCTCGCCAGTGATCGCATTTTTCACATATACGAGTACATTGAACAAAATATGTATTCTGTACATAATCCGATCAAGCCTAGTAAAGCACTGCCTGAGGACAGCGAGCGTAGCACCGCGGCAACATTTCCACGTTGAACTTTAATAGATAATTTCTCCAGCTAAATTTCGCCCGTTCTCTTCTCATCATTCTCACTTGCTGGGTTTTTCCCCAAGTTATCTCAGAAATGCTACTGTAGATTAGCTAGCCGATCGTAAAGCCTGTAAAATCACTTCTGTGAGGACGGCGTGGCGCAAGTGGCTTCCGCAGCTGCAGGGAACACCTGAGGCCATGTTATCCCGTCGGCGACACCGATGTCTTGCAAAGGGGCAAACATGAGGCACACAGATGATCACACCTAACCGCACAGCAACTATGCAGAGTGTTGTCTTGTCCAGGATCGTTTCCAGATGCGGTAAGGGGACGGCTTGAAACCATTTGGCGCTCGGTTTTTTAAAGCCGCTAGAAGGCGCGCCTTGCTAAAAGGCTTCCAGAAGCTTTTTTTAAAAACATGAACTACGACAGCATCTATGGCACACTGGCGTGTGTCATCAAACACCACGCGGTGATGGGCGGCAAACTAATTTCTTTTTGGACTTCATAAGCCGCTGTAGAAATCGGTGTTTGGAAAAGATACTGATGGAGTCAATTTTTGAAGTGTGGTGATCGAAATATATTTAGATTTAACATCTGCATTACACTGCAACATACTGTCGTAGTTCTTCGTAAAATGTTTGTATTAAAATGTATTCGTCAAGCGCCTCTCTGGGCAGACGCCTTTATGCAGCAGCGAATATAAATTAGGCTAATTTGCATTAAGCATAGCACGGGTTGCGTATCTAGGGGTGTATTAGCTCGGACTTTCTGTGCAGAGCGAGCTTTGCGGAGACCATTCTGAGGGCAGCTTCAAAAAGCTCGATGTTAGGAAGCAGGCCCTGCGTCCGAAGCAAGCACTTCGATACGTGTCGAAGCGAGCAGCCGTTAACTAGCTCAGTTAATACGCTATGGTTAATCTAAAGATGTATACGTACGCATGTTAAGTTAACTATTATCCTTTGCAATTTATATTCATCACTTATACGGTATTGTTCGTGTGCCATAGGTTGTATAATATTGATGTAATTAGAAATCATGAAACAAAAGGTTTCTTTCCATTATCTTTTTCACACACTCTACTGAAGGTCGGCTCCGCATTGGAGTGCAGGGCAGAAAATGTGTCCAGATTATTTCGTGTGCTGTCTCTTGTGAAAAAATAGTGCTAATGAGGTATAATTTGGTGCGTAACCTGTTAGATTTTTCATGGCGAATAGCGATTTTTACGTACGCGGATTAGTCTACTGCATATTTATTTGTAGGAGCAATCTGTGCATGATTTTGCAACATGCAAGTGCTGATAATAAACTCAACACCAAAAAATGCTATGAGTTCACCGGTTTAGCCAAGAGCTGCAAGTCGTGCCAAGTCAAAGCCAGATCTGGAGCATTAGAATCTACAAATAGGTTCTAAAGTTGCTTGAGTATCTAGGTGAGCCACACTACTTGACATTACTTGACTTTGATGGGTGACCTACTAAACAAACAATGACACATTTTAACCCTCCCGTCGTCGCTAGACATTTTGTTGTTCCTGCAAAGTTGGCTGAATGTTTCATGTCATGCGCGAATGTGACGCCGTCGCATTTGCGTCCGTATACGAGCCCGCGCCTTCTCGTAAATTCAATTCAGCCAATAAAAGAACAAAAGCAGCGCGCACATACTCATATATATATATATATATATAATTATATATATATATAATATATATATATATATATATATATATTATATATATATATATATTATATATATATATATTATATATATATATATATACATATATACATGATATAATATATATATATATATATATATATGCATTTTCATTGAAGGAGTAAATCCTACACTGCCTCATTAGCTGTTGCTGCATAGAACACAGATAACTTTGGAGGCAAGGCATGAGATGACGAAGACAACGACAACCGACGGCGACGACGACGAAGTGCTCGTCAGTTTGAACTACTACTCGCAACTGCGATCTATAGACGAAACAAAAAAGGGGGAAAACACGAAACGCAAAGTCACCAATCGACGACGTCCTCTATCTATCCAGTGCGCGGCACTGGCAGTGGCTGGCGGTAGCTGTGGGGCGAGGGGGTGTTGTGATGGCGGATACTTTGGTCGGAGGATACGCACACAGGTCGGTACTCAGGTAGGTAGGTGGGCGGGCGGGTGGCCAGGTAGAAGGGGGGATGGGGTAAAGAGGAAGGGGGGTGGGGTAAAGAGGAAGGGGGTGTAGATGGGTCTGTCAGAGTACGTCGATCGGTGGGTCGGTGAGTTGGTCGGTCGGTCGGTCGTGGTGGGCACGCGCACAGGCAGAAAGGCAATAACGTAATCTGAGTCGACGTGGCACAGACCGAAACGAGGGAGAAGAAGAAATAGAGAGAGAGGAGGTGGGGCGGGGGCGAGGTGTGGGGGAACGGAGGGCACCGAAAGCCTAGAGGGAAGTTGGGAAGGAGCTCGCGACGGACCGGGGACGGGTAACTTAAGTTGCTTTAGTGAGATCAGCGTCGACCAGGTCTGGGGTTCCTGTTCTCCCCCTCTCTCTCTCTCTCTCTCTCTCGCTTCTTGCCAGTGCTTCTGTTGATGCCGTTGGAGGCCATGATGATGTCTACGACGGCAACAATAACTATATCAATAGCAGCAACAACGACAACAACAACAGAGACGACGACGGCGACGGCCACGGACTTCCTGTACACTTCCCGTTCAAGCTAAACCCGCTTCGCTGTGTCCTGTAGCTACCATCAGCTTGTAGTCGCGTAGTTCCACAACAACAACAGCTGCCGCAGCAACAACAACAACAACAGCAACAACAGCAGCAGCAACAAAATCAACAACAACATAAACAACATCAACAACAACAACAACATCAGGTCGTGATTGGCTGGTGGCGTCCTTGTAGCACACGGGCTGCTGCTGCTGCTGTTACGTGTTGCTTTTACTGCCCGTGCTGTTGGTGTTGGCCCAGCGACGAGGTTCGATGGGCCGAACCAATGGAGACTTGGCGACACAGCCCGTGGGGAGCGTCGACCACGAACGACGAATGGATGGATGGATAAGCAGAAGCAACGGTGGTGGCGGTGGCGGCAACGGCGGCGTCGCTGCGGATGTCCTACGCGGAGACCTACGACTCAAGGTTATCGTCGGCAAAAGCAGTCGAAAACCAGAAAGAGCGGGACGGCGACATGGCCAAAAACGACGAGTATGACGACGTCCCACAAGCAGAAGTCGGCCGCATCAGAAGCGGCGGCAGCAGCAGCAACAGAATGAAAAAGAAGACGCCGACGACGACGACGGGCGAAGATGTCGCAGGTGGGAAGCAAAAAGGTCATCGAAGTCGTACGTAGAGAGAGGAAGTAGGCAGGAGAAGGGAAGAAACATTGGCTCATCCTTGTTCGGCGGTGGCAACGCCCGTGGCGGCTGCTACCACTGTTAATGCAGCAGCGGTAGTCGTAGTAGTAGTAGTAGTAGTAGTAGAAAATAACGTTTAGCTTAGCTTTCACTTTCTATTTTGGCTCTTTCGCCATTCTCCGGCTGTATCTCTACAGCATATCTCCCGCTTTTCCTTCTACACTGGCCCCTTCCACTCCCCCCCCCCCCCCGCCCCGCTCATATTGCCAAGTTGCCCCTTTCCTGTATAGATAATAGAGACCCGTTCGCTTCCGTCTTGTTCGTGCGTTTACCTGTGCTCTCAGGACGTTCACCTGCTGGTGTTGTTTGGCGTGTACAGGTATGCTATCGATGATCTCCCTTTGAGTCCTCCTTTCATGTTTCTCACATTTCCCACATCTCTATACTTTGCCTCTTCCCGTTCTTTCTCTCTCTCTCTCTTGCTTATTTTGTATCTCTCCCTCTCTCATTCTCTTAAGGTACCTACTATCTGGTTCCCTTGCTATTTCTACCCTTGATCTATCTTGCCTTTCGTTCTTTCCCCCTACATCCTATCTGATCCGGTTAGATCCGGATGCTGCCCCAGCGGATAAACGCGGCTAAAACCACCTACCTAAAAAGCCATCACGGCGGCTGCAATGACAACAAGAAGAAGAGCAACAATAGCAACAACAGCAGCAGCGAGACAACAGCAATACGAACAAGTACAACAATAACAACAACGACATCTGCTGCTACCTTTTAGAACAGTACCGGCCGCAGAAATAACAGGTTGGTTAGTTGGTTATAGTTATAGCTGTAGTAGTAGTAGTCGCAATTGAGCAATGCCAGCACGGCTAGCGAACAGCCAGCGACGCCGTCTTTCTGAAAAGTGCCCCAGAGTCCAACCCTGTCGTTCAATTCCTACGCCCAATTTACCTCCGTACCCCCTATTTACCGCCCTGCCAACCTGGTTTCCCGGTTGGCCGTCGTCTGGTTGACTGACTAAATCGGGCTAACTTTAGCAACTTGGGTAGAGAGCGGTTGTAGACTAGCAATAGTGGTCGTCACCACCATCATGTACATCATAACCATCATAATCCCCCCCCCCCCCCCCAGTATCATCAAGAGCATCACTCTCGTCGTTCCCGACTGCATCGCTGCTGCGCCAACGGCGGCTACCGCTGCTGCTGCTGCAGCTCGGTTCTGCTGGATAACATTTCACTACTAATGCGCTTTGCCCTTCCCGCGTTCGCCCTACGATGATGTTCGCTACAGCACCGCTTCTCTTCGTCGGTGGCGGCGGCGGCAGCTTAGTATTTCTTCATCTTGTCCCTACTTTACGGCATCCATTGTCCTACTTGGCGCACCATCACCGCCAGCGTCTAAGGACGAGCACAGCAACAACATCAACATCAACAACAGCAGCAGCAGAAACGACTTATTTTTCTCTTGTACGTCTTCTCCGTTCTCAGTTTTTGCTCCGCCGTGTGCTGCCCTGCTAGCATCTCTAGCGCTCTCTCGTTGGCGTTGTGGCCCCTCTCAGTGTCACTCTACCGTCAAACTCAATCTACAGCTAAGATATCCATGCGTCGACCAATCTTTCTTATGTTATTACAATATTTATTATTATTATTATACTCTGTTGCTCTCTCGTCATACTTCCGCTTTCGGATCTGTTAGCCTCCCACGCCACCAGCCCCCCCTCCAATGTGGTATCAATGTCACTTCCATTTTAACGCACTTCCCACTGCTGCCGCTGCTATATTGTGTGTCTGCGTCGATTGGTCGTCGACATCGACCTCGGCGGCAACAACAACAACAACAACAACAACAACAACACCAACAACAACAACACCAACAACAACAACGACAACGGCGGAAACAGCAGCAGCACAATCCTTCCTTTAAGGGCAACAACGACCAATGACCATTTTTTGTCGGTCTATGAGGAAACGTATGCAGACGAAAAGCAATCCAGCTTCTAGCTACCGGAACAGCAGAGAAAGCAACCGAAGGCACAGGAAGAAGTACACGGAGAGAGGACTGAACGCAGCGTCGCAGCGCTATCACAATAGATCACTCGCCCCACCTCATTGCCCTCACTTAGCTTCATTGTCCGCCGCCCACTCTCAGTTGAGACCGGCCCGGCTGGGCCGGTCGGGCAGTCAGTCAGTCGATTGGTTGAAAATTTCGCCGAAATTCAAAACCTCTCAGCAGAGATCACAGATGCGGTTACGGAGAATAATGGCTCAAAGGGCGAAGCAACAATAGGCGAAAGAACAGGCAGAAACAGGAACGGGGGCTGAAAAAAAAAGGCCAGAGCCAGGTCGTACGAGTATTTGTCTATGCTTGGCGATCTGGTCGCGAGCACCAAAATATATCGATATACAGTCATATCGTGATTCACATAAATAAAACAAAGTTCAACCGAGCAAACCGAGCAAGATGGCTTAGTGGCAAAGCCTTTGCTTTGCATTCGGGAGGACTGGGTTTGAGACCCAGACCGGCCACTCTTAAATTGGTTTGCATGGTTTCCAATTTAGACAAGGTAAATGCCGGAGTGGATTAAAATTAGCCCTGACATGAAAAAACCGTACACGGGCCTTACAAACAATAAAAACAAAATTAAAAAATATATATATATATATATCACGTCGGGTAATCTGCAATGTGTCTATGTTCCTATTGTTTGGTTACTTGAGGCTGCGGAAGCGACCTTTCTGGAGCCGCAGCATTGCCGCGTTAAACCTCGATTGATATGCGCTGTATATTATCCAGAGTTTCAACGATGACTCCTTGGACGATGACTCCCAGTTGCCTAATACACTTTAAAGATTTCAGTCCGATCGGACCAAAAGTTTTTATGGCGATCGACTGACCTATGACTTGTTATGATAACCCTTTGTGCTTCGTTAATTTTCCTGTCCTCGGCGAGCCGGACGCCCGCACTAGCCCCACAGTTCGTCCGCTGAATATAGCTTCTGGCCCGTGTTTATGACACTGTAACATCCCAGACGAGGAGACAACCACGTTTTCACGGGGTAAAAGTTTTCTGTCTGGTCTCAACTAACTATCCCGACTGAGACATTGACAGAGAGTTTGACTGCATGAATGTGGACCGAGCGAAAAGCGCAAATTACCACATCGTTATTGACAAAGTAGCTACGCTACGCGCTACAGCTCCCAACGCCGTAGCGACACGACAAGGCGTGCTCACCCGTGCCGCTTACGGGAGCTTGCATGTGTAGAGTGCGCAAACTACCCCAACTGCAAACGGGAAACGATACGAAAGTGTACTGTTGTCTTGCATCTAGAAGCTGCAGCGAAGGTATGGCTTGAGCCACTTGCCACTTATTTATTGAATGCACGCTTTTAAACGGGCCCTCAAAGAGCTGCCGGAGACCGGATTTTCTAGGTCGAGTTAAAATCTATATACAACGGCCTGATCCAGAGACTCTTGTGTTATGTGCTCAGGCATTGAATCCCACTGGTCGCAAGAATTAGCAAGAACGGCTTGCGTTTATTCTACAATCCTTACTATCAGCCGAAGGGATACCAATGGACTCCTTCAACGAGCAGGTATACAATATCGACCGCTCTGAGTACTCTTAAAGCGCCGGCACCAACGGGAAGCGCAGCTTGAGTCCAAGACAAAGATTTTTACTCCCCCCGGAGTACCTCATGAAACAGCTGTAGTTAGTCGTGCCCCCTAAAAGCTGGCAAACATCGGAATTGATATATTATGAGTGCCCCGGAAAGCCTGTGTTTCAGTAAGTACAGCTCTGAGCGCGCGTCTAGATCTTTGATCTAGTATAGTGTACCGCCGTTTCTTTTCCACCCCTGATTCAGCAACCAAGCTGCACCGAAACCACGAGCTTCAAAAAACTCGTCATCTCAAATCGGAATTCGGGCAAATTACCTTTAATCGCTAGGGCAACACATGTACTAGAACTTGCAGAAATGGGTTTCCGTCGTTCTCGTGGGCTCAATATCTCTCAGGTGGCGAGCCCGTAGACCGTCGGGGCCGGCGGAAGAAGGAATTTCTCTAAGGGAATCTGTCCCTGTACTCCCCTGTACATCCCTCCCTGTACTGTTAGGAAATCCGAAGTAATTACTGTTAGAGACTGTGAGGAAATCTCCCGACGGCATCACGAATCTCTGGCGGCGTAGTGTTTATTTCTTATACTTATTGACGGTTGGTACTCTCACTGTGTAACTATCATTTTGCATTACCTCTAAGGGCCATTTATTTGTCCGCTCACTAAAATGTATTACCCATGGTTGTTAGAAAAGAACGGAACTTGTCCAGCTAAATAGTTTAATTTTATAGTTGTGTTTTACCACTAGTTAATGTTAGTAAAATATACTTATCTGCATGCACATTGAAATTACACATTAATTGAAATTTCTCTAACGCTGTGTTGGTAGGTCCCCTTCTGCCCCCCAAGAATAATAGAAACAAGGCCATCGAATAGACAAGCTCTGGCAGGTGCGTCTGCGTGACATCTGGACTAGAGCTTTTGGCCTTTATTAAATGGCGCAATAGTGCCCGAGTTTTGCAAGAAATCGCCAGCGCTATTTTTATGCCAAAGCGTTGATGGCAACCATAATGTCCTTTGCAGATTCTTCTTTTATCTGTCTTCAATTTGCGTCTGGGTTAAGAACGTGACATCCAGGTAAGGAAAATTTCGGACAAACCTTAGCGTTTTTCCGTCTTTTTACGACGGGTCACGGTGGTTGAAGATGCCAAGAAAATATCGAGAATAAAACACCTATTTGATAGCGCCGCTTTGCTTTCCCAAAACAAACACGGTCATGAATGATGCTCAATTTGCTTCTGACGTAGTGCATTCCTGCCTTTGCGGGTCATATCTTAGCACCTGCTGCTGGTCATATCTTAGCACCTGATCGAGCCGCTCTTTGCCATCTTCACTGCTGCTTTGGGAAGGGGTGGTGTTCTGTTTCTTTCGCTACTAAATTGTTACTCCTGTGTTTGCGGATGGCACGCACAATAGAATAGCTGTAGAGAAATAGCCATTAAATCTACAGACGGATAACCCACAAACCGGTTGCATGTATCCTAATAGAGAATATGTCTGTTCGCACTATTAACGATCGTCTTATTTAACACGACTTTAATTATCCCCATTAGCATAGATTATTAAAAGGGATATTTACTGCAAACCAACTTCTAGAGTTGGGTTGCAGTAAACATTCATTCATGCTCTTTATGAGTGGGCCTTTTCGCGTAAACTGTTTTTACACGTAGATTTTTTTTATGTAACTCGTGTGTTTGACTGGATAGACCGTTATTTTACCTTAGATCCGATGGCAGCGCTCCGCACTAACACACGCATATTTAACTGAAGTCACTCATATTTGACAGAGGACCTTTGTCGTCACGGCTAGGGACAACCCATCTCAAAAAGAGCATTACACTTTCGGCATCTCGTAGGGATCCTGTATGGACTTCTATTTTTGCCATGTTTACAAATGATCTCAGGGCACGCTTACGGTAAGCTAGTGTTTCAGTGGGCTATTGACAGTTTTGCATCGTGGCGTGGCGAAAACGAAATGAAAATATCTTTACTCAAATACACCATTGTTAAAACTATTCTTGTGTGCAGAATGTGCTAATTGCTAAAGTGGCTGAAGTAAGAATCTAGGCTACCGGCACTGTTGTTGCGAATTTTCCCTTTCCGTGACTCGTATCCTGACAAACTCGCTGTCGTCAGTGATTTTAGTTGTCCTGCCCAAAAACATATTTTACCTTTGAGTACAGGTGCTATTTATATAATATTGTGTTTACTATGCTAGCTTAGACTTAAAACAAAAACCATCAATTTTTTGTCATTCTTCCTTCGCGACGAAACTTTATCGCATTTATCTTCAACATTGTATTGGTATAGACCAACATAGCGTCTCAGCCATTGCTGCAGGTGAAATCCAGTCGGCTGCTGGCACTCTCTCTCTCTCTCTCTGAGCAGTTAAGTGTGAACTTCGCTCTGCGAAAAATCGGAGAAAAGTGGAAAAACCGGAGCTGAGAAATTGTATTCGGTAACTACATTAGTGAGTACTCCAGCACGCACCTTAAGCATATCACGTTTAAACGGCTGGGTTCCTTCCGTTGTGACGATCCTCCTTGGCGCACAGCTTCTGCGTTCAACAGATCCTCCCGTACGAACAGGACACCACCACAAGTGGCGGGTGGTGCTAGCATTTTGCAAAGCGTGTGTGTGCTGCATCCCGCAAAATGCCTCCAGCATAACTGGTATTGAGGCAGAACATACGGGCAGACCATTTGACGCGACGGACACCAAGAAGTTTGCCAATGCTAGAAAAAAGAGGAAAGCCCAGTCTCCGCTCGTTGTGAGGCAGTAATCCCCACTTCCCTCTGAAACTACAAATAGTGCTGTTACAAAAAAAAGAACCGACAAACCCGTCTTCAAAGGTCATCGGTTTTGAACGACCGGCTGCATTTTACACCACGCGAAACAACATTAAAAAAGGAACGACTTCATTTGTCCAATTAATCAGGTCCCTCTCGCGGCGTGCCCACCCTAGGGGGCCTCATCCAGACAAAAGAGATTGCTGAAAACTCCGAGCCAAGAGAAAATACGCAAATAAATAAAACGGCCCATTACAGACTCTCTTACAAATTAAGTGTTTGAGGCTCTTGTCACGAAAGACGAGCCAGAATATACTCCTAGAAAGACGAACCTCAAGAAAGCTAACATTCTTAGCGATTAGGCCCCAGCCCAGATGGTTTTGCTCTCGCCTACGGCGGAGAAAGACAGCGGCTAATGCTTGAGGTGTCTCAATTTTGAGCACGAAACGCGGGCCTGCACAAAATCCCTTCCTAAAAACCCTCTGTGCTACAAGTGCGCGAAGGCCGGGCATGTTTCGCGGGATTGCGACGTTCTGCCGCACTGTTACCCTGCCAGCAAGAGGAAAACCACTACGCAACATTTATACAATGTCCGGTCTACAAGCAAAGACTAGACGCGCTCCGGAAAAGCAAGGAACCATAGATCGTAGGTTTTTACAAATAAACCTAAAGAGGTCCGCCTCAGCGTACGACTTAGCACTAAGTTATACCGCTTCTAAACACATTGTTTTATTATGGTCTAGGAAGTCCTAAAACATCGGGTATACGCAGCGATTGTGCACGCATCAAACGCTTCCTTAGCTGTATCTTAGGTTCCACCTAGGTTTTCCACCCTATCGGAGCTGACTGAGGGGCGCACTTCTCTCTATCGTCATAGATCGAGTGGCTATCTACTCGATATGCATACAAGATCCGAGTGGCCATCTACTCAGTAGACAAACAAAATCTAAGTGGCTATCTACTCAATGTACATCTACAGTATACGGCAACTTAGACCACTAAAGATCACAGATCCCTTAAGAGTACTACCGCGCACACGCAGCCTCCGACGATCGGAGGTGCCTCCTGGCGGATCCCACCTGGATAAAACGTAGCGAACTCATCGATTTTTAGGAAGACGCACGACGATCTCAGATAGTAGACACTCGAATTAAAAGATGGATGGAGACGCAGGCGGTCTAGCTGGGTTTTTAGACCTGCCCCATTCTCCCAGATGTCGAAAGGAGTGGTTCAAGGGACGAGACGGTTTTTTGCCAACTCGTTCCGTTCCGTTATCTCTGATGTGAAAGAATGGCTTGAGAGGCGCGAGGAATCACTGTCCTACCCGCTGACTCAGTGTCTTACGAGCACGAAACCTTTAAAAAAAATACCTGTATTGTATCAGTCCTGTTCCGTCGCCAGTATGCATTCTCTTCGACTTAGAAGAAGTAGAGGACGTCAAACGCATTTGAAAGATGCACGGCGTTCACCACAGACAGGGTGCAGCTAGCGCGGCTTCTCTAGAACATGCAAGCAAATAGCGCGGGCACTCTTGTATAATACCCACAGTTGGAACATCATGAAGTATTTTGCCAGGATCATTATTAATTATTCGGGTGTGCGTAAAAGCATTTTTGCCCATTATAAAGGAAGCTGGAATCCACTGCCGGAGTAAAGCAATTTATTTACGTACTAGGTCATTATTTTACATGAGCATGTGCACCTGTAGGTGCTACTCTTGAATTCCCATGTATACCCCTTACCAATAGAAAACAGCAATGTACTGAGATGAACGCTGATGTGTAACACTCTGCAAGTGGTCTAAATTTTGAGGGGATTTTTAGCAGTCCTGTTTTTTAGAGAAACGCGCCTTTTTTTAGTATATCTCGCAGAAGATTTGAAATGTGAGTTTCGCGTATCGCCTAGTAAGTTTAGAACATTAATTTGATTCTGCCATTCAAAGGTTGCTTTTTTAACTAGAGAAATGGCATATTGACGAGCTACTATGGCCCTAAAGCTCAGTTCTATGCATTTATGAGGCACATTATGCTGTGACTGTAGATTATCATTATTTCTGAAAACATAGACGTTTGCTCTGGCCTACCACCATACGTACCTCACTGCTCAATTGTCGGTAGATGCGTGGGGTCGTGGTTTGAATATTTAGTGCAATACTTCCCTGACTTCCGGTGCGCTCGATCACATGATATAAGGTGTGCGGATCTGTATTTGGGTTTGAGCATGTCAGGACGTACATGTAACGCATTACAGAGGGGATGACCCACTTTAGTCGTGCTCTTGGATTGAGTGCTTAGTCATTTCGAACTCTCACAAAGATTTGTAATTAAAAGATGCCCACGGAAAATTACAATATTTAAACAAACGAAGACGTTCAACAAAAAAGCAAAAACTATCATGAAACCATTCGACCTTGGAACAAATAATGTCAAATGTTATTTTAGTGCAAACAATTTGCAAATATCGGCAGAAAGTTTTTTTGGGACGAAATTTTGTTAATATATATATATATATATATATATATATATATCAGTCCCTTACAAGACATGCGACCTACGTGCAGGGCATCGGTCTCGAGATCAACCTGTCCAAGACCGAGGCTATGAAGTTCCGCAAGGGAGGTCGGGTAGCTGGCAACGACACTCTGCGGCTTGCCTCGACAGAGCTCAAGTACGTCAAAAGCTTCAAGTATCTCGGCATCGTCATCCCCTCCAACGGCCGTTCATTCACAGAGCACATCGGGTGAGGAACGCGCTAGTAGCATCTGTTGGGATACAGAAGCCGCAGCTGCTTTCTCTGAAGACTGCTCTCGGTTTCCTCGACCTCAAACTCGCCCCCGTCGCTTCTTACGGCATCCAGGTCATCTGGAGACAGCTTTCGCGGTAGCAACTTGACATGCTGGACCGCGTCAAACCGGCTTACCTTAAGCGGGTAATGGGTCTGCACTCGTCAAGCAAGAACCGCCTTGTGTATCTGCTGGCGGACACTCCGTTGTTCGTCGAGGATCTGAAGAGACGCTTCAACCTGCCAGAGACTCCCGCCTACAAGGAATTCATCCGCATGTGGGAGGACAAGATGGCGAACATCGACCCGGACATATTTGATACGGGTGCCATGCGAGACAGCACCTGGAAGGACGACCTAGGCCGCACAAACCGCCACATAGTGACTTGTTTCGCGGTACACGGGTTTCACCACGTGCTGTGCGGGACACACGGCTTCCACGACCCTCATCCATCATGTATATGTAATCGGTGCGGGGCCTACTGCACAAAGTATTACGCGGCAATTTGCCCACGTGTAGTCTCTTTACGGAGCCTCTCGCAGTGATATTGTTTTTATTTTATCATTGACTATGTACCTGACAAAGGTGATTTTAGTAAACAAATACAATATATATATATATATAGATATATATAGATATACAATTTTATTGATAGCATTTGTTTTCTTTAGTATAGAGTATATGCGTGGTCTACAAATGAATGGTTGTACACTAATGTATCCAAACGATCTTTCCATTATTATTGTCAGTTTTGGTTTATAATTTTAAGACCCCTAAGTAATTACCAGCCATAATTATGGAAACTTGAGACTTCTAAGTAATTATCAGCTAATAATTATATGTCAGTATTATACGGCGACTGAACGACTTGCATCAATTAGAGAGCACCGGGGAGCGTACTTTGGGGTTTTCCTTGAATATACGCTGGTAATGATGACATGCCGGAGGCAACCGGCAAAGGCTTCAGCGTTATTAGCACACATTGGCAAAGTGCCATTAAACGGACGAGATTTATTTTAGCTTGCAATGCGGCTGCTTGCTAAAATAGGTTTGTAAACTGCTTTTTAGTCGTGGAAGGTGGCGTCATACGCCAGAGTATGTTTCAACCTCCTAGAGACCCGTGCCGACTTGTTGGGTATATGTTGTAACAGAGCCAATTATTGTGGATCTCCTTGCAAAGCAATTTAAGTACAATAGCGGTTTATAGCGGCGATAGATTCAATCCAGCATTTAAATAAAGGCTATCCATCTTATCTACTTACGGTCAGAGAGTTACAAACGGATGATCCCGCGCGGCATGCTCACCTTGGGGGCTTCTAACACTCATTCACTTCTTGTGTTTCTTTTTATGGCAGCTGAGTGCCTTGCATATAGGGGACTCATTATTTTTTTCCATATATATATATATATATATATATACATCGCAAAATAAGCATCTGGTTCTACGATGCAACACAGAGCATATCACGGTAGGTTAGACTAAATACTAGTTGAAGATAACGCGTTCGCAAACTATGCAACATGCATGTTTTGCAATCTTACTCGGCGCCGTTACTCCATAGAAATTCTCGCGTTTGTAAAGCTCGTGGTAGTAGCCAGCGTGTAATGGCTACGGAATTCACCTGCGACCTGCTGCTGGGCCCAGATCGACGGATTGCGGCATTGCCTACAAAACAAAAATCTCCACCAACGTTTGTACTGGTTTTCAGAAATAAGAACGAAGTATGATGGACGTTTCATCAGCTAAAGGTAGCTATAACCAGGTGCGCCGATAAACGTGGCAAACTGGCAGGGCAGCCGCAGACCAATAACATTTGCCGGAACTGTTACGTTGGGAGCAATACTACGATGGGCGTCGAATGGATAACAATGCACTCGTTGCGCTTACATAAACGCATAGAAATCAGTTGCGCGTTGCAAACACAAGTTATCTGCATTTCTGATAAACGGAAATATCGGCAGTATATCTGCTGCGAATGGTTTCAATAATGACTTAATTAACTACATAGTCAGAAGAGGGTTATAAGCTGTATCAGGCTCAGGCCTGCCTTTGTTGGGAAACGATCGCCTATGGCATTCAAAATTTAAAGTATAGTCACTAGCACAACGTTTAGGTCCGAATCTGTTAGCTTGATATATTAGCTTGAGCCACGATCGAAGTCGCCAAAGAATTTTCATGCAGTTAGTCATTGAAACAGAAACAGAGGAGTGTGTATTTTTCACTCTAGAAGATACGTTAAATCTAGAGTTAACTAGTATCACAAATGATTTTTCTTGTAAATAAGTTACGCGTCTCCCTACTTCTCGCTATAGACGATTGTGTAGCTCGTCGTCGTCGCAGCACATCAACTTGTCTAACTTTTGGTGCAGGCGTTTGTTGTGGGCGGCGTGGCGCTGTATATTCACGTTCCCACTTAACAGCAGAAGTCGTTCTCGTGGAGGTATGCGTAAATCCTTCACACGGACCTCACTTCATCAATTAACTCGATGAGGCGCACCTGTCTCGTCTTGTCGGAGGCGAAGAGATTTGCGTAATCACCCGCTTTCCGCTCTCCATCTCGCCATCTTGCGTAATCATTTGGTTACTCTGCGCTCAACTGACAACTTGTGGTCTAACCCTTTGTTGTCTAAATTGTTGTGCCAAACATCGAGGGCGAACGGAGGGTGTTTTAGTTAGTGCTTTTTTGATTACCGGTTTGTTTTTCTTGCATAGGATTGCATAGGACCACGCTTTCGCAAGTAGTACACAAGCTAGAGACAGGCTGGACCGAGTTTTCCTTCAGTCTGAGTGCTAACAAACCATAGCTTCGGGTATCTCCCCCCTTCGTCCCAGTTTGACTGCAGCGCGCCGTGCCGTGTCTATTTTGGAGGTCATGTGACATAGTTGGGAGGGCGTTTACCAACCAACCACGGTCGCACTCTCCCCGGTGTGACACATCCCAGGCAATAGTTTTTTTTCCGGATTTTGCCTAAATAGGAACCTCGTCAACGTTGAGATGTCTTCCCGTGGAGCTAGTCCCGACAAGCACGTATATCTATGCATATACATTAAAAGGCCTGTGTGTGCGTAGGTGTAGTTTGTTTTCATTTCGTTTTCAAACGCGTCTAGGCTTGTGGAAATGCAAAAATTCGGACAATCGGATCACATGTAACTTTATGTGTGCCGATAAATTGGCGTCGTGATTCACGTACAATGCGTAGGCAAGACTTCCTCCCGATTCATTTTTTTATAGACACTATTAATAATGTATACCTGTGCTATATTCTGGGAAGAACACATATTTACTTAGCTTTACTAGCCAAGAGTTGGGTTGCATATTGCGCATAAAGAGAAAATACACTGTCATATATCAGTATATGTATCACGGTTTCAAAAGTCGAGTCAATGGAACTGCTTTACTGTCTCGTTCAAGGTGATATAAATCGCATTATTGCCCGCATAGTTTGCTCAAGCATCGACGAGATTTCATAGAACTTCATTCGAAGACAGATTTTAATGTGGAAACCGTGTACAGCAGATCATGCGATCAGGTGTCCTTTCTCCTTCAGGATTCTTAGAATTGCAATGCTACCACGAATTGGACGTCGTCGCCTAGGTTTCATAAAACTGTGAGTCAATAACTGGCATCTTATTTTCCTACTCAAAGACGTGTTCCTTGAAAGCTACTATTTTTTGGTGGAACGTGCATCTTCTGTAGGTCCTCAATAAATTGTGGAGACAACATTAATAAAAAGGCCAACTGTTCAGGATAGTGCGGTGAGCTCTTAGCGCTTTCTTTGGAAAAGTAGCCTTGATTTGGTCAAGCGCTCTCAAGTTAGACTTCGATAGTTGAGGACATATTACTTAAATACCACTAGAAGTGGTGGGCGCAATCTTCAAGTTGAAAAGACTTACGGCAACCTCCGTTAATGATTTATGAAAGTCTCAGAAACTCCGAAAAGATAAGGCTTTATTCGGAGTTATTTCATTTTTAAATTAAATTATATATCGATTTTTATAAGAAACAAATGCTTGTGACAGCGTAGAATGGCCAAGCATAAAGCCTTGATGCGCCTCCAAATGTGTGTCATCTTTGTTCTAATGCGCTGCACATACACTCCTGACACGTTCAGACAAGAGAAGGGATCTCCAGACCCGGTATTACGACTCGAAAGGACACCGTGTATTTTGTTTAGTAAACAGTTTGCTTTGGATTCTTGTTCGGATGTGGCGGGGACGGTGTGACTGGCGCGACTCATGAACACTTCGTTGCATATGGACACCCAGGAAAGAAGCTTGACCTCCCCCCCCCATGTCGGTCACTGTAAGGCTATTGTAACAGTTGCGTTGCAATACTCTTTAGTAAATATTTTTATTTACCTATATAATTATGGATGTTCAACCCGTTTCTTGCCGTAATTCGCGTAACCTTGGTTACGCAGATTATATATGTATATACGTTTGGTAGTTTATCACGATTTTTTTATTTTATATATTTATCGGCTGGTAAAAGTAATGGGAGAAAAAGGAATATGTCCTGACCCATCTGATTGTTAAGGGTTCATTTTTCTCAGAACTTATCAGCCCGATCAAACGCGCTAACAAAATCAAGACAGGCGAGGTGGAAAGGGTACCCTCATTTCGGACAATATAAAAGAATCAAGTTTATTGACCAAATAGTAGGTATTATATTTTGTTACATTAGACGGTTTACAGAAACCGGATTGGAGCATTCAAGTAAATGATATGTTGTGCACTGATGGCCGCAACGTTGACAAGTGCATGATTCGTCAGCTCCATGGTGGCCAGGTCGAACACAAAGTTTATGGTGAAAACCATGCATAGCGAATCGAAGGGTAAGATGACGATTTGCCATATTGGGATCCTTTCACGTGTCCGAGGTGAGGGCAGGCGTCATAAAGAAGGCTGGATCGACATCAGCTAGTTTCGTCTCCCAATTCTGGATGTGCTGCCTAAATGCTTCAGTGTGAGGCAGGTTAAAGCTTCGCTGCAAAGTTTCTGTGAAGAGAGGTGTTCCAGCCGCCAGGTAGATGAGTCGGTTGCGGCTTGTTCTGTGGACACCCAGGGTACGCTTGAGAAATGCAGCTTTAAGTCTGTCGAGATCAGCGAGGTTCGCTGCGCTGAGGTACGGCCATATCACTTGTATTCCATACCCAGCTGTGGGGCCTATTTTTATATCAAATAGCTGCAAGGCTGCCTGTAACGACAGCCGCACTGGATTTTGAATACTGTGAAATGCCATAAAACCCTTACGGATTATTTCTTTGATATGTCGCGTAAAACACAACCCAGTGGTTGTTAATTCGACGCCAAGGTAGGCGAAATATTTTACGTACTAGACAGTTGTTTTACTCACATTTATAACCAGGCCATTAGCATTCACATACTTATGCAGAGTTGCGAGTGCCTGCTAAGTGTGAAAACGGCTTCTGGAAAACAGGACCAAATCGTCGGCATAGAGCAACACTTTGACGAACTTGTGTCGTTTAGTGATTATTGATGGTAAATCCGAAACCAGAACAGAGAATAGGAGAGGACTGAGATTGTCCCCCTGAGCAACCCCTGTTGTTTGAACCAAAGGCTCGTGCTCAGACACTCCGTCATCAAGGACAATTGTGCCCTGTTGAAGGATTGAGGCAATCAGCTGAAGAAATGTGAGCGGTACTCCGAGATATGCCAGCTTAGCCACAATCAGTTTTCGCGACGCTGTGTCAAAGGCCGATTTAAAGTCTACAAAAACGGCGTAGAGCGGTAACCGTTTTTGTGAGAGATTTGCCCGAATCTCGCCGAGAAGCGCGGAGCAAGCAGTCTTCGTCGACTTTCCTCTTCTAAATCCATGCTGCTCTTCCGGCAAGCCATCCACGTCGTCGAGAAACGCCTCCAGTCGTTTAGCTAATATACTAGCTAAAAGCTTGTACACAACACTTTTCTTCGCAATACCACGCCAAGATGACGGGGAGAGCGGGTTACCTTTCCCTTTCGGTATGACACTCAAAATAATTTCCCTCCAAGACGAGGGCAAGGATGCATATTCCTGTATCTTGTTGAATAGAGCGTGTATGGCGGGAACCAGCAACATATCTTGGTGCAGGTGTTCATTTTGCACTTGAATTGGACCTGGTGCTTTACGAGCTTTTGAATTCAGTATGGCGTTGATAACATCATCTTTAGTTATCTCAGCCAAGATACCTTCTCTGGCTTGCATAGTCATCTCATCCCACACAGAAATAAGCTCAGGAACGTTTTCTGGTATGGTATTATCGATTGCGTACATCTGCCCAAAGTACGCTCTTAACTCCTTAGATGGGATAGGGCAAGCGACAGTCCGGGATTCGCTTTTAATCCATTTATACGGTTGTTTCATGGCTTCCAGAATGAGACGATTTTCTTTATTCAGAGCATAGCCCCTTTTGGCTGACTTGATTATTTGCTTGTATGCCCTGTTGAGCCATTGATATAACGGCAACATAATGTCTTGTAATCGGGATAGAATATAAACTTGGACAACATAATGCTTAAACTTACGCAGCTCTGTGTTCATCCAAGGTACGCTGCGTCTGGATCGCTTTTCGCAGACGCTTTGTCGTATGACTGAAACAATTCGACTGGCGTACTCATCAACCGAAAACTCTATTGGAGGCGGCAAGATTTCTCGGGAATATTGAACAAGACGATTAATGTCTAGCGACTTCGACCATTTTAATCTCCGTTGAACTAGAGATTCCGCCGGCAACCGCGCACTGAGTCCAACCGGAAGATGCGATTTGGCTCCGAAAGCTGTTAGTTGCGACAGTACGCCGTGATACGTCACGGAGGTCTCTTCCATGTTGGTTGCAAATATATCGATCGTTGATCTACCCTGTGGTCCCACAAATGTATGCATATCCGGAGAGGTGACAAGCCACAGACCTCGATCATGTAAGGCGTTGATCAGCGATCTGCACCTACTATTGCAGGGTTTATCTATTGGGCAGTTTAAGTCACCACAGAGTAGAGTTGATTTTCGTAGATCAACTGAATCGAGCGACCGACACAGCTTATAGAGCAGATCTATTATTTTATCTATTATTTTCAGATATATTAATTTCGGACAATATTCCACTTGTGAGCAACTTCAAATAGCTTTGGAGTTGTTGAACGCACATAATGAAGAATGTTGTGCTAAATAACGTAAACTTTGCCTTAAATTTCATTTTTTTTCAAAGAAGTTCCTTTTAATTTTAGGCCATATTCCGTCACTTACGGGCTTGAAGCTCACCCCAGGGCATATCTTTAATGCGCCGAGGGCCGCACAGGACCGAAGTCTTGTCCAACTAGCTGGCAATTGATCTAGTTTTGAAGTATGCAACAGGTCTCTGGGCAACCGCACGGTGTTTTCTAGACGAGCTTCGGTCTCCCATTTTGAAAACGAAGGTATCGACTGACTTCAGGCGTTAATAAATGACAATATTATCTTAGGAATATCGAGCGAATGCAATCAATAATACTTCGAAGGATAGTGCTTTCTCGCTTGATACCACTATTGCGACCCACTGTAGTTTTGCTATCTAGTAAACATTTGGTTTACATGGAAGGGCGCTACATCAGGTATTCTTTAAGATATTTGTGGCTCTATTAATTTTTTGACCGATAACAGACCAAATAAGCATGATTTTCGCTTGTTTAAATCTTCAACCACGAAAGCCAACTCAAGCGCCGCTGCTCGTAAATGATCCAGCACCGTAACAATTTCGCCGTGTTTATTTTTCATAACATAAAAAACCGTCTGCTCGTGGCTATCGAGAGTTACATTCGGGTCGAGATACCCAAAAGTGTGTGATTTATTAATTTTTGTTTTTCATTAAAATACAGTGCTATGATCTATGTGAAGTGACAGCAAGGCTCTTCTAGACTGAGCGTATGAATTGGAGAAAAGTCGCTGTGGAGACGTCTTCGAAAAGTGAACAGGTGGATTGTAATGAAGTGGGGATGTTGTAGTGGGGATGGGTGCCCGCGGCGCAGATGTGTACTACGTTTAGGATGCACATTATCTCCGGCTGTTTGCTTGGTAACTCACGATTCACACTCGGTGGGTCTATATGCGCTGCGCTAGGGGGTCACCCGCTGTCACTGCACTGACATCACACCAACGCACATCATTTACCACAGTCAACCAGCGCATCCTCGCCTCTATTAGGCTGTAAAACTGGCAGTCGAAAAGGGTGAGAAGACTCGCAGGTGTACTGCTAGGAACCACAGATTGACGGCGTCATCAAGGGAAACGGCAGCAGCAAGGGAACGCCAGCGCCGAGAGGCCAGGCCATCGGGTAGGATGCAGAGGCCGACCGAGAACTACCGCATTGGTGGAGAGAGCCACTATGACGATAAGCTGTGTGAAATAATTGACAGTACGTCTCACGGAACTGTAAATGGCGAGAAGTGAAGCCAAGTTCCGACTCGGCAAGAGAAGGCGGTAAAAACAGCTGAAAAGACGGGGTCTGCAGTTATTCGATGTCCCCAAAAGGCTGCTCCCACAGAATCCCTGCCGGAACTATTGTTCGACTATCGAAATAACCTCGACACACTAAAATATCTTAGTGTTTTTAAGATAGTCGTAGAACTTAACGAGTTTTTTCCGGGTTCCAACGAGGGAGAGTGGCGATTTGCCTAAAATACTTCCATAAGATGCTAACAGCGAAAAGGTTGGACAAAGTTGTGTCTGTCTACAGCAGCGCCCAGATATATGCACTCTGTGGTCGAGTCCGTCAAGGTAACCCTTAGATTACTAAGAATGATAGCTTAGCTCGCTAAAGATGCCCACAAACAACACAATCAAATCAAGCAATATTTTGCATATTATCACCGCTGATATAAGAATATGGAAAGAAATGAAATTCATGCTATCAACATGGCTGGACAAAAATCCAGTCGTCAAAGGCTTATTTTGAGCCTGAGATTCAGAGCTGCCAGTAATTCCTGGAGCTGCTTATTGCAGTTTTATATAAATAATAGTTTTAATGACAAGTTAACAATCACACAACATCAGTAAATCGATCGATGGCGACTCAACAACGGCTTTGCCTATTTCTCAGACCCCACAGACCCCATCTTCTTTCCAGCAAGAGAACGCTGCGCCGCAACATACACCTAGGATTGAAAAAGTTAAACTCAAACCTTGACCCTAAAAGCTGGAATCCTCTCATGATGTTCCCGCTTCTAATGTCTGCGCTACTTCGTCAAGATGTTCAAGAGGTGACGCTGATCAAAATTAAAAATATTATAGCTGGAACGGATTGCGGGAATATTATTGCTGTCGCCCGAGCCCTGCCGTCTTCAGATATATTCGGGCCACGCGATGCGCACACGGAGTCCAAACTGCGGACCAAACACCCGTGTTCACCATCGGGTTGCCAAGATCCCTTAGAGCTCCTTCCACAACCGGCCATCTTAAATTTTCTAATAAGATCAAAGTACTTCAGCTTCAGGAGGCCATTAATTGTTCCATTCACAAGCGGAGCCGATAAACTGATTTGATGTGGCAGGGCTACATACATTCGTAAACTCTCGCTTGGGCCATAGATGTAACCGTCCATGGGAGATCTCTCGGGCTGGTTTGTCTTGGCATTTCTGATCTGGTGTCAAGTTTTCGAAGCTAGAGAGTGTATGACGCAGTCGCTAGAGGGATGTCGTGGTGGGGGATCTACAGATCATAGTACTGTTCGAGGAACCGGAAGGAATGTCACTCCACGCTTCTAAGTGTGCGGTGTTAGCCGTAGGAGGCAAGAGTAAGAAAAAGCCATACAGACGATCAGGTTAGCACTTCGTAGAACAGATTTTGTGGGTACCCCCGCCATATGTGCAGAAATCCCATGGGTTTTTTGTACAACAGAAGATGTCTTTGTAGCACCGCCCACGTGACTTTTTGTCTGGGAAGGCGACATCTTAGGTAACCAAAATTTAACTACGTGCTGCAAGCATCCCTGACTTTCAAAAATACCTAAAGTCTTACTGCTTACAATAAGACTACAGAAATAACTCCGACGCGAGGTGGGCCACAGCCTACAATGCCGCATCACTTAATCAAGGAGCTTCTAATTTGTGCATGTTGGTATGGAGACACTGGAACCTATCAGTATCGGACCACGAATTTTTGCGAAATATCGGAAGTACTAAGGATGATACGGGCGCCCGACGCAAAGCGATATTTCTGAGGCAGATTATATAATTTACTTTTTGTAGAGGAAGTCGCAGCTTTTATTATATACGCTATGGTTTGACACGACATTAACTGATAACAGTAAAAACGTTAATTCAACACAATTGCACGAGCAAACCCCTTGTCCGTGATGTGTGTCATAATACATTTTATGTTGATCCACAGATAGATAAATTCATACCAGCATATTGACAGCACAGAGTAACGGGCCTATTGACAGACAATTTAATGTTCTATAGTCCGGTTGGGTCCTCTTTGGCTTGGCTCTTTCGTATGTTAAGTGACCCTAATGACGCTCAGCAACAAACAACAACGATGCAAGACTTTCCCTCTTTTCCCCGCAACTTGCCAAGGCGGCACAGAGAGCGAGAGAGGCTTGGCAGATGCTGCATCGGCCCTCCAAGTAGGCGGCGGCGAAGGATAAACAGGTCAGTCGGAAGTTCATCTGCCAATGTGACCAATTTCGTAATGAAGGCTTGGACAATAGTTGCGAGCGCGGGGTAGGTAGCCTCAGCGGTGCTGTGCCACTTACAAGGTATGCCCGAACGAAAAGTCTGTAGCCACTGAGAGCCGCGTGCTCGCTGCTGCTGCTGTTGCTGCCGTTGACAGCGAGTGCCGACGCTTATGGCATTATGGCGGCGATGATGAGCGGCTAGCGTGCCGCTTCACTAGACACCCCAAGATACCTCACGCCTCCCTTGCGATGATTGGATCGGGCGTTATGTTTACAATACAGCGTTTTACAGGATGGCCTGTTGGGATACTATGGATATATTGAGCGGGCGTCATGCCTCTCTTCTCTTCGTTCAATCGCGCTCGAATATATTTATATACTCGCCCTATGCGCTTGGACAACGGCAGCGGGTTCGGCCGTGTTCCCTCTCGATAGATAGATATATAGATAGATAGATAGAAAGAGAGTGAGGGGTGATCGGGTTTACTAGCAATAGTGCCATCAGGATATGGGAACGGCGCGACCCCGGGCCACATTGTTCCGATGAGGCCCGAAATGAGGAAACGGGCCTTGATAAAGGTCCTTGATAATACTTCGAGCGTACTGCACACGTAACTGCATCAGCTGGTGCTATGGTGAGTTTGAGGTCACTGCGGTCAGCGAACGCCGTTATCGAACGCTTGGCTTTTTGGTCTTAATAGCGTAAAGGCGTAACATAAGATGGCCAGTGGATGGTCACGGTTTTCGTCTACTGGGGTGCCACCAATATGATTATTGCTCGTGTTGATATTCGAATTTTCTCGTTGAGAGTAGATGAAAGACCATACAGCTGAGAGTTAGCGACCGTGCTGCTACAAAGACTGTTGGAAAATCCCCCAATATCTTAATATGTTCCCTTATGCTGCCGCTCTAAGTGCCACTGTAATAAAAAGGTAACATATGTTAAGGAAAAACAAATCTATCCAGTCATCAAGAGGCAGAGAGGAATGCATGAGGAGAAGGCATATGCAGTATAAAGTGTTTTAATTTAGTCAAAATTAACAAGCATGTTTAGTAACTAAAAATAAAACTGTTAAATTGACGTTTTTGGAATAACTGTACTATAGTAGCAACAAAATAATAGCAATCATAAAAAACGGTCTTCAAGAGGTCGTATAACGGCTAAAACTTTTTAGAGTTTGGCCGACGGTCTCGACCCCATATTGGACTACATTCCAAGCAGAGTTTATAGGGTGTGAACGGTAACATAATTTGCCCGAAGCCACTTTAATGGCGACAATTCAATACTTTCAGCTAGATCTTAGACACACACCGCTATCTGGCGAACGAGGCCTATGTAGGATGTCGCTCTTGCATAAAACAATGTTCGATAACGGAAACAAGAATTGTAATAAATGCCAAATATTGCTGCAGTTTGCCTGAAGTTTGCCGAACAAACTGCAGCTGTGAGGACTTATGACAGATTTCTCTTAGAGCTATTTGCAAACTGGCGTCTAGCTGCAAAATAAAAAATAAAATATACGTAATAGGTTCTGGTAGGTTGGCTACGCCAAATAAGTCCTTCCATTATTTGCTAAACACATCACCGTGGAGTCTAATTTGAACTTATAGGTCACCCTTCTCATAGCCAAGATAGAAAAGTTTCTATTACAACAATACAGCAACAACAAAAAAACTTTGTTATTTTTAAAGTGCCGAGAGGAATCAGGTGCAAATGTTGACAAAGCGTTTTCTCTACTCTTTTATAAGTGCCTGACTTTGCGGTCGCAGGTCAAACATATCCGGGGTTCCGCCATCGCAGCAGGAATCCATTGATCTAAGATATCGATGCGGGGTTTCGCAAAGTTTGAGTAGGTCCCGTCGAACAGCACACGAAGCAGTAACACATGGCGCTATAACCACCGGTAGCAACAAAAGCGTGACACGTCCAGGCGGACGCCAGTCCTAAATCAAACATTATATAGCAACCCAAGAAAATATGAATATTAACACTAGAAGGAATTGAGACTTTACCTAAATTTAACAATTGTACTAGTTGATTATCGCAATAAAATGAGCCGCTGCCGTTAAAATAAGCATTTTTTGGACGGAATGGCGGAAATCATGTCATACCTTTATAATGCATGCTTTTGCGTTTAACGCGTTAAAAATTGCCCTTATGTTCATGAATTGCACATAGTCTGTAAACGCGCATTAATTTAACGACCGAGCAAGGTGGCTTCGCGGCAAAGCCATCGCCATGCCTTCGAGAGGTTGTGGGTTCAAGACCTGGACCGGCCACTCATAAATTGGTTTTCATGGTTTCTAGTTCTTACAAGGTAAATGCCGAAAGGGATTATAATTGACCCTGATTGGACAAAAAACGGGGACCGCAGATGTCTCAATAAAAAGAGATGGTGCATTACCATCAGGCCCCGCCCCCATTATTGCCTATGCATTTGAAGGTATCATTTCGGCGGTATTGGCGGTTTAGCCGAAGTCCGAAGGCGGCGTATGCGTAGCAGGAGAAGGGGATCTGTCTTGCGACGGTAAGATGAGATCCTGCAGCATATCTGATCCGCTCTCGGCAGGGTGCTGAAGAGGTTTGTGCCGCACTGAGATCGAGCCCTCAACTTATGGCGTTAGAGCCGCCCCGGCCGTATAACAGCTTGTGACATTTGTAGGACCTATTCGCCCTGTTTCAACTTTTAATTTAATTATTACCCATATGCATATGCGATATACTGAAGTAAATGACTTCTTTAAATGTGACTTTATATGCCATAGTTTCGTGTAAATCAGACTGGTGCGTAAGCTATATTTGCGTGTACTCCTAAGTTATGTGTTACACTTAAATGTGTTACGTTACTTGCGTTACTTTATTTGATTACATTTAAACAGTTTTGGAATCATCGCAACATTAGCACTTATACATACATTTATTCTATGTATAGAAACATACGTTTTTATAAAGTAATTTTTAATTATACTAGACACGTCCACGTGATTGCGTATATATATATATATATATATATACTACTTCGGTGGCACACGGATTCTATGTTAGTCATATCACGCCGTCACAGGGATTTATTGTTAAAAACCAACATAACAATGCAGTATTTCCGAGCTTTTACAAAGTTGGAGAAGACCAACCAAAGGGACAAAAAGACGACAATACCCCTTCGGTGCGTGTGACCGCGCAGTAGTTGAACCGTTGTATTGCAGTCACGATGTTAGGGATTCAACGTATTTAGTTGATCCATTTTCCTACGTCTTACTGCATATCAACTGATGTTTACTATGGCACTCTTTTAGGTACGTATAATCGTTAGCGTACATATGTTGTTATCAAGTTAACCGATCTTTAACTGCCTTTGGTTAAAGGTTCTTTTGCCTAATGTCAGTGCACTTGTTAGCTGAAGCCACATATTTTAAACGTATGTCATTTATTCAATGTAATCAATCATTCACGGTCGGATTGGGGACATTTGGGTTTCTGCTAACGTGTGCACCATTACAAGGGGTCCAGTGTAAGGACCAGCCATTTCTGGAGGGTTCCCCGAACCGAAACCGCACTGTCCCGTTGCACATCCAGCGACAGGCGCTGCCTGCGGAAATCACCCGTTTGCATATGCGACCCAACTGACCTCTAGCGAGTATGATTCACCAATAGAGTATTCGGTGCACACACATTTGTCAATACAATTATCACTATCGAAATCTATAGGAGCCGACGAAAACACGACTGCACTCCGCCGAATCGAACCGGCAAAAAAAGTAAGCCATATATTTGCTATAAGTAGTAGCTAATATTTGCATCAAACAGCAGAAAATATAGACTATCATCCGTCCCCTACGGGCTTGAAACTTAACCTGAGATATATCTTCAATGCACCGAAACCCGGACATGTTAAGACATCTATGGTTTCCCCAACAGTCCTTGTGGCAGCATGGCCGCTGACTCTCAGCGGTATGGTTTATCACCTATTCTCAATGAGGATCGCTCAAAGAAACTTTGGCTAACAACAGGGATCGAACCAGCGACACCCCGGTATATGACAACCATGACTAGCGCACTAGTCCCCTAGACCACGCCGCTACAAATGACAGAAGATCAACTGAATTAATATGTTCCTGCGGGTATGATGAACTATGATGAACCGATTACACCGCCAAATTCAATAGTCGCCATTTTACAAAATGTATTACAAAACAATAATTTTGTTTTAAATATTATTTTAACGACCAAAAGGCTTGCTTACATCAGTGGTATTAGGTCGCCAGCATAAATTGATTGTTCGGTAAGGGTAGCCACGTAGCCAGAACAAGATGCTTCATCACGACTCAACTGAGAGCGTGTGAGAGTCAGTCACAGTGCCGTCCCAAACAAGGGCACAACTGTTTTTGGAATGAACTAAGACTAGCTCGTTAGGTCGTCCGTTGTCCTTAAGAAGTCCAGTTCATGCTTTAATTCATGTAACGTTCGCTGACCGTAAAGCGCGTGAGAAGGTCTCGTTAATGGCGGCGTGTCTATGCTTCCGAACCAAGCTTCATGCACACGACAGCCCACGCCGCTAAAGACCTCCTACTGGCCGAGCCCGGCAACGCGGTGCATTCACGTGCGCCTTGCGATCGGAGGAGACAAATAGGTGTACTGGTTCGATCCCCGCCATTGCATAGTCATATTTATAGGTTCTGTTTTACGAAGCAGTGCGAAAGCAATTACGTGGACGCTACATGCTGGCTGAGAGTCAGCTCGAAAAGGTTTAGATCTCCTACGGGTTCCCCACAGTTCCAGGCCTGTGGCTTATTATGTAGGGGACTGTAAGTCTAAGGCCCACAGACAAACCTCTTCGAGGTCGTTCGCTGTCGCTGCAGTGAGGATCTTGAAGAGCTTTTCATATGCCTTCGCCTTCGTAGACCATTGTGTGTGGGACGCTGATTCTCCGGTACCCGACCAAGTAAACTTATGGATCGTTTACCTGACATGAAACGTTGTTTTTTGAGATGGCAGATCGGAACGTATTCGGATTATATGGCAGAGACAGATCCTACAGGCCGTTTAAGCAAGATGGTTATTGTCAGACAAATCTGCTTTTACGTAGCTTTTAAGTCGTTGCTTTTCCTAAAATATTATAGCAATATCAGACTACAATTTTTTTTTAATGTTTGATTTATGGTTCGCTTGGCATGTATACCTAAATACACATGTCACCCTTTTAGATCAGGGGCCATATATGTTTATTGCTGCTGCTGCTACCGTAGCTTTTGTAACCTTCTGTAGATTGGAAATCTTAAAAAACGATCTGGATTGTAAGTGTATTCATAATTCACCGTAGCATTGCAACACCAAGCGAATAATGATTCCCGGTTAACGCGTGCGAGGCGTTTAAAGAGTGAGTGCACTGGATTGCGTCTACACAAGCTTGTTGGCAAGATTGAAAGGGAAAGTGGAACGGGTAAATGTTCTTACATTTTTTTCTGGGCCGAAAACGTAGTTTCGAAACAGTGATATGCTTGATAGTGCTTGGAAATGATAAAACGCTTAACGATCTTGAATAGAAGGAATTTGTTTGCCACACGGTAGTGGCACGTAGGTAGCAACTGGCGTCATTTCAGCCATTTAAAAGGACAGCGGCTAAGGTCGCTTATTGCCGCTGCTGCTACAACAAGCTTCTGTAACCTTTTTTTTAGCATAGAATTCCAACAGCTGATACCAGATGACGAATTGCGAGTCTTAAGTAAAAGTCAGTGTTGGCAAATGCATCTCCCTTTCTTTTCAAAATATGCTAGCCGACCTTGCTATCTCAGATTTTATATCAACTGTTTTATCTTAGTTGGTACTTAGGACTATCTCATCTCCAAACTTACTAAGGCAATCCAAGACATATTTGAGGTTAAAAAGGTTGTCGACGAAGATCAACCTCTGTTTAGCTCATTTTCAAGTCCATACTAGTCTATTTTTTTCATAGGGTCTTCTAGAAATATTGAGAAAACAACAAAGTGCTCACGCCACAGCTCTGGACCCAGAGTCACCAGTTCTACGCGTAACATTCACAGTAATACCTACATTATAATACGTACGTTAAACTTTTTCTCCGGCGTTGTTTAGCATAACAGTTTTGGGGTCATTTTTGACTACATTGCTTGTTGAGACCAACCCAAAAAGCTCATAGTTCTCTAAAGACTGCATAGAAATAACTCCGGGTCCTAGTTACGTATTCTAGACTGCTTCGAGGAATTTCTATATTCCCATGTGCGCTACCTTTGCTCGCCGGAGCACACACTGTTCCTCTGAAATGATTTATTTCCTTTTTGAAAAGTACTCTAATTGCTACAAATTGCCATATTCCCGAAATTATTTAATAGAAACAACTGTTTACCACAACCTTCATCTATGATTCTGGTTTTGTCTTGAGTCTTTACCCATTCGGGAGTATTGATTTGTTTGTAGGATAGCAGTGTCCGTTAAGCAGCGCGTGCATAGACAGCGTCGGTTGGCGGCAATGCCGGAGCAAGCTAAAATACATGGCGCCAAATAGAAGATGCCGACTAGCGAAGACGCGGGAAGTCACTAAATGCGCGGGCAATCTGTGAGTATGTAAGGAGGCATGAGAATAAATGAGTCAGAAGTCGTTGGTCCGAGCCAGGCAAAGGACGTGTGTTGTTTGAGGGAGAGGATTACGAACTCGTACCGGTCGCCGGCCAGTCGTGCGGGTGGTGGACACTACAGTCTTGTCTATCGTTCCGGAAATGTTTGTGTTTTTCTGTCATTATTGACTACATCTTGCAGGCATGCAACGAACGTTAAAGTCCTATTAAGATATTTGTTTTAAACCAAACTATATAATTCTCGTTGACTTTCTATCAGGCGCTCTCGCGACGTCTTCCATGATTCCTCATGTTGAGACTTCCTTCGCTATACGCGACTTTTTTCTTCCATCGATCCATCAACTATGTAGTGTCCATCGAACTTCCATCGACAATGTAATGTCTACCTCACCCAACATTATCTGGTGTCCCTTTTTGCTTCAGTCATCACAATTTCTTTCCTCAATTTAGTGAAGTAATTATCTCCCTTTAAACTCCATGAATATTTATTGTTCTTTATAATACTTCTTTTGATCACAATAAGTCGCATTATATATATATATATACCAGTGACTATATATTTTCATATGATGAAATTCTTGCCAGCAGAGGACGTGCAATCGCTGTGCCGCCATAAAACCCTCAGATAATTTCGAACGTTCGCCAGCAGGCAAGGTATTAGGCGCATCGACGGCCGACATCGCCGAGATCCGTAGTATAAAGTGCGTCGCTACGATTTTCAGCGTGCCCCATAGGGAGCCTTGTATCAGGTTTCAGGCAAAATGGCACCACCTGAAACGACTGAACTGGCACGAATACCGTGAGCGCGGCGGTCTACAATTTGAACGCCGCGAACGAAGAGAGAAGGGCTGAACGCGCATAAGACGGAGGAGAAAGTCAACTACGGCTGCAGCTGTACTTAGGTTAGCTGATTCTACCTGGTCCAGTTGGTTGGTGGTGACGGTGTTTTTCTGGTTGTCGGCGAGCGCCGTGCAGCAGAAGCACGCCCCTGCCTCGAGCGCGTCAAGCCACCCAACTCCGTTATGCTGAAGAGCGTCGTCGGCGGCCGTTGAGGCTCGTATTTTTCCCCATCAACGGCGCTCGGGGGCCGTCGCAACAAAGCAAGAATGTGGAAGCAGCGCCGCAACGAAGAACGTCTTCGAACTCGGCAAAGACGACCAGAGATAAGAGAGAGCGGGGGGGGGGGTGGCAGATAGGGAACGCGCAGATGAAATGGACGTCGGAGACAAGAAGGAGGTCAGAATCGACAGGAGACAGGAGAATGGCAAAGATGATGAAGGTGACGACGACGACGACGACGACAACGACGACAACAACAACAACAGCAACAGCAACAACAACAACAACAACAACACGATCAGGAAGAGCAAAAGGAGGACGGAGATACGAAGTTTGAAACCAGCGCCGAGAGGAAGAGAAGAAGCAGCGGCGGCAGCGAGAGCAGAAACTGTTGTTGTTGTTGCTGTTTTGTTGCTGCTGCTGTTGTTGTTGTTTTGTTGTTGCTGCTGCTGTTGTTGTTGTTGTTGTTGTCGTTGCTGCTGTTGTTGTTGTTGTTGTTGTTGTTGTTGTCGTTGCTGCTGCTGCTGTTGTTGTCGCTGTTACTGCTTCTGCTACTGCGCGTATGGAAGTGGTGAAGCGATCGCTGGCCGTCGACCAAGTGCCGCGCCGGCACACGACGGCTGAGGAGTCTTCTCGACAGCGGCAGCCCTGGTCGCCGAGCTCCGCTGTGTGCAACCTGAGACATGTCGAAGCGTTCCTGCTTGAAGAAGTTCAACTTCTTAAGATGGGATTATTAAGAATAAGACGCTGCTTGCTTGACGGCGGCGGCTACAGCGGCGGTGGCAGCGGCAGCAGCGGCAGCGCCACCGCCTCCGCCTCCGCCATCGAAACGTTGGCGATGGTGACGGTAGTCTTCGCTGCGCTCCCGTTGCCGCTGTCGGTGCCGGCGTTGTCATTGTCATTGTTGTTATCACCATCATGACCATCGGCGGGGCGGCAACGCGCTACGAAGCACTGGCGCTTATGAAGACGTCGTCGTCGTCGTCGTCGTCGTATTCGTTCGTGGTCTAACTCCAAATATCGCAGAATCGGCAAAGCCGGCAGGCGATTCAGCGGGCCCATAGGGGGCAGCGGTAGCCGTAGTCGCAGAAGCAGTTCTCGCCCGCTCTCCTTCGGGCCCCTCGTATGCAAACCTGCCTCCTCATCGATTGTAACCTGTCCGCTGCCGTCGCTACCTGGCGTCGTCTACATCCCTGCCCATCGGTCTGTCTGTCTGTCTGTGTGTGTGTCCGTCCGTCCGTCTGCCTGGTATTGGGTTTCTATTAAAATCGTAGCTGTTGCTGCCCCAAGAGGACTGCCGCTAATGCTGCTACTGAACGGCCCCGGCATACAACATACGCATACACACGGCTACACACACACACACACGCAGACCCATATGCACACACATGCACACACGCAGCACGCTCACGTACAAGAACTGCACGAGGCGCACCGTACCTTGAAGGGCCAGTTGTTCCTGCTTCGGACAGGTCGTCGAAGCTAAATTTGTCGCGTGCGCGCGTCTTCCCCCCTCTCTCTCTCTCTCTCTCTCTATCTATCTATCTCTCTCTCGCTCTCTGTCCCTCTGAAGACTCACAGCTCGAGTAACCCAACACCGAGCCCCGGTGGGGCCTGCGCGCGTTCTGTAACCCGGCCCGCAGCCTTCAGCCACCACATGGCAGATGTTGTCGTCGTTGTTGTCCTTGTTGTTGTTGTTGTCGTTGTCGTTGTCGTCGTCGCCGCTTCTGCTACCGTCCCTGCCGTTGTTGTTGTTGTTTTGGTCGTTGTCGTCTGCTCCGGCTCCTCATCGCCGCCGCCGCCGCCCACGCCGCGCCCGCGATAAGGCAAATGGCTTTACGCACGACAGCTTTCTGCCTTCCAGTAAATCTTTGTCTCAGCTCAATGAAAACCTCTAATATAGCTAGTTTATGGCGGCTGCGTTGCTGTTCCGCACGAGCAATCTGTCGCATAACCGTCAGCTCGACGGGCTTGTAGTTGTAACCAATGTACGCAGCTAATGTGAAAGCTCCTCACAGCGAGACGAGTGAACGAGTGAACAAAATGACCACGATGTTGATTGTTTGATCAGACGTCGGCTCCACCTCGCACGATACGACTTCTGGAGAGTAGATGCTTCAATTCCTCCTAGACGTTGAAGGTCCCGCAATGGACCGCGATCGTCAATCACATGATTCACACAGTTCACGTTCTCCTCATGCCGAACCTCTGAAGGCGGCGTTCAGACAAAGGGACGCAAGCAATATACCTAGCATTGACAGAGACAATAGCAGCAGCACTAAGCAATACGCTATGGTTAGTGGTTAGTTATCATTTAGCAGGATTTCGAAAAGGCGATGTTAGTAGCACGTTGTACAGTACAGGAGAGTCCCGGTGGTAGGAGAGGTTAGAGGACGGCTCTAGAAATATGGGGATAGCGTACGCCCTAGTGTACTACTACTCGTCACGCACGGATGCCGCTTGATGGTCATGTTGCGTACGTTGTTTTCGTCAGACGGTTGGCCGGCCTGTGGCTTCTCATTCGGCTAGAAGTCCGCTGGCACCTTGTTGTTGTTTTCGTCGTTGTTGTTGTTGCTGTTGTTTCTATTATTGTTGTTGCTGTTGATGGTGGTGTTGTTGCGGCTACTACTGCTACTAGTACGGCTCTTATTGTTGTTGATGTTGTTGTTGTTATGCCCATCCCCGCCCGTCGCTTCGCAAGCTTGCTGCTTGAGAGAGCAACTTCAGTGGTGCCGCCCCCATTGGTTGTTGCTACGACGATACTTCCCTACGTTCCTTTGCTTGTTGTTCCTTCGCTCCGTGCTTCGTTCATTCCGTGCTCTCGCTAGATGTGTTGCTATTACAAAGTATGAGCAAGTGGCGCGACGAGGCGGCTGTGGCAAGCGCCACTATTCGGTAGGTCGCAAGTGGTCGTTCCTCCCGTTGGCCGTTATGGTGCAATCGGTGTTGGGCAAAGCAGGCGCGAGGGGTAGCGCGGCGTCGTACGCCGTAGGTAGTAGACAAAGTTGGAGGTAGACAGGCTGGCTGGCTGACTGGTTGGTTCGAGCAAGCGGGGGAAGGGTCGCTCGCTGTTAAGCCGCATCTGACTCGCAATTAGTGCACGCAGGCGAGCATGCAGGCCCGGCAGCAGCAGCAGCAGCAACAGCCTCCACCGCCGCCTGTGGTGGTGGGGGCGGCGGCGGCGGACTTCTGTCACTCTCTTGATCCCTCGGAGTCTCTCTTTTTCGCTCGTGCTTGCTTTATGTGTGCTAGTGTCCGCATCCGGGGCGAGGTTTGCACCGGCCAGAGTGGCGGTGGCGACGGCGGTGGTGGCGGTAACGTCAATAGCCACGACTACGATAATGACCAACACCAAGGCCAGCATAGAACCAAAACCACCACCACCACCTCCACCTCCTCGACCCCGGGCGGCCCCTAGACTGACTACTAGCTTCTGCGTATAGGGGGTGGCGAGGCGCTCTGCGCACGCCCCCTCCTTCTTCTTCTTCTTCTCCTTGTTCTCGTTTTTCTTCGTATTCTTCTTCTTCTTTTTCTTTGTCGTCTTTTCTGTTTCGCGGTACTGGAAATAGTGAAATTAGATGCATTCAACTACCTCCTGTCTGCCCCTACTGTAGACTCCCCGACTGTTTATCCGCGGGTTGGTTCACCGTACTGCCGCGTGGGAACACGGTACTGTCCTTCGCGGGCCGCCGCTGTTCTCCCCCCTCCCGCCCCATTCTCAACGGACAGCGTGTTGTCGCTAGCTGGATATGTTGTCGCCTTGCAAAGCTTTTCGGCGAATTATTGTTGGTCAAACATTGTACGGGATTGGCTGCTGTTGTAGCAGCCGCCCCTCTCGCTGCCGGCGGCCTAGGCCAGAAGGAGTCCAGTTACACGGTCAACGATTGTCGTCGGATGAGCAAGCGTGACAGAGAGACACAGAGCGAGAGAGAGAGAAATATCTAGAGAACGGTAGAGATAAAGAAGAAGAAAGAGTCCGCGAGAGTTTTCCTCTTCCTTGGGTGGCATACTGGTGCGTGCCCCTATGAGAACGCCCAGCCGACCACGACCTACGACGGCTCGTGATGACGGCCGTAGGCTGTAGGCGGATAGGGCGAGTACAGAGGCATCGAAAACATCTCACTAGCCGCTACTATTACTAACACTACTACAACAAGCACGAGAGCTCTAGAGCGACTACGAAGTCAGGTGGAAGAGTCGGGGCGGCTGTGTGTTGAATTCAGCGCTAGGCAGCGTGGCAGTGGCCTAACCTTTTAGTGATTTAGGTTCGTGTTTCATACGTGGGGTACTCTCAACCGTGCAGGTCGCATGGAAACATGGAAAAGGAAGGGACAACTAGGACGCTGCGGTACGACCACCAATCTCGATGAGCCGACTTGTAGATTGCAGATCAAGATGTACATCATCCGCACTGGTAGAAAGCGGAGATTTACTGGACAACTGGACAGCTAGCCGAGTGAGTTGTGTTTACGTTAAGTACAGCGCTGCCGCCATAGATGTCATGGAGATGGAGCAATACAGCTACAATTAAAAACTGACAAAGCCAACATCGGTTTGCGCAGATTGTGAACCGATTTACTGGCTTATCCGTAGTGCTAATAGAAATTATTTTGCTTTGTTTGCTATTGCGGCGTTTTAAATACGTAATTCTCAGTAGAATGTGCGTATATATTTACAGAGTTTCCTGTCGACCTGGCCACAGGTGAGTTATGTTGTTGGCCTGCCAATTAATTTGAAAGGGCTGAGTTGTAAGCTGCGCATGTACGTACCATACTAAAGCATACACAGAGGAATGCCTTTCGTAAAAAGAAGCTGTGTCGCTATACCTAGATGTAGCGAGAAGCTAGAGATCTGACAAAACTGCGCGCAAAAAAAGGGCGCTCAATTGGATGTAGCGGGAGCGCAAAGTGTCTCTGATCAAGTGGCCAGAGCAAACTGGCCGGACCGATCTGGCCTTGCGACCAGAACTGGACAGAAACCGTTGTGACCGCTGCACATATCGAAGCTGTATGGCTCGTCAGTGGAGCTGAAAGCAACGGAATGCTTGTTCCAGCCAATACTAGGCTACTGCTGCCCGATCGCTCGACGGGGTTCCGCTCGTCGATGCACCACTGCATGAAGAAGGCGGAGAAAAAGGCTCGTACTGGTGGGCCTGAGCTCCCGCAGTTGAGCTTGGCCTACTTTGGTGTGGACTTGGATACGATCGAGTGTGCGGCGGCGGCGGCGCCGACCAGGACAGCAGCAGCAGCAGCGCATTTTGCTGGCAGATTGCTTGCACCCAGTCTCAGCCAGGCTTGTAGCAGTTAGAGTTAGGGCAGGGGCTAAACGAGGCCGTGCTTCGTCGCGTTGTTGGGACGGACAGGCCGCGGACCTCGAACTAATCCTGAGGAAACCGGAATACAAACATTGGCTTAGGTAATGAAAGTCGGTCGGTCGGTCGCTCGCTCGCTTGCTTGGTGAGTGGATTGGTTGGTGGCGATGACGACGACGACGACGAAGTCGCAGCGCTCGTATGCCAACTTTTAGCGAGCAGCGAAGACAGCTCAACTAGTGAAACCCACCCCAGGTGTAACGAATGTTGCAACGCGGCCAGTCTGCAAAGTAGCAAACGAACACTGGCAACCAGGAAACAACCGTTAGCCAAACAAATCGGCTCGTTTCGTCGGGCTGGTCGCTCGCCGGACCACATAGACAGATAGGTGCACAGACAGAGCACAAAAATCCATACGAAGAAGAGCACATGGGTCTGCACGCACACAGTGGGCCCGCCACGCCGGGTTTTACCGTTTTGCCGTTTTTCCAACAAATATCCCAAGCAAAGGGAGAGGCCGCATGCTAAAGATCCTTACCATATTTTTATTTATTTATTTAAAATGCACCCTGTTTGGGTATGTAAATACGAACATAGTATATATAACAAACATGGTAAAATGAGTTATGAGCATTCTCGCTCAAGCTGAGAAAGCGACACAGAGGCTGGCTTCACCCTATCCATCTGCCATAACTGCGATGTGCTAAGATGTTTCCATGTCACTTGAATTCCGTAAGCAGCTACGGATGCCACTTTGAGCGTAAATAATGTCATGGCCGTCTGGGCTGACAACTGTGTTGGGTTTCTGATACCCGCTGCCGCGATAAGTGCTTTTCTACAACGCTCAGTTACATGCTTTGAAAAAGTTGTACCTCGAGACGAGAAAAGTACCCCGAGATAGCAAAAGGTCTCTACAAACTGCACAGCTGATATAGATCAGCTGATCGCACTGACGTGCGGTCGTGTTTTGCTTGTGCTCCGCTGAACTGTGGTCAATCCGGTGATTGGGCGGCGTTTCTAAAGCAAAGTTGTACCGCGAAAACTGAGCAAAGTTCTTAGAGTTTTCTGGATAACACCCATAGCTCTTACTGTCCTGGAAACATCCAACAGATAATGCGGAACTTTTACGCCGTTTGACTGCCGTTATGACTTACAGCTTTACTAGCGCACACGGCAACACCCGCAGCAGCCCTGCCTATGTTTCGCACCAACGTGAAGTCTAAACGTATCAGTGAGTGTGTACGTGCGTGCGTTTTGAGTGAAAATCAGCGTTTGAAATTTTAATTTTACACCATTTCCAAAATTGTATCTGGTTGAGGGGGTTATAGGACATCGTCAGTTAACAAAGCAAGTGACGATATGGCTAAGCAGTAGGGCCCCGGATTACCAACAAAAGGTCCCTGGTTCAATTCCAGGTAAATACACTAAAGTTTTTATTTTTTGTGTTTGAATTGGGTCTATTTTTAGCGCTTTTGCGCTGATTGATTTTAGTAACACATTTTCAGCGACATTTTTAGCAGTGATTTCACGTTTTTACGAGTGCCAGCTAGTTAGTCATGGCTCATGCGGGCGATATCTGCTTCATCTGCCGAACAGGCGCAGAATCCGAGCCTGTGACACTCCTATGTGGTTCGTGCACAAACTGGTTCCATACATCGTGCACGCAGCAAACAGGCGCGATATCACAACCGTGGAACTGCCTAATTTGTCGACTTGCCGGCGGACAAAATACAATTGTAGACCGAGGCGGCGTGATATATCAATGCATGAACCTGCTATCCACCGATCCTAGATTAAGTTCGTTGAATTCGGCTTTGGCGTCCACCTTCCGTCACATCGCTCAGCTCGAGAATAAGATGATACAACAGAATTAACTGATTGAAAAACTCCAACAGTCGGCACAATCTGCTCCAACCCCATCGTTAGTTGTCTCACCAACTGAGGCCGAAATGGAGCCTGCTCGGAAACAAAAGCGTGTCTTGCTTGTTGGAAACGATGTCAAGCTGTTCCAGAAGAAACTTCGCTCCCTTCTTCCCAAAAAACTGGACATCAAAGTTATCAACTCATCAGGCCAATCAGCGGAGGATATACTGAAACGAACCATGGCAGACTTGGATATCGAAAAGACCAGCGCAGTCTTCTTTCATCCAGGTGACTACGGGGTGTTGCAACTAGAAGGTACCAAAATGTTATTAGCTGTCCGTGGTTTTGCTGAGTGGTTAAAGGCAAACCACCCTGATTCAGAATTTACGGTGCTTTCAGTGCCTGTGACAATTCCAGAGTACTGTCAAAAAGCAAATTCTGATCTGCAGAGTCTCTCTGAAGGCAACCGGCTAAAGTACATGCCTCTGACAAAAATTCAATCGGATCTTGTTCGATTTAGTCAAAGGAAGTACAGCCCCGAAACGGCAGATCAAATAGCCCAAGCAACTGCCAGAAGCGTCGCACGCTTTTTTAACACTAAGTTAGAAAAAGACGTTTCAAAAAAGGATTTTCCAAACAGGAAACTCGCAAAAAAGAAAAAGATGGCCAGGGTTGCCCCGAGCATCGTAGAGCCGCCAAGGAAGTAGGTTTGGAAACCCGCTTCTTGGCCAACAACCCTGAGGAATCGGCCAACAACCCTGAGAAATCGACCAGCACGGCCAGTGGAACAACAACGTCAGACTATAGCACCTCCGAAACCCAATCTCCAAGAGTTCGTCATGAAAATGATGCAATACCTCAAAGAGCTCAAAACAGTGTTCAGCTCACAGCACAACAACTGGCGGACGCCGAAGGCAAGCAATCAAAACAAACGCAACCACAACTAGTAATATGCCAATTTAACTGCGAAGGATTTCGAAGTATGAGAGAATCTGGACTATGTAACCAACTATCAGGATTCGACGTCGTTGTCCTGACAGAAACATTTTCCGTTCAACGTTTTGATGTACCCGGGTATTATAGTTTTCACTGTTGCTCTCAACGAGTCGCTCGCGGTCGTCCCACAGGTGGCGTACCTGTTCTTACTGGTCCTCGCCTTGGCAACATGAACCTGCTCTACTCAGAGAATAATGTTGTAGTCCTTTCGTCATCCACACTTTTGTTGATTGCCATGTACACCAGTGCTAACTCGGGAAGCGGTGACAGTACAGACCAATTACTGGAGAAGATTAGCATTGCTATGAGCTTCGTTGACGTTGGTCAGACAATACTGCTAGCTGGGGACCTCAATTGTCGGCTGGAGCAAGACCCTCCGAGTAAACGGACTACCGCTCTGTTAGAGTCACTCGATGCATACGGCTTGTGGGTGTGTACCGATAGGGGCACCCCCACTTATTATGCCGATGCCAACCTGCAACGGGCTGGCTCTGTGGGGAGAACGGGATGCTCAACAATCGACATTTTTGCAACTTCAGCCCCACCAAATTGTGTGACATATGAAGGGCCGGCTTTCCACGTCTTACTGACGGGGATTAAGAAACATATCCCCGTAGTTCTCAAGCTTACCATATTTACCCACGCCGGGCTTTATGTGCCCATATAGTCAATTTAGCATTTATTTCACCACAAAATTGCTAGACAATCGATTACATTTTCACAAAGTGTCACAGTGTGACTTTTTCGTCTCACAATATGTATTTAAATTTGGATGATAAGGACGTTCCGCAAATTTCTGCACACACAAGTATGTGATAGCGTCCAATATCACACTCTCCGCAAAAGCTACAAACACATTCCTCAATATTAAAACAGCTTGGCTTCATGCATATGTAATGGTGGTACCCGTGCCAGGTTATTCGGCAGATCAGCGAGCGGTTCCTTTGCATGGCTCCTTTATGAGGATTATGTGAACCTTTCCATCTATGTGAACAAAAGGCCGGGCCATCAATATAATTCTCAGCTACAAATTTAAAATTTTTGTTCTCTCTATAGGCTTGATATGAGTCTAGAATATGCGCTGTAAATGGTGTGTTATTAAAAGCAAGGTCTTCAATAAGTGTTCTCTCTCCGCACATCTCTAAGGCAAGTGTTGCCGACGCGCACTTTGGAAGCCGCAAAACACGCTTAACATATCTGGCTTTTAGCTTATCTAGACTTTTAAAAGCTAAGGGTCAGGTATGGTGCAATTGTAGAAAGGCAAAGCAATTTATAGCTGTTTTTTACATCCACATAATGCATATTGCCTAACAAAAACATTGCAGATGTAGCTTTTGCTTGTATCTTCTCGATATGCCTGCTAAAAGAAAGCCCGGGGGTTAGTGTGACGCCTAAATACGAGAAGTAGCTAACTAATTTAAGTGGTTTTCCATATACTGACAGATCATGATCCCTAGCCGCGTATGACCAATCTTTGCTAAAGCGTAAGACCTGTGACATTTCTGCGTTAATATTGAGCTTGTTTTCTTCGCACCACTTTGTAGTTTCGTTGAGGTAAAACTGTAGATGGTTACGCGATTTTACTAAAATGACTAGGTCATCAGCATAACATGCAAAATGGGCTTTAAGACTACGCAGTAAGTCTGCGAGTCCAGTTACAGACAAAATAAAAAGAAATGGACTAGCTGAGTCTCCCTGGACCTACTCCGATGGTTTGTGTTACGGGCGTTTGTACATGGTGGTCGCCGTTTTCCACCTAAATTATATTGTTGGCTAACGTAACGGCTAACGAGATTAAAAATAGGGCCAGTTATATTTAAATATTTGCAAAGCCTGTCTAATACACGATCCTTTGGCAGGCAATCAAAAGCAGTTTGAAAATCTATAAACGCAGCATATGTCATTTTCTTGTTAAAGAGATGTTGTGATACATGATTTAAAATAAATTCAACTGCATCTGACGTCGATCGCCTCTTTAAAAAAACGTATTCAGCCGGAATTTTGTCTTCTACGCAAGGGTACAATCGATTTACGACGAGCGACTTTAATATCTTGTAAAAGACGCTTGTAAGTGCTATGCCCCTATAATTTTTTAGGTCAGTTGCATCTCTCTTTCGCTTAAATATAGGCTGTAAATAGCTTTTCCGCCACAGAAGTTTTGGCTTGTCGAACGCATTCATTGTATAGTTTTGTCACAATAGGGCATAAAAGGTCAATATTAGACTTCAGGTGTTCATTAAGAATACGATCAGGTCGCTGATTTCCCGTTTTATTTCGATATAGTTCGGCTTTGTCCTCAGTAAAATCAACAATTTCTTCTAAAAGGTCTTGACTCGTTAATAGATTTGTAAAGTGGGCTACCCACTCCTCGTCACTTATCAATAAGTTTGAAGGCACTGGTCTTCTTGGAAAAAGTAGAAATGGTTTCCGCTCGCTTTTCGAAATGAGTCTAATGCGTTGTTGTTTTTCGTAATGCCGTCTCTTTTCTTTCTTTATATTTCTAAATATTCGTTTTAATTTCGCCAGTTGTAGGAGTTCAGTTGACGTTGTGGGTTTATACAGATAAACCACTTTCTTCATTTGTCGACACTCCTTGTTAAACCACGGCTTGTGTTTCTGCAGCCTCACGTTTTTTGGTTTTGCAACCATGTGGATAGACCACTTAATGATTTTTTCAATATAGTTTATGTCGTCTGTGCCGTAGGCCATTTGTAGTGCTTGTTCCAATATATGGACATCCAATGAGCGAGAGGGTGGATTGATTATAGGTGTGGCCATTTCTTGTCTTTGGTGTAGTTTGAACTCTACTTGACAGTGCTTACGGTGTGCCGATGGTATTACGGTAAGATAAAAGATAGCCTCGAACGTTTGTGGTATGGATGATAAAACACTGTCCACCGCGCTGTATCCGTTCCAGCTAAAATATGTTGGGTCATTGCATTTATTATGAATGCTTTGTCCAAGTTCGTTGACCGCAGCTTCAAAACTTTCTTGCCTGGCACCTTCTTTTGTCAAATCACAGTTAAAATCACCACCTATAATTACATTTTTATTTACATTCGTGCAGATTTCCATGCAGTTACCTATGTCCTGTACTATTTGATGGACGGTCCATTCTGGTGGGCTATAAATACATACATATAAGATAGTAATCGATTAGTTCTAGTATAATCTGCCTGGCGGTGCTACGAAGAAGCTTGTGTGCCCATTTGCAGCACACGATAAAAACCATGCACTACAAACGACTACGGAAACGTGTTTCCGGCAGACTATGGGTGCTCTTGGGCATGCGAACCACCTCGCCGCCGAGTTGGCAAATGGGAAATTGCTATTATTGTAGTTGAGCGTTATTGTAGTTTCTTTTTGTTGCAATTCACACCTGTTCAAGAGACGCGCAATTCGAGCGTGCGCCCGCGCGCGCAAAATTTGAATAGCATAGCAGTCGAGGACACGCTGCACGAGCGCGTGCAAGCGACCTACGAATCGACCGCCGCTACCACTAGTGCACACACCCCGCCAGCACAACAACAGCACCACTCTAGCCACACCACGGCACAGACAAACGGAGGGGGGACGTCTACGCGGACAACCCAAGCGTCGGCAAGGCTAGTTCCAGATCTTTTGAGACGAGAGCATGCCCGTACAAGAGGGTGAAGAGGAAATGTAAAGAAAGAAGCAGGCGACGACAAGAAGACCGATGGAAAAATAGAAGAAGACGTGGTATATCGCACTTAAATTTGGTGTGACGGAGGATTAGGAGGATAATGCAAGACTGGCTGGCAGAGGTAAGCGTCGAGTGACGTGGATCGGCCAATAGGTGATGATGGAACAACGATGTGTTCGCTACACTCCTGGCGGCGAGCAGGACAACGACGACGACGACGACGAGAGGAGGATCGAGCGTAGGGTTTCGACGTTCAGAAGCGGTAGATTCAGCCACATGGAGTATGTTGCCCATGTCGAAGCGAGAGGAAACACTAAAACGAGCGAAAAAGCGTCAGAGAAAAAGAGAGCAGAATGATAGAAAAAAAAACAAGAAAGAGCGTAAAAGAGAGGAGAGAAGTAGAGAGAGAAAGAGTAACGGAGAAGGGAAAAGCGAGCGACAGAAAATATGGAAAAGTGCTTTTTACCTCGAGACTAAATAACATCGTAGCGAACACTAGGATAGGGGCGCGCGCTTAGCGATAGCAGGTATGTGGGCCGGACGGCAAGCCGCCAGACAAATAGACAGATCGATAGGTAGGCAGGTGGGTGAGTGGGTGGGTGGTAGGCGTTCTTAAGAGCGCTTTGCCACCGCCAACAGAACAGCGCGTTGTCTCGGTCTCGGCCCCGACCGGTAAACTCCACTAGGATCGTGGCGGCCACGGCAGCAGTTGTAGTTATCGTCATCATGCTGTTGTCGACGACATGGACTACTAGAACGATGGCAATGGGACGCTTTGACAAGGACTGTTCACGGCAAGCCTAGAGCCGTCGAGCAGAGACAGCAGCAGCAGCAGCAACGGCAATGGCAGGCAATAGCCTGAACGGCAAGGTACTACGGCCTTTGGCAGGCGAAATGCTAGCCGTCGTGCGCTGCACAGAGCGGACAGACAGACAGACAGCGGCTCCGACGGACTAGATGGGGAGGTGTTGGGGAGGTGTTCTGGAGGGGACCTTAGAGGCCTTAGGAACGACGACAAGCGGTGGCAACCCGGCCAAGGAGGGCCGAGTTGGGTGCTAGTAGGAGGGGCGGAGAGGTGGATGGGGGTAGTCGAGGTCGAGGGACTTTAGCGGGGCTTTCTGAGTTAACGCTGAGTGGAGCTGCGGGGGGCGTGGGCAACGCGAAGGGGGGTTAAGATTTGCTCAGCTTGGTGCTGCTGCTGCTGTTGTGTCGTTTCTGTTCGTGGCGCAAATCCCGGCGACGGCAACGAACGACGAGAAACGCGACGAGCAAACGCAACGAACGGGCGCGGCGCCAACCAATGGCAGTATAGCATCACCACCACCAGAGCAATGGTGGCAGCACCCTCGCTAAAAGCAGCAAAGAAGGGGAAGGCGGGAAGAGAGAGATGGAAGAGGCGAATGGGAACTGGGCGTCTACGACAGTGAGATGGCCGTACAGATGAGCGGTAGGTAGGGGGGACGAAAGGAGCAGAGGGGAATAAGGTGGTGGTGGAGGAGGTCAGATCAAGACGCACGCACGTTCATACACATAGGCTCACAAATAAGTGTACGTAATACACGCAGGTGTACACACATCTAGGCATTTATTCGTATATACAAACGCTTTTACACGCTACACAAAACGCCATATTACACTACACCAATTATAACATTACAGGTTGTCTCACTAGCCATGCGACCAGTGCCGATGCCGGTCTTCTTAGTCAAGATTGTTCAAGAAGCTCATCATTTATGGTCTAAACACTACACAATACATCATTCACAAAACTCACACACACACCTTTAGATACTAACGTCATACTTACGTAAAGACACTCAAAAGTACGTGTGCGATGGCGCTCAAATAAAGGCACAGCGACGACGACGACGATGGCGACATCCTAGACCCCCCGACCTATACTCTACTCACATTCCCAACGATGGAACGCCTACCTATGCCCTAACCCAGCCTAGGTATCCTAGGCTGCCCTTCTCTCGACGCTCGTGTCCCCTTAAACCGGCGTCGGCCGCGCAATTCTCTACCGTCTACGCGGTTGTTGTTGTGGTCGTTGTTGTTTCTGCTTCACCTGTTGCTACTGTTGATATTTTTGTTACCTTGTGTACCTGTGTTTGTTACTCCTGATGTCTGCGCCACTGCCACACTTGTTGTTGTTGTCATTGCTGATTCTGCTTCTGCCGCTACTCTTGACCTACTAGTAGAATTATTACAGGTAGTCGTGCCAGTAGTTACCACTGTAGCCCTTTTTGCACCTTGCAGTTATGTGTCTAAATTTATAAATAATAACATATGCCAATGGGGAGCCTTTCAGATAATGACAACTGCGACAATGACGATTGCAGCAGTAGCAACAACAACGGTTCCAGCATTAACAGTAGCAACGGTTTCAAAAACAACAATAGCAACAGTTTCAACAACAACAACAACAATAGCAACGGTTCCAACAACAACAACAACAACAACAACAACAACAATAGCGACTGTTTCAACAACAACAATAGCAACGGTTTCAACAACAAAAACAACAATAGCAACGGTTTCAACAACAACAACAACAACAACAACAACAATAGCAACGGTTTCAACAACAACAACAACAATAGCAATGGTTTCAACAACAACAATAGCAACGGTTTCAACAACAAAAAACAATGCTCACACACACGCACAAATCGACGCCTTGTCGCTGACGTATAGCGGCGGCGCCATCAACATCATCATCATCGTCGTCGTCGTCTTCAGCAGCAGCAACAGTAGCAGCAGCATGGCCGAAATCGGTTGTTGCGTGGTATATGCATCTCGGTGTATGCTTGGCCTACTTCGGTACTCGTTCGGGGGGTCGGTCGTCGACCGATCGAGACCCTGAAGCCCCGAAGCGTATGCAGGCACATTGTCGCTTGCCACGATCATGGTATAATAATGGCAACGATGCTGTTGCTGCGGCGGCGGCTGCTGCTGCTGCTGTTGTTTTTGTTGTTGTTGTTGTTGTTGTTGTTGCTGCGGTTGATTTTAATCATGTCGTTGGTACTGCCATTGCTGCTGCCACCGAAGGAACAATTGCCGCGGCGTTGTCATCGTCTCTGCTCCTCAGTGCGCACAACGGCCCGTTGCCACGATACTAGCGCGTAGCACCTGGTATAGACTTCACTCGTTTACGGCACGCTTCACTCTACCTCGTCCACGTTGTGCCTTGCGTGCCTTCACCTGCCGAGGCCAAAAAAAAAACCATATCGTCCTACCTTTCTCCGGCGGCCGCCCAGACACACAAACACCCACCCACCCAGGCAGACAGAACGAGATTTGAATCCAATCAATGAATCAATGATCTAGATTATTCAATCATATGATCTTTGAAATCAATGATCAATGGCTGTGTAGATAGAGGAATAAACAGAAGAAGGAGAAAAAAAACAAAGATAGTAGATGAATTAATGGCATTCGCAAACGCTGAATGCGCGGCTGCTCGGGGTTGTCAACGAGAGGAACGTCACTGTGAGGCGGGCTGAGAGCGGCGCTGAGTAGTGAAGTAGGAAGCGCACGCGGGTACAAACACGAGCGAACACAGAGGCTTATCATCATCATTATCATCGTCATCATCATCATCATCATCATCAACAACAACCTCACCGGCGGCGAACGAATAGACTCTAATCAACGGTTCAGCTATCTAACTACCTGGCTAAGTAACAACTAACAGAGTAACTCCAAGGCTGCTGCTGCTGCTGCCGCTACGGCTATTGCAGCCAGCCTCCGACGGAACTTAGCCCGCTGATGCTGAGACTGACTGATACTCGTCGCCTCACCTGCTGGCCTCACGTTGTTCTGCCATACCATCGACACTCACACACACACCCATAGACACACAGTCACAGGCCCGACGCATCATTGCCCCTGCTCTCTAGTTCAATTGAGCCGCTAAATTAAGCCGTGTGCCCTGTGCGCTCCATTTCAGGTATTTACCAGCGATGCTGCCAGTACCGGTGCCTTGGTCTGCTCGCAAGCTTGCGCTAAATATCACTGTCAATTGAAATGTAGCACACCTTAGCGATCCCCGCCTCTACCTCTCGGCGTATATATATATATATATATATATATATATATGTATATATATATATATATATATATATATATATATATATATATATATATATATATATATATATATATATATATATATATATATATATATATACATACATACATACATATATGTAAACTAAGTTGAGAAATCGATGAATTGTAAATAAAGCCGCCAAAAGGAACCATAATGTCAATGCATTGTACACTGACTACACAAACGCCCCATTGGATTTCTACTCATCTTCTACTGATGTATCACTAAGAACATCCATACATAGGTGGTCTAGGTTCGTAAACAGCGCTAGCAGCTTAGGAAGGCGGACACCTTTAATCTGCCTCTACGTATCAAGTTGCTATTGGCATCCCTTTGCTTTTGTGGGGCTTAGCTGCGTTCAGTCTCTTCCAGCGATCCTTTGTCATAGGGAACAATATCGTCTACGCAGGAGGCAGATTACTACTACTACTACTATCACTACCACTAACTACTAATGACTATGGAAATAAAAACAAGTATATATATATATATATATATATCATATGAGTCTCACTAAAGAGGCCTGTGCCTATGCGGCACAGGCAGGCTTAGGGCCGCGTTGGTGACGAAGACGGGTGTCTGGTTATCTGCTTTGCCTAGTGCGCACCTAGCGGTCCACGTTACTGGATAACACTTGTGGACGCGTTGTCTCGAGGATACGGTTGGGATCCCCACTAGTGCACGACTACACGTGCACGTGTGGAAAATCAGGTTTGCTCCTTGGACATCACGGTTCATCATGCATCCGTACTGACGATCCCCGCGCGAAGCACTAGAGCCTTTAACTACCTCCTCGCACGCGTGCTTTGAACCGCAGGCGTTCCGTGCACCCTGAGGCTTCATGGCTGTGCTTTGATGAAACTAAACTTTCGGACTATGTACTAGTAGACTTTCATTATAACCCTTGTAGACTTCAATGAAGTCCGTCTTACGAAGCAATGCTATGGCCATTCCGTAGACGTTCAATGACGGACTGAGAGTCCGAAAGCCCGAACAGGTTTTACGACAGTTGTTAAGCAAAGGGTTAATATTTCTTTGATTACTGATCAAGTGATAGCTAGCCATACGATACGAGGCGCTGTTGTTTGTTGCAGTGTTTTGTTGTTGACTTCGGTCGGATGGTTTTTGGTCACCTGCGCTCAACCATGCGCTACCGTTACTGGCATTACTGTTAACGTTGCTACGTGCTAACAGTGTCTCCGCTTGCCATTATATGTGTGCGTATGTATGCAGGTATTTAAATGTATGTGTGTGTGTGGGTGTGATGTAGGTGTGTTGCATGTTGCGTGCTGCACGTAGAGGCTCCATCCAGATGCACGTTCACACCGAGCGTACAGCAACCGAGCGCAGGAAAAAGTGCTGCTCGTAGTGAATGAAGGTGCTGGACTGAGCACCAGGCGGGTGGCGGACGTGCTGGGAGTTGTAACTTTCTGATCGACGGCACGTTTCTTAGTCAGATGGCCAGCAGTCGCACGCCGGAGAGAGATGCACGCCGTAACGCAGCCGCTCTCGGCAGCTCGCTCTCTTACTTACACACACTTACTTAGAGCGCCTCAGCTACTTTGACAGCTACGTAATCATTCTGCATCCATTCGAGGTAACACACTACGTCAGTCAGTCACTGACGGCACAAACAGTGCGCTTGTGTGCTCTCGCCTGTGTCCATCCCGGCCAATCGCGCGAGCGGCCCGATGACGGACCGAACGAATCATCCACTGTTCATTTGTCAACTAACATCAACAGTAACAGCAGCAGCAGCAAAAACAACTAGAACAACAACAGAGACAACTGCACCAACAACAACAACGACAACAACAACAACAACAACAACAACAACAACAACAACAACAACAACAACAACAACAACAACAACAACAACAACAACAACAGCAACAACAACAACAACAACAACAACAACAGTACAACAACGACAACAATAGGAACAACTGCACCAACAACAGTACCAACAACGACAATAATAGACGTAGCCGCACCAACAAACAATTTAACAACAAACAATTTAAAACGGTTAACAACAAACAATTTAAAATGGTTTTCCTATAATAGGAACAACCGCACTGACAATAAAGCTAATAAAAGCAACCGCATCAACAAGGACGACACTTATCTTGTTCTACCGAACTTTCTTTGATCTGAAATATGCGACGTAATGAGAGTGAACCAATTCAACCAGCCGAGACCAGACGCATCTCGAACGCTCGAACCAAAAATGAAACAGTCTTGGTAAAATGACTCGGTAAATTGAAGACTACCATTGTTGTTCTTCGGAGAACGTAAATATTGTTTTACTGTAAATGAGAGTTATTAATACAAGTTGTCATTGTCGTCGTCGTCTTAAAGAAGAATGACGCGCAATTTAGTAAACAAGTTAGCCGTTTTTCTGTAATTTTCTCTACCACTGCTTATCTATTAATTTAACCTATTTACCGTCTGATGGACAGCGATTAACAGTTTATAGTCAAATGAACAGCATAACAGCAAGTACGCATATATAGAAAATATTGTGATGATTTGTTAATCATTTACAATACGTTTGCACACTCGGCAGTGCTCGCCTATGTATATATATATATACGTGCACCATGTTCATTTAAACTCATAGCCACATAAATCCACCACACGCCTATGCAGACCTTAACGGCAGCGGCGCTCTGTGTGAGCTGGCTTGTTAATAGAATCGAATGATTTGAAGAGTAATTAAAATATTTGCAAATTTCCCAACGCAAATTAATTCAAACTGATTAAGGTGTACACGAATGTTTAAAATCGGCAGGCAACTGTGTTTCCGGGGAACGCTAACTTCCTAGGAACAACATGGCGGGGCAATCAGGTCCACAATATCTGCCACCGGACACCCTACTTGAAATGTCTGACCTATTTTTGAGTTAGATTGAAAACGTCCTTTGTTAGCATTTTGCAGGGGGCATACTGCCTTTGGCGCATCGCCTATTTAGTGGTGACTTAATCACGCAGCAGGTCATTCGTCACATGGTTATTATCTACCGGGGTGCCGCCGGTTCGATCTCCGTTGTTGGTCAAACTTTGCTTGAGCGATGCTCATTGAGAATAGATGATAAACCAATTACCACTAAGAATTACCACCGCTTTGACCACTCCCCAAGTGGAAAAACAGGAAATTGGCAAAGTCTACGATAAACACTGGACAAACTCCAAGCGGCTTCTCGTGGGCATTATTTGTGACTTTGTTCTAAACTATGATAGCGGGGCGTTTCCCTAGAGTTTGGCATATAACTGGAATCCCCCTGTTGTCTAAAAGCAAGCATGAATACGGCAGGCTTGATTTGAATCTCTTTCAAGAAGTGGCCTCGGAACGCACGCTTGAAAAATATTCTGTAAGTTAATGATTGCAAGAACTGAAGTTGCGGCTCATTGTGCCTTTCCGGGCATATTAACAAAAGAAAGGTTTCAATTCTAGCTGCTCTTGCGGAGGTACCTAATGTTCAGAGGCTCTCAATTAATTTGGGTGTGCATTTTTTTTTACTGACGTCTCTGCCAGAACAGCTCAGGCCAAGTGCGGAATCATCTAACGCTGTTGAAGTAACGAATAAGGTTCAATATAAATGTATTGATTTTTTGCATATTTTTAGTTCGAGTGAGATCAAATAAATGTTATTTATAATGGGATCCGGGCTGCTATTAACTCACTGAAATATGTGGGTGTAGAACAATGTGCCGCTTCGCGTTACTTTAACACCTAGATAAGTGAACTACAAGACAAAATCTATAGAAGCACCACCTATGTTAGGTCTACTGCTTCTTCTCAGGGGCTCGCGAATCAGAACTTTCTAGCCTCTGGCTTTGATACGTTAATCGTTATACTGTTGTGCTCGCTATTCATGTCCAGTAGACATCTTTTTAGATCGTAGCTTTAGACATCTTCTTAGATCCAAGAGCACTCTACTTCAAATCACGACATCACCGGCAGAGAGAGTCATGCAGACACCAGTAGAGGCGGCCCAGTAGCTCACTGAGTAAGACCGAAAATAGGCGCGGTTGAAATTATTCCCCCGGTTCAGCAGGCGGCTTGCAGGAGAGATCGTTTTTTCAGAATTCCTTCATATAAGATGACAGAGCTTACTTTTAGGAAAGTCATCAGCAAAACTCGTAAACGCACCACCGCAGCGGCCGCAGCTTATTACAGCGTAAAGGACTTCGTGCTTGACCATGACCGAATACTTTATGTAGTTTAGAATCTCCTCGGCTGCAGTCACAGTTGAACGTTCCGCATGAAAGCCATGCTGCTCCCAATGCATGACTGCTCGTGTCTCAAGATAGAGGTCGGCGCTCCAGGAGACTTGATATTATCATGTAGATGCAGCTTTTCTTTGTAATGCCCTGCCAATAGAGATTGCCTTTTGGGATGACATTAAGCAAGCATTCCGATCGGGTAGCTGGAATTTCACCGGTTTGTAAGCACTACTCGCTAAAGAGTGTCGTCTAAAGGTGCGATACAACCACCGTCGCTTTTTGTGTTCATTCCAAACAGGGTCGGGCCCAATGTCCAGGTCGGGCCCGTGTCGATTTTTAACTTTTCAGTCGCACTCGGAGCTTCCGTAACAGAGAATGGAGTACAAGTCTGTTGGGGAAACATATGCTCCTATTCGCCGCATTATTCTCACCGCACCCGTATAACGCTGGGTGCGCTATATAGTGTTGTAAACGTATAGATAAAGTGTTGACGCAGACGGTCGGAGTTAACTGGACAATTAGGCAATATAAAGTTTTTCTAAGTGTGTAAGTGAGCCTAGCACTCATAGCCATGCGAATTGAATAGCTTTCCTTGGTGCATATGATTGAAGACAATCTTAAAGTCAATGTTATGTCGGTACAAACGACGATGTCTGCAGAAAAAGCCTTTTATCTTCTTGGATGATCTTCTTGGAAGAGAATAAGAGATTAAATAGCATAAGCTTTCACGCGAGAGCAGTATGAGAAATGCAGAGTCAAACCACTCCAGGGACCGGCTTACCCTCGGTGTACGCCTAGATGTGGACGAATACACCTGCGGCTCGTGTTAAGATGTCGGGGAGCAGAATTGATAACATCTCGAACAGGTGGTTGGGGTGCTACGCTCAAAGCTCGAAGTATAGCATCTTTATGGCGATGCGTTTACCGAGCCCATGACATCTTGGCGTACTAGCGTAGTTTACGATGATCCTGTAACTATCAAATAAACTGGCATACACTTCTAAAGCTTATGCCAGTTTACTTACTAAAGTATTACCAATATTACCGAAAATAAACTAGCATATGCATTTACAGTAGTAACGAGGCCTGTCACTTGTCACAATCATGTTCGATGTCTCATTCGGTACCTCGAATATATTAATAGTGGAGGACACATCCTAGTAAAAAGTTGCCATGTCCACCGACATCAAAGTAAAACATTAGCGGCGATGGAGAAGTGCACATCCAAAATCTAAACTTTCTAAGAGCTTGGCAAACAACAATTGTCCGTTAATAGGCAGCAGTATCAAGCCTACGGTTCAAGCATCCGGGTAGAAGAAGTGATGAACGAGTTCAAACAATCGCAACGGCGCGACCAATCTCTTCTAAGAAGATTCTTTTGGCCTATTGACCATGAGAGGGTTTTACAGCCTGGCGCGTACGCAAATAGTATTAATTACCATTGAAACGGTCTGGCAGAATGACAGTATCGTTCTCTGCGAGGTCGCGGTTCGTAATAATCAGAAGCACTGCCCGTATGCACTCACAACAAATTCCACTGGCACACCTTTAATTGAGCAGTCGGCCTTTCAAACGATTTGACCGGCAGTTGCGACCGGACTGGTCGAAGCGTCGTGCCGAATTGCTCTGGATGTTTCACCTGACCTCGGTTGCCGCCTTCATCTTCTTTATAATTTCCTCGAACAACTTGCACAGCCGGATTAGGTCGGGTGGGAACGCAGCCGGCGTCACTGTTGAGACGACATTCTGCTCGACTTTGGTGCTGCATTTCTTCCTGCCTTCTTAATGACGGTGGTCCCAAAGAAGCAGCCATGTTGCGAGCGGCAACTTGGGCAACAGCACCTCCTTTGTCAGCGTGTGCCGTGGTAGCCTTCAAAAGCACTGCTTTCTGGGCCCTGGTGAGATGCTGATATATGATCGAGTCTCCCTCGCTAAGCACTTTAAGGACATCTTTGATTACCTTGCACTCTCTTGATATAAAATTGACATGCAGCTGTCTGCATTTTGACCTGCGTCTGCGGCTGGTCGTGATCTCACCTGCGAAATTCAGCCAGTTCTCTTAAAGATGCTTCATTGGAACACTATCTTGTTATCGCCATCTCTTAACTCGTGACGAGCTAGTGATCGATGCTAAAGCATCTGAAGCATTGCACCGGCTCGCGGTGCAACATGACCCCGTGTTGTTCCCCAAGCCCCACGCGGACATCTGCTGGAAAATCTCCTCAACTTTTCTAAAAACCTAGCCGGAACATTATTGGCCGCAAATGTGAGAGTCACATGCTCCGTAGCCGTTACAACTCTGGTATTTGGATTCTTTGTTTTCCCCCGAACTGCTTCGGAGACTCCATAGCATGTGAGGGAAGCTAATATGGTAGCTTCTGATATAGAGGGGTGCACACAAGAAATATTGCCCTATACAGAAGAGCAATATATATATATATATATATATATATATATATATATATATATATATATATATATATATATATATATATATATATATATATATATATATATATATATATACATAATATATATACATTATATATATATATATATATATATACATACATACATACATATATACATGTATCGTCTCACCTGGGTCGCTTAGCAATCGCTGCCACCGCCGCTGCCCCGGTGTTGTTTGTCGTTCGTTGCGTCAACAGAGCAAATTGGAGTCGGTTTGCCCCCCGATTATTGGCTGGAAGGGGCCAATTGGCATCGGAAGTCGTGTTTGGCTCAAATCCACGACGCTCATACTATATGTGTGTTTGGATCGTTTCTTTGCCGAATCGAGTCCGCCGCGGTGTTCGGGTGCAGGAGGCCAGCGGGCCGATTCGGCCGCTCGGCGGGCGCCATTCCGCCAGAACAGCGGGTGGTATTCGCAGCGGCGGCAGCCACAGAGGCAGTCGCAGAGTCGCAGCGTCATCGTCGTCGTCGTTGGAATGGTCTTGGGTCCCGAGGGAGTTTGGACACGGCGTGCGTTGCCAAGTCGGTAAGGTAAGCCTGTCGGTGGAATAGCGTAGGGGCGGGCGTGCGTGAGTTAGTGAGTGACTCTGTCTGCCGTAGCGGCAGTTGACTAACGTCACTAAGTTGGACGCCGCCGCGTACGACGATTCTGGCTAAACGACATATAGTGATAGCGCATTCGCTCATTCGAAGGGTCAATTTGGGGCAAAAATTGCCGCTGCGATGCATGCATACAGTGTATATATATATATATATATATATATATATTTATATGCATATATATATATATATATATATATATATATATATATTTATATGCACATACATATATATATATATATATATATATATATACGTGAGGTACGTGCACACAAGATAACGCAGTTTTGTTCGCTGAGGGGCTGCTCACATTATTAGTTAGAACACTGCCAGACAACATTTCAGTAGTTAAACGCCAAAGACTATGTATGAAACAGATATTTCATTGTTTTAATTTATTTTTACTTTTACGCTTAGTTGCTAAATGAGTCACACCTATACATAAACGAGAATAATGCCCGTCCGTGTTCATAGTAGGGTGGGTTAGAAAACCCGTGACCACACGTTCGCGCGGGACAATTGTTCACTCCGAAGTGCTAACATAGCAAAGTTATATAAATAAAATGATTTATATATAAAGAAATGCTTTGATGGCAGGTGCGCATGTGTTGAAATGTATGTGTATATTTAAATATATATATATATATATATATATATATTTTTGCCAGTAGGTGGTTGTCAAGAATGCGCCCTGAATCATCCGCCTTACATTGGCGCAGTCGTTGTTTCCTGTTGTTGCGGCCCGGCTAGAGCTTTAGGGGCAGACGCTGCATGCAGCCTAGGACTAAGGACATTGGGCTTAGCCGCTGGCCAGAGCGAACAAACAGCACGAAGTCAGTCACTTGTGACAACGCCTACGCTATGATCTGACGTCGTCGTGTCTGAAGTTGTTCATAGCGTCTTCATCTTAGAAGCCCCGACCTATTGCTTGCACTGACCAGCATACGGTAGCATATTATGCATCCTATGCAACGTACAGACTAAACGGGCACTGCGGGCAGTTTAAGGCCGACACATCAACAAAAGAGGTGCCAACGTAACATGAGTCGTAGTGCGTCAGCGTGCGTTTAAGGCTGACATAGATAATCTATGAGACGGGCGAAAAAGCTAAGCCGATACGGTTTAACTTGTGCCGGCGTTCGCTTTCGGCCTCCAGTGGGCGGCACCGCTTTTGTCACAGTAGTGGTAGCAGCTGCAGAAGCGAGACTAGAAGTAGCATGCACGTGCTGTAGTTTAGAGGTCGTGGTGGGGCAAACAACGCGTTGTTGCCCCACCACGAAGCCCCGCCGCTCGTTGCTGAGAAGATGAGCTCGTCGTCCAGGGACTTGGTTATCCTGCGTTATCCTGACCGGCGTAGCGTAGCGTAGAACCAGCATTAACCCAATGACAGACTCCTCCTCTCCCCTCGCCTTAGTCGAAACTTGGCGGCAACTGGGGCCGGGGCGCTCAAGGGGATTGTTTCAATCGTCGCTTGCTGACCGGAACGCGCAACTTTCAACACTGTGCTTCGTAAGACCTCGCTTAGCTACCGAGCGTACCTGGACGCGGTGTACCATGCTATAGGTGCAAAGACGGCAGCAGCGGCAGTAATAACAACAACAGCAACAACAACAACAGCAGCAACAATAAAAGCCGGCAATGATAGCAACACCACCAACATCAGCAGCGGTTAGACCTCACCAACAACAGCAATACCAGCAATAGTAACAAAAATAGCAATGCTAACAACACGAATATCATCACTACAACAGCACTAACAATAGCATCACAATAATAGCAACAACAGTAGCAGAACGGCAAGCAAATGACAATATCCACACCGCTATCACTAGCGATAACAACATGCAGCACCAATGGAGAATAGAAACGTTGCAGACGCCCTCTGCAGTGTTGGCGACGACAAGTACTGATTCACAATCATAGCCCTTTTTGCCTGCCACATTATATATATATATATATATATATATATATATATATATATATATATATATATATATATATATAATAAACATTTATAGAATATTATATAAATATTCATGATTAACGAAAACAAATGCCGTTTTCTTATGCTTAATAAACACGTGCAATGTGATTGGAATTGTTACAAAATATTATATAAATCGATATATATATATATATATATATATATATATATAAATATATATATATATATATATATATATATATATATATATATATATATATATATATATATAAATAAATACATATATATATATATATCGTCACATGAGAATGCATGATGCGCCTACACTACTCGCACCTACGTGTTGTAGTTTACCGGCAAACTTAGCTGTTAGCAGTTATTTGTTAACGCAAATGGCGTAGTCTCAAATAAAAAGGGGGTGGGTGGAGAGATAAATATAAATATAAAAACTTTAAAAAAACTTTTCGTGACAACGCAGCTTACATTATAGGTAGCATTATTACAAGTTGTTCTTTTCCCAATTGCTGTAGTCATCGTTCTCATAGTTGTCACACCGTTGTGGATGTTTTTCTTTCACCAGGCTAAAATCTCTCTGTATCCGCGTGACCTCCCTCAGCACGACCGTGACTATCTCTTTAGGATTTCCCAATCTTTTTGAAGACTAAATATATATATATATATATATATATATATATATATATATATATACAACAGCAAGAGAAAAATGCTTAACCAGAATTACGATAAAGAAAACAATTACAGATAAATACGCATGATTCAATTACGCATGGCAACGCCCGATTTTCGAGACCGGCGCATCTAATTGCGAAAACCTTCATCATTACGCGCAAAGCGTGTATAGGTAAGATGTACTGTACCGTATTGGCATGGTATCTAAGGAAATATTTGAGACTCTAAGCTCGTGTAATCTAGGCAGGGGGAAATAAGCGGGACTATTAAGTACACGCTCAAGTGTGTCGCTCAGTCCGTCGTCTACTTAAAGGCTATTCGTAAGCTAGACTGTATGTAGCACAAAACAATTAATTTGACATCGGTAATTCATTTAACTTGATGTCAGAGGCTGTCTGGGTTCACTGCAACTTCAAATGCTCTGCATGCAAGCGCTAAGTCCACTGCAGAAAACTTTAGAGAACCAGAATGCTACTCGGGAATGGTAGCAAACGCGTAGTTTCGCCTCATCAGCCTACGCTGCTACACGTAGGTAGGCAGGTAGGTGTTGACGATGGCCGAATACAAACACACCTCACACCGGACTACATCTTGTCGTAATCCGGCCTGCCGTCTAATCGTGACTGTTTGACTAACCTACCTGCTGAAAAGGGAAATGAGGATTTCAGCACTAGAACGTACGTCTTTGCTATGCCTATCGATGGGGAGGTGCAGGGGGGGGGGGGGGGGAGGGGAGTGGGGAGCTGAGATAGTTTTAGGTGAGCGCACAGGTTCTTGCAGAAGCTTCTCTCAGATCCGACGGCTGATGTAACCGACGATCAGCATCCCAACAGCGACGTTCAACATACGTACGGCAGACGTAGTACACCAGCAGAAATAGCAATAGCAGCAGCAACAGCAGCAGCAGCAGAACTTTCACCAGCACCACTACTACTTCACAACTGCCATCCCTATAGACATAGTAGCGACGCGCTCGGCCAGAACAGGTTCTTTCGCGCATGCCTGTAGGCATAGTAGCGCGCTTGGCCAGAACACGTTCTTTCGCGCATCCCTATAGACGAGGACGACGAAGCCGCCTTCCGCCGCCGCCGTCGCCCTATTGCACGAGCCCCCACGAGCGGTGAGGTCATGGAGGTGGACAGTTCCGCCTCTGTAGGCTCAGCTCTCACTCCTGGTGCTGCGGCTGCTGCTGGTGTTAGCGGCGCTGTCCGTTGTTGCCGTCTCCGACACCGGGTGGGGGCGCGCAATTAGACAACCCAACGTGATACTTGATTGCTCGAGCCAGCCAGCCCGCAAGCAAGCCAACCTGCTTGCTTGTCTGTCTGTCTGTCTGGGCATACGAGGTCAGGGAAAACGGCAGGCAAAAGAGCCTGCCGTTTTCCCTGTCCTCGTATGGCTACCACCGACTACTACTACTATTACTACTACTACTTACTACTACTACTACTATCAGACACTCACTTCTAGATAGCGGTTAGACGTTTCTGTTGCTCGAACGGCGTCGTCTACGTCGGTTCCTCATCTCGGCCCATAGCAGGGCATACCTACCCGTACGTCACGCCGCGGGTACGGCTATCACCGACTATTGCTCTTTCTGCTGCGACTGCAACCACCGCTGCTGCTGCTGCTGATGCCGCTGGTGACGCTGTTATTGTTGCGCCGCCTGCGACGACTGTGCGTCCTTCTTACTGTGGACGACGTGTCTATGTGCCCTGGCTAGTGCAACCGGTGCGGCTGAGGAGTAAAGGGAGGGGCGGGCGGGCGGGCGAACAGGACAACGTGCAATGGGGATCGTGCAGGTTGACGAGCCCGTATTGCCCCGCAGCCAGAGCCGATTGGCGACCGACTAGGCAAACAGGCCGAACGCTCTGTCTGCCTGCTTGCTTGTCTGCAAGCCCGCCCGCCCGCCGGTCTGCCACGTCACACCCTTCGATACGTCGTCAACCCGACAACCCCTATAACAGTAGCAGGGGTGGCGGCTGGGGGCGGCGAGAACAACAACAACAACAACAACGGCGGTAGTAGCACATAGAGCCTTGCTTGCTGTGTGATTCAACGACGAGGGATCGAGTTGTCTCCGATCGTCGGTCGGGTACCCAAAAGATGGGCAGACAGCTCCCTCCCTCCGTTCGGTCCTGCTCGGAGGGTAGCAGCAAAAGCATCAACAGCAGCAGCAGTGACAACGACAGTAGCAAGGTAACCAAGCCGGAGGGCCAGGAGCGGACAGCAAGCCTGGAGAAAGTCGGTCGAATGTCTGTACGTACGTGTATGTACGCTTGTAGGTTATTCTTAGATGGTGGATAATGGTCTACTACGGCGACGAACGGGGATATGATAGCGAGTGGGGCAGCACAGTGGGCAATTTAGGGGTTAGGTTATATTATTTTATTGAAGACGGTGAGAATAAACCTCTGGGGAAACATCGCCATCGCCTTAACTTTGCCCCTACCCATGGTAGCAGCAACCGCGTCGCTAGCGTCATTGTTGTCGTCTCAGCGTCGATTCTCAGCCAACTATTTCACAGGTAGAAGGCGAGCCGTGGGTCGGGCTTCAGAACCAACAGCGCGCAATAAGGCAGGCGATACCCCCGTCAAAGTGGCAACCGCAACAACAACGACGACAGCAACAACAACAACGACGACAGCAACAGCAACAACAACAACAACACTAACAACAACAACGACAATAACTCACGCTTGCTCGTCTTCTACGAGGAGTATATGCGGGTCATAACATCTTAAGTTGCCGTATGGCGCTGCTGCTTCCACTAGTACTAATTTCCACTACTAATAAGGCAGCAACAACAACAACAACGACAACGACGACGACGACGATATAGGATTACGTTTGCCGCTCCTTTTGTCGAGCGCTCTTTGAGCTCACAATTCTCACAATGCTCGTTTTCTCAGGAGTTCATGCCTGTCATCACGTCTTAAGTTGTCATATGACGATGCTGCTGCTGCTGCTTGCGTCACTACTAATAATGCTGCAACAGCTACGACGATTTCGAATTACGTTGGTCTCTACTTCTGTCGAGCGCACTTTGAGCTTACTTCTTTCTAGATGCCAGTCTTAGCTGTAGTGCTCGACGACGTCAAAGCAAGCGAACACACGTTAAGGCAAATCAAGATAGCTCTTGACTCTCGCGAAAACACGAGTGTGTCGATTCGAGCCCCCTTTTCGTAAGAAAGCGGAGGCAGCAGAAATAAGAAGATAGAGCGCTGGTGAGAAAATGCATGTCTTTGTGAGCATGCGGACGTGTGTGTGTGTGTTTCTGTATGCATGTGCGTGTGCTTACGCGAATGGCAGGAGTCTACCGAGCGCGAGGACCGTGCTGCATTAAACGATACGAGTGTAACGCGTGTCTGCTTTCTGCTAAATATTTCTTGAAGGAACAAGCCCCCTTGTGCCCAAGTCCCTGCTCGAGACTTTCGCTCGCTCGCTCGCTCGTTCGCTCTAGCGTTCCCCTGTTCTATCTCTCGCTTTCTCGTTTTCTTCCCACTACTCATACACGTACGTATGCATACGCATATAAGGTGCTTGGAATACCTTGCATGTATTCCGTGTCGCGGTGGTGGCTGTTCGGAAGGCGATAGCAGCGCTTACAAACTTACGTACGTCGCTAGGTTCGTGTGTAGCTGCGTTGATGGCTGTGTGAGAGAGTCGCTGTTTGGGTCACTCAGTAACTGGTTGGGCGTAGGTGGTATTGTGCCGGACGGCGACGACGACGACGCCAGCACCAACACCAACGAGTGCATGGACGGACGAACGGAAGGCGTTTCACTCGGCTATGAGCGGTAGCCCCCCCCCCCCCCCGCCCCCCCGACGACGGGCGCAATGGATCGCGCCTCCAAGAGTATCCTGGATATGCTGCTACGACTCCTACTACAAGCTCTAGTGGTTCTCGTAGTTGTAGTTGTAGTAGTAGTAGTAGTCGGTAAGCGCGCGATAGAGTGAGAGGCATTGGACGACGACGACGACCACCGGACCTACAAACGACGAGAAGAAGGAGAAATAGGCGGCCACACGATGTGAGGCCACCCGGGAGAACGGCCGCCCGGGGTGCTGCCGGCGCCGCCGCCGCCGAGGCCGCGAAATCGACTCCGAGAGCTGTAGCCAGAGCAGCACGGTGGCTGTAAGCGGGGCTCGGGGTGGGTGGCGCAATTTCCGCGACCATTATGCTGCCTCGTTCTGAGCCTCTCATTCACTTCGCCCCTGACCCCCCCCGTCCCTTTTCCTGCGGCAAGTGGACGACGTTGTCAGGCAAAACTGCACAAGTGAGGAGCAAAGCAAGAGAAATTTAGCTACGACGCTGGCATGGTCTGCTTGCTCGTTCGGGCGGTGGCACCTTGGCTGGGAAGGCGCTTGCTGAAAGTGTGTCTGTGTGTGTGTGTCAGTGTGAGGAAGAAAGCGAAAGCGAGAAAAATGGGGGAATAGGAAGACGAGGAACTGTTAATGGGCCGCCCCTGTTGACAGGATTGTCCGGGTGCCGTTTGAGGGCGTGAGAGAAGAGAGGGCCGCGCGGAACGAGACGGTGGTGGAGGTGGAGGGGATGAAAGAAGAGCGCGCATAGCGCTGCCCTTATTGAGAGAGCGCTGCTCTTATTGAGAGAGCGCCCGCCTGCCCACCCGCCCGTCTGTTGAGGTGTCAAGCGTGGTCCTATCGTGACAAAGAGAACAAGCTAATGGTTAAGAACTGTTTGTAAACGACCTGTGAACGAGATGGATGCTGTTAGCACCTGCGGGTGGGTCTGCATGCGTGCGTGCGTGCGAGCGAGAGCACGTGGCCGCCTCAATGCCTGCTTGCTTGTAGGCTACTACCATGTACTAAGCTATACCGCGGTGCCTAGTTAGCCTGCAACGTGAGACGGCGATTGAAGGCGAACCGAGTCAAAATTAAGATCTATTCAAGCGGCTCGACAATGGGCTGCTAATGGGTCATTTATTGGAATGGGCGCCTATCCGAAGGCGAGGTGAGTCGGGTCAGAGTAGCTAACGCCGTAACGTCTACTAGCAGACATAGAGACCACAGTACAAGTATTGTGGTGTACACCACGCACCTGTTGTTCTTGTCGTTGCTATTGCTGTTTGGCGTTGTTCTCACGATCGTCATAACAAAAGTTCTAAGCGGAGGTTTACTGGCCAAGCTGCAATTCACAATGCTTGAGTTGTCGAATCCTTTGTACAATTAGATGTAATGGCTCTAAATACATATCTCTCAACGGGCTGTTTGAATCAAGAACATTTGCATGAAACGCACCTATGAAAGGGCTATTATTTAAAATGTTATACAGTCTATTGTTGTTTGCCGCCTGTTTCATTTTATGAGTAGGCATTGTAATGCAATAGAACGAGCGAACCCTACCAAAATTTGAACCCCAGATAATCGGCAAACGGTAAGCCAGATCAGGCCAACCAGACTCTTGCAAAAACTCTGCATTCTATGGTTTATGGTGGTGGTAGTGATATGGAAAGAAAGGTTGCCTTAGGCGTTTTTAACAATCGACTACAATCTTGTGATCGACTTTGTCGAAAGCACTTTTCTCATCAAACCGGTGCGACGGAAAACTGCAACACAGGCTGATAAATATTGACGCATTTCTTGGGCCTCTTTTTATGTATAGAGGTTACAATGCTTTGCCTAAAAACGAGCCGATTTTGAAGTCATTACTCGATCCCCTAAATATCAGCATTAGAGTCTCCGCTAAAAAATATGGCCCGTTTTTTAAAAGATTGGCGAAATCTCGCCAGGTGTGTGATTGCATTTGGGCTATACACGAAGCAATTGTGAGTGAACGTCACGCGTGTTGAATTCGATTGTGAGTCGCAGAAAACTATTAAACTATTGTCAGATATCGTTAGAGATGCGTTAATTGCTAAAGCAAGGTTGAACAGAAACGAGAAATGCGATGCGAGGAACTCAGTCTTATCCTCATCCTTTGATGCAGAACGCGAGTCTAATTCCAGGGTATGGAGGGCTTCATTGCTGGTTATCCCTATTCTGGCGTATCGCTACAGAGCCCTTGGATTAAAGTTCTAGTGGGAAATGGGGTATATGTTAGCATAAGTATCTACACATATACACACAAATGTGTATTCATGAAACATTTATATTTGTTTATGTCAATGCGCGTTTTTAAAAGACGGAACTAGGCGCTTTGCCAAAGTGAGGAGTGGCTAGAGTTTGATATGGACACAATTAGGTAAACAATCCTTGAAAGCCTTTCATCATGGAAGCAAGCTTTGTTTGCAAGTTGTGCCAATCGACGTTTGTAAAGTGCACTTTTGAACCTATATTCACTATCATGAATATAAAAATGGATACCTACTATAAATAAAATGCAAACATTTGGCATGCAGATAATAGCTTATGTTAGGGTCAGCAGCTTTTGTTTTGCTGGCAAATAAAGAAGACGTGCTTATAGCTTTGCTTAAAAATGGCTCACGTGGTACGCATTAAGTGACATATTTCAAGCGGTTGCAAATAGTACATGATTGCTTTATTGATTGAACATGTGTCTGCAATTATACGTAAACTAGCACAGACGTTTTCAAGAGAAGGGAGAATAAATTTGTTATTGACTTGCTCCTCATTTGCACGCATCCGCAAACACGCTATTATTATTATTATTATTATTATTATTATTATTATTATTTATTTTTTAGTATAATTTGACTACATAATTTATTGCGAGACCCAATACTCTACAGAGCAATTATTATTATTATTATTATTATTATTATTTTACAACACTTCGCTTTATGCGAAAAACACCTAAAAATGATAAGACATATTTACACGTTTACATTTTCGTTTTCTACAACAGGGACGTAGTGAATTTGAGCAAAGCGCGTTATGTTGATTGGCCAATTGACACCGGGTTTTTATCTTTATATACGTAACAAGGCGGAAATTCTCCTATAGCCGCGAACACTTAGCGTAGTGGAGTGTGGTCGCAGCGCCGCAAAATGCATACGTTGTCGGCGTTTTTCGATACAGTGTAGATGAGGTCGTTCAAACAAGAGCCTAGACAACGACTAAGTGGCGGATCTAGCTATAGTTAGGCCGACTGCCTTTCATGAACTAACCGCTCACCACCGCCAATTTCGTAGTTGTTTCGTTCTAGTTACTTGTTAATGTGCTTGTCGTTGTTGTTGTTCCTAACACCAAAGATCAATTAACGTAGGCTCAATTCACGTAAGAAGAACCATTGTCACGTCACTTGCTCCTTCCCACGTTCTCGTTTAGATCCAATATTTGTCGTGAACCACTGTTGCTCTTACAGTTACTACTACTAACTACTATTACTACAAAAACAGGCCAATTTCTATTAGCTAAGAAGGGAAGCCCGTTTCATACGGCACGTTTGCTCGTTCTGGGTGTGCTTGATGCGATGTATGTGTGCACGAGTTACATGCACGACCGTATAAGTGGGTATATGGACATACAAAGAAACGTCGCCAGTCTATGATCTGCTCAATCGACCGATTTTCTTATTGTATTTGTTCTTGCTATTATTCGTGTTGTCTGTATTGTTATTCGTGTCGTTGTCGTTGTTGTTATTGTTGTTGTTGTTGTTATCGTTGTAATTGTTGTTTGTGTTGTTGTTGTTGTTGTCGTATTCTGGCATACTTGTTGGTATTGGGCTTGGTGATGCTGTTATTGCTGCTGCTGACTGCCGCTGTTACCATTGTTGCGATTTCTAATGCTGGTAATGTCGTTGCTGTTTTGTTCCTTCCACTTCTCCCCGCTCTCTCTCTCTCCTTCTCTCTCACTCTCTCACTTTCTACATGTCTCTCTGTCTTGCTCTCCGTAACTTGCCCTCTAGGTCGTCTTATCATCGTTGCCATTCCATGAAACACCACTCGTCAGCGGCAGCCGAGCCCACGCGCTGTGTTGTTGAGTTCTGGCCTCGGCGTGGAAGCACTGTGTAGAAAACGTGCACACATCATAGTCGACGCCGTTACCGTCCTTCCATCAGCATCACCTGCTCTTCTATCTTCATCATCGCCCTTTTGCTGTTGTTGTGTTGTTGTTGTTGTTGTTGCCTGTTGTTGTTTGTTTGCTGTTGTTGTTGTTGCTGTTGTTGCTGTTGCTGTTTTGTTGTTGTTGTGCTGTTGTTTGTATTTGCTTTTTTTTGTTTTTTTTGTTGTTGTGTCTGTTGTTTTTTGTTGTTGTTGCGGTTTGCCTTTGTTGTTGCGGGCCGTTTTTGCTGGTTGTTGTTGTTGTTGCGGTTGTTGTTGTTGTCACCATGGTCGGCGCCACTGTCCGACCGAAATCGGATCGCTGCCGAGCCACAGCGCGCGCGCGCGCACCGAAACGCTCCCGCACCAAGAAAAGTGGCCTTACAATGATTCTCGATCATTTATCATGCTGTCGCGACGTGGCAACAACGTGGTAGCCAGTAGTGCCAGTCTCCTCTCAGCTTGTTGTGAGAGGAGGTGCCTGAGAGCCCCGACGATGGACCCCGACACACACCTCCGACCAGGCAGGCAGGTAGGTAGGCAGACAGAAGAGGGTTGCTTAGTGCTACTCACTCGTTCGCAGGGAGCAGCAGTAGCAGCAGCAGCAGCAGCCTGGCTGGAGAGATTGGTGGCCGGCCCCACCCACTAAGCATCGAGAACGCTCGCCCATCAGCGTCCTCCACGTCACCCCCTCCCCCCCCCACCCCTCCCCCGCGCCCCCGCCCCAACTGACTCAAAGGGACGAAACTGCATCGGCTGCTTTGCATGGTGGTGGCCGACTATTCGACTCCGTCATCGCGGTCGTCAGCCTTCTCGTAGTTGCTAGTGTTATCATCGTTCGTGGGGCACCCTTGCGGTCGCCATCGGCATAGTCGACTGACCACACAGCCGACTCATAGCATCAACACGTCTTGCTAAACACACAATGAGCTTTGGATGTGGGAGAATACATGCTCTATATATATATATATATATATATATATATATTTATATATATATATATATATATTTATATATATATATATATATATATATATATATATATATATATATATATATATATATATATTTATATATATATATATATATATATATATATATATATATCTCCCTGATATCATACGGTGAGTGGTAAATAGTAAATTCGTTACATTATTCAAAAACCAAATACCAATAATACTCTTGACGGAACCAAATGGGGGGGGGGCCAATGACCAACTACTCCCTAACGGCAGGAGTTGTCGTGGGCCCGATTTCGACTCGCGATTTAATTGATTTTTATACGATTTTGACTCTAGGGAATTATACGTCAGAGAGCTAAATAAAAGTGAGACTTTGTATAAGTATAATTGTATGCTCCTATGCACTTTAAACTATAATATATATAAAGTGTTTTGCAAACGGGCACATAAACGTTCGTTTTGCTGTGCACGGTTTTTACCACATCTTAGTCCAGAAAGACGCTTATCATATAGCCTGTGACACATGCGTTTGTAAATATTGTTTTCGTATATGTGTAAGATACCATGGCAGTGAGTGTAATGCAGTCTTCTCGCTAAAAAAGCTGGCACTGAGCGATTTTTAATTTTAATACCATTACGAGGCTGTACTGATAATTGATCATACTATTGTAAATGTTACGCAATCTGGTGTGGAAATAAATCATGTGATAGAGCATTTTGTGGGAGCGAAGGGCAGGCAGACAACGGGAAAGCCTATGTTGAGCATCACGCTTGTGGTTTTGGATCATTCCTCGTAAAAGACCAGGGAATGCTCTACCCATGTTTTTCAGATTTGAGGACTGGCTTAGTGTTTAATATTGTAACGTTGTTGTGTTACGCTAAGTTAGCTTGCGGATGTAGACTCAGCCGGACGGGTACTGCAGCCCGAGACGACTCAGGAACGATGAATGACAACACGCAGCATATGGTCTAATGCAAAGCACGGCCGAGCAACGGATGGTTATTAAACTATGCTGCTCGGTCTATTTATTGGTTCACGAGGCACCGCGGCGTGCTGACACCCCAAAGGGTGTCCGAACCCGCTCTCAAATCGGTCGAAATGTACAGCAGTTTGTGCTTGTTTCGTATAGGAATACAGGTTACGTGACTGCTTGACTTGGACTGCCGATCATAGGTCGACCCTATCCCGATGTCGGCCGATGATCGTTTGGACGGCGGAGGACGTTGGAGTTTCGGCGCGAAAGGCTGTGGCTGTTCTCGGCCGGCTGGTTGAGACATGTCTTGTTCGGTTGGGACATGTATCAATCGGTGAACGTTGTGTACGTTGAGATTCTGGCGCGGGCGCTGTAGCCGTTGGACGTGGTCGGTTAGAACTTATTTGAATTGCGCTATGATGCGTATACACTGCGTGGACTTCGTTACAATATGATTGAAAATGCATGACGTTTTTGCCTTCGTTTCTACCATCACAAATGCAGAGAACGCGAGACTAATTGCCGATCGTTTAGCCCACGCTTATCATTCTCCAAATAAATAAACCTGTAGTTGTAAAAACGTTTAAATCGCTTTTTATCGATATTTGCATGCGCTTTATTTCGTTTCGGCGAACAGCGCGGCTCCAAAACGGGACGGCCTTACATAAACCTAGTTTTTAGAGGCCCTTCTAAAGAGGATTTGTATGCGCTCATCATCGAAAATCAAGACAAAAATATATTGCGGATGCTTCTGCTACTGTCTCTGTAAATATCTCTTAATATTTGACACGGTACACCCATGTCTTGAGATGAATATTCGTGCGTGAATATAGATTATAGAATATAAGTTAAATATGTGCGACGTTGCATAGTGCAAATAGGGAGCTGAACATCTACGATAGCGGACCGTGAAGTTCTAGCCATTTGAAATTTGGTGCCAGACCGAAATAACCAAGGTCTCGCGGTTCATTTATTTTCAATTCTCAAGTAGCTAAAGATGGCAAGGCAACGAATCTTCTCTTTGCGCTAAATTTCCTCAATTTTCCCAATTGAAGGAGGGCGGAAACGTCTTGTTTAGAAGTCAAGATGAAATTTATAAAAAAATGTTATTCTGTTTTTCCGACATAGTTGTGCAAAATCTACGTTTGCGGGAGAATCAGCAACACACGAAGGAACCGATCATACTGTCTTGTGCGGCGGAAAATTCTGCATAATCTGAATGGCACGCGAGGCAAGCTAGCTCAAGGTAAATAGCCAGAATAACGAAAATTATTTTATAAAAGTCGATTTGTTGTTATGTTTTAAGTTGAAGCTTTCATGTGCAGAACCGTAAAATTTTGTTATTCGCCGTTCGCTAGCTTGCGTCGCTAATTTTAGATTATGCAGAAATCTCCGCCGAACACGCCGGTATGATCGGTTCCTCTAGTATGATGGTTTTCCCGCAAACGTAAATGTTGCACAACTGTGTAGGAGAAAAAGTACAGAATAACTGCTAAACAAGACGTTTGCACAAAAAAAAGTTTTTTGCCGAGTTGTACTAGATTCCAAAGTTTGTGGACGAATTCTGGGAGGACGCAGCTGCTCAGGGCATATCTCAAGGCGTTAGGTTTAGACTTGAGCTAGTCTAGCTAGCCAGGATACCTCTCACCGGAGCGGCATTCCTTCTTTGAGCATCCAATGACAGATGTTGCAGTAAGTATTCGCCCGCCTCTTCGTCTCCTGTGACAATAATCTTCTGACATCGTTGAGCAGTTTCCTGGTGAGCAGCCCAGGCTCCCTCCATTGTCTCGAACGCAAGGGCTGAGGATAAGTATGAGTAAGTGACGTTTAAATATATTCTGCACTCGGTTGCTTCCGCTAGGGCTACCGCGTATCCAGGGTGGGCTGCGCCTGTGCCGACCATTAAATAAATTGGACGTCAATGGTTAGATTACGCGGCATCCCGGAAGTAGATACTCTATAGCGGAGATTTCAGCTGTACATAGCCGATGATGAGAATCTCACACTTGATTGCTTTCACCTCCAAACTACAGCGAAACTGAATATCTTCTTTAAACCTGGCGAAACTTAATATCTTCTTTAAGTCCTCACAGACCGTGTTACCTCCGATGATCCCGTCGTCCAAATACCAAAAGTTAAGTGAACCCCCGAGTGAGTTGACTAAGTTTTTAACAACAAGACAAAACAGAGAGGGGAGAGAAACCGAAGTTTTTTAACAGCAAGACAAAACAACGAGGGGGTCTCCCTGTTAAACCCCCTACAGCTGAAGTGAGCAGTGCCGAGGGTAAGGTGATTGACCACCGTAGGCCAATCTCACTTGGTGATAAATGGAAGGGACCTCATATCGAACCACACTAAACAAGTGATACTCTGTCTCACCTTATTGGGCTTACAAAATGCCCGCTCGCGTCTGCTGCTCTTCCTCAACATTCGAACGAGAATAGTATGGGCAACAACCGTTCTGTTTCTGCTACTGCTATTGCAAACGTGTGAAAGCATTATACTATTGTCGGGGTTGTCGTATCTTGTCATGTCATTTCATATGTTCGTCTGACACAATTTGTGTTAGCGTTTCCTCATCATATCTGTGCTATGGATGTTGCTTTACTCGATGATATAGCGACGGCGGAGACGACTACTGTTACGATGTACTGTTTATGCTTTTTTTTTGCGCCAATACTTTTGCTCGGAGACTGTCTGAATTAACGCTGATGAGCGTCGTGTCCTTGTCTGTCATATTGTTAGCCATCATTGTTGCTGTCCTTGTTGTAAATTTCTCAGCGCACAGCTCGACAACTAACAGGATTTTTTGTTGTTGTTACTGTTGTTGTTGTTGTTGTTGTCAGTTAATTCTTAATGCCGAGTTTAATTAACGCAGATGGATCAAGCGGAGAATCTATAAAAGCTCTGGTAGCGTGTATCATTCTTTCAGCACTCCTTTGGTGGAGAAACCTACTTAGTGAAGCGCTCTAGAATCCCTCACAGCCAATTTGGCGCGACCCTACGTACTACCGAAGAACAAGCGATAGATCCGAACAAGCCATCTTTCTTCTTCAGTACAAATAGTCTCGCTCCGAAGATAAGGGGATATATATATATATATGATGGCCATAGTGTTATTTAACTCGTAACGGGGTGTAAACAATTGTCCCCCAGCGAACGTGACGACAAACTACATCAGCGCTAGGTCCAGGCCTGGTGTCGACCACCTGGACAAGGTACCAAGCACCGCCGTGGCGTTACCACGCGCAAGTCCCCCGTGGCCAATTTTAGACACTTGCATATCTGAGTAATAACTCCCTCAGTAATTTTACCTGGGCCCCCTAAGGCCTCAAAGGCAAAAGGTCGAAACTACATAGAGTCTCCAATAGATGCATACTTCCGACACATATTTATTTCGGCTTGCGAAGCGGCATATATATATATATATATATATATATATATATATATATATATATGCCGCTTCAATCACATGCAATGCTATAGGCGCAATCTTTACGTTGAAGAAAGCTAGTGCGGTATTTACTGACATTGTTGATAGTCTGTTGATTAAATTTGCGACTAGAGCTTACCTGACGCAGTCCATGTCATGTGTCCAGACCACTTACCAGTAGTGTCGATCAGATAACACAATTAGGCTGATGTATGTAAAATTATTAATTTTACACGACTTCTCTTCCTAGGGTAGAGGCAGCAGTAGGTCTTCCATTATGAAACTTCATTGCCTGCGCTATGCGAGCATTGATTCGTAAATTGACTAAGGTTACATATTGGACCAGCGACGCCAATGCCTGTTGTAGGCTCTTTGCCCACGGTGTGTTTCCTTCACAGATGCTTGGCTACTCCGTTGTCTACCGTTATCGAGCTTCCTGTAATATGTTCCTTACAACATCGACGAGGCCAGACGCTGTGGCACCTACACTCTTGACCCGACATCAATTGCAGCCTTGAAATATACGAAAAAAACATACTGACACTGACCTCGTGCCAGCGGTTTTTCGATCTCTGGGAGGAAAACGCGACAAGCTGTGTGTGTGTGTACTTCCGCTTGCCCGGAAACCACGCTGCTCTTCTGGCATAATTGGGATTCTGCTGTCGGATCATGGGAGTTCCCTTTCTTTTGGAAATTACAAACAGCATGTATGTGTCGTCTTGGCAAGTCTCAGGATCCTGTATGAGTTTTATAATCTGAAATGCTCAGTTGGTTCTATGCTGGCATCGCGAGCTGCTCTCACTGTCGTTTTGGCGGCGGAGGAATCACTTATCCACTAAGGTCCCCCTAACATCGTCACGACGCGTACCGCATTTAATGTCATGTTTGCGGTCGTGAAATGATTACAGTAGCGGTCGCCATCCGGATGACCAGGGCGCTGAAACACAGCTGGCAATGCCCTTTGTAACATCTTTTTCTCTGGCAGATCACGGCCACCTAGGCACCAATTAGGGGCGACCTTAAGACATATCCTTTTGATTCCAATTAGGATGTGCCAGATAAGTTCGCCTCGTTCTTTCATCTGGTGCCTTTTTTTCTTTTTTTTTGTGCGGGGAAAATGCTCTCACGCACACCCAAAGCGGGTGGTGTGACACTTGATGCCGATGTTGTTGGCATAATACTCACTACAAACCTCTCACCTAAATGGCTTCAGGAAGAGGCGAGGAGCTGGAACCATTCTTTAATACTACTTCAACCCCTATCGGTTGTCTGTCGCATAAAGGTGACATTCGGTACGTTTGCATTTATTGCAATCCAAAAATTTAAATCGTCCCGGCTTGGAGCTGAAATTGGCTAGCATAACCTAACAATATTTGTATTACAACATTTGCGTCTCGGGTTGTGCACCATTGTACATTTGGTTGCTGATAAGGGGGTTCACTTTCAGGCCATTATATCACAATAAAGGATTACGATGAACATTTATGAACTGCTGTTATATGTTAAAGTAAATGGGCGGTGAGAACCCAACAATCGAATACTAACACATTCTTGTTATCCGAAAAATAAGCTGAGGTATCTGAGGTAAGCTGAGGTAATTATATTTGCGGGGTCTGCAAATGATTGCACTTTCTTGTTGTAGGCTCTCTTAGCACAAACCTTATTCATGTAATTGAATCCGTTAATTTAGCATACCGTACAATACGCCGTAACGCGGACTGCATGATGACGATTTTTCCCACAGGTCATTTTCAGACTTCACTATTAAGGGCACACAAGAGGCGGAAAGTTAAAACGGTATGTCTCAACTTAATAGCTTACTATGGGTAGTGTCCACCACTGAATCAGCCTTCCCCTACCGTTTTATGTCTTTCCTGTCGGTAAAGTAGGTGATTTTGTCTAAGGTAGACTACAGTCCGTGCGCAATCGATTTTGGGCAACTAGTAGCATATTAGCCGTTAGATAGACAGACGAGTTGATTTCGGCTACCGACCGAACGCATCTCGGATAGTATGAAAACCCAATGCAGCTTTTTCACACTATCATGAAGGCTCAAACTTGCCGCTGGAAAGGGGTGCCTCCTAACAAAAGAGGTTATTTGCATAGACCAACGAATGACGCTACAACCGTACACATATGCGCCATCGTCGGGTGGCTCCGGTTTGCTGGGCCGACGAAACTTCATTCTTTTCACACCGTCACATCATTGCTTTTGCTAAGTTCAGAGGTAATGCATTGCCGCCGGTGCTGTAGCGAATATATAGAGTGGGACGAATGGCTTGCTGCAGCAAATAAAACCTACCACCGCTCGATGCTCGAGCTCCAGTCCTCATACGCCTGCACTGGCAGGCGGCAATTGATGCAGGTTGCATCTCTTGTCAGCATGACAGCGCCATCCTTTGTTGATCAAACTGGAATAATCTTCATGATTAGGACCTGAAGATAAGGGCGACATGTTCAAGAGTTGTCCTCAATTACGCCGGTTGTTTGCACTTTGCGCGGTGAACCTTTATTGCGGGCTGCAGCGCCGCTGCACTTATCATTCAAAAATTACACTGTCTGACACCACCAAGGGTCCCTCCATCCATAAAAGGAATTCTAGAGAGCACTTACCGTATCATGGCTAAGACCTTGCCCACCAGTCCTGGCAACGTCGACATGGTAGAAGCCTCCGGAGGCGGTCTGCGTCGCAGCGAACTTACAAAGCTTCTCACTGTGTTCATACACAGCTACACGCGCTGATGAGGCAGCCATGTTCGATCTTTCATGGCAACCTGCACACAGTACTATAAACGAACCTACATGTACATCACTCTCTCTTCATATAAATACATGAGTTCATGTTATATAGAGGTAGTTCAACAGGTTCTTAAAATGAGCTTTTCAGAATCCGATTTTCGAATTTTGGCGCGCTTTCACCGCTATTGGAAACGGCAACTTTTCGACTGCTAGAAGTCAAAATATTATGGTGATTGGCCGTTGCGATTTCGTTTGATCGCTTTTCCCGTGCAACGTATCGGCGTGATTTTGAAAAATTGAGAACAAGTTTCGAGTGGTTATCAAGCATTTTTATTTCAAAGGTATTTCTTTATTTTATTTTTTAATTGTATTTACAACGAGGAATGTGCGAGGATCTAATAGACTGCATACACTTTGCCGTTTATGTGCAAACTTACATGCTGCAGATCTGTGTTAACTACTGGCTTTTTACAACGATTTAAAACATGTTAGATTACAATTGTTTCCCTCCTAATGCCTATCAATCTGCAGTTTACTTGCAGCGTTAATATAAAACTAGTATTCCTCATCTATGTTGATAACAGCGGGAGCTGTTTAACGCAGTCCCGCGACAGCAATTCTTCTTTTCTTAATTTTCTATTTATCCGCATGCTCTACAATGAAACCTAAACCAGTCGAGCCGTAACTTAGACACGTTACGATTAACACATATAGAAGTGTGGCGTTCGATGTTGAAGACTACACTCGCGTCCACAGGGGGTACGAAAACGGCATCTCTAGTCTCTAGTTAAAAAGCTCTTCTCATGATGGCCTTAGCCTTGGCTTGGTGATTTAGCAAGTTTATCTCTATTTATTACTTACTATAGCAACTACGCGGGAAACTTAATAATAGATAAGTGCGTAGTGACTTAGGTTCATGTTCACGGCCTCCCTAATTCCCAAGCTTTCCTTCATTGGCAGGTGTTTTTCTCCGTACGTCACCCTCAAGCGCAATGTTTAGAAAACCGGCATGCAGAAGGGGGTGGTAGCGTGCCATTCAATGCATTCTCCATCTGAACACCCCAGAGTTCTTTCGGCGGCCTTGTTAAAGACGGAATTTTGCCCAGCAGATATTTGACGTGTTGTAGGCGTCAACATCTACTCGGCGCTGCGTCTAGACCAGTGTGAACGATCGTACTGCATGCAGTATGCGGAGGTTAGCTACACGTATGTTCTAATTCTTGCTAATGTCCTCAACAAAAGAGTGTTTATGCCTAAGCTCTTGTTCAGCATTTAGACTGAACGGAAATGTCGGACGACATTAGCGAATGTACGCAGAGCGCATTTTACCACTTCGCGCTCTCACCCGCGTGGCTCACTAAGTCGTATTCTTCGCCTGGTTTTAGTCTACTGGCTGTACCTCTTAACTGCTCCTATGTAGATTCCTATGAAGATTGGATTTTGATTACTAGGCATCCGTGTTGAGTCATTAGCCTTCTGCCTTAGAAGAGCTAGCATTCATGTAGTGTCGAGTCATTACGCTTCTGTCCTAAGAGAGTAAGCATTAATGTGGGAATGAGCACAAGTACAATGAACGACACGAGATCCTTGCGTTGACTGATATCGGCACGTACTGTTGTGAGTGCTACGGCACATGGTTTCCTGACACCCTTCAGTGTTTTTCGTAACAGCCTAAGATGATTTGCATACTGCAGGCTAGCAGTTAGAGGAGAGCATTTGTATCCGGTGCAAAATAGGCTTAAGAGGTCTCGTGGAGAACTGCCCGGAATCTGGGCCTTTATCAGACTGCTTGTCTTAATATTGAAAGATGTGGAAGATGGTCGCATCTGTTCGATGAGATTCTAAATTGACCTGAGTTTGGTGGGTACGATGGTAAATATAATGCAACACCTATTACATTTAATTATACTACATAGTATACTAGTGCGCACCTTGCTAGATATATTTGTTTTCTGCTGTCTAAACTTTCTTTTTTTTGTCGGTAGGCTTTCTTTGACTAGGTATTTGCAAGACCTTACCTTAGAAAAGCTTGGTCTATGAAATGAGCAGGTGAAGCTCTGGAGAAGGCCAATGAAAGCTTACGTCGGCTTAGGCGAGCGTTCTTCAAGCGAATAGCACACAATAGCTATCGTACGCCAATTACAGTTATGTATTGAGACATACTTAAGATAACGTCCCAGTTTTTTGGGAATCGAGCGCTAACCGCAACCGTCAAGCCGCCAGTACTTCATATATGAAATCAGTGTGGCCTCAACTATATGCTAGTTATAATTAGTTATGTCTCTTTCTTCCTCTCTCCGCCCATTACATACACACATACATATATATGGAACGGTCAATCATCAATTTAGCTCAACCACTTGTTTTAGGAGTCATCAGGAGTTAGTGTCAATCTCAATCGCTATCGCTGCTAGTTAGCTTGTTAGCCACTTCTACACCACTCCAACTTCTACCACTACGGCTACTTGGACAACTGCTCTACCACTCCACACGCTAGTGAGAGGGCCAGCATCCAAGTGTAGCCAAGCCGGTGAATGGGTTGGCTTACTGGCCGGTTGTCCGATACAACTCTCGGCTTGCGTGATAGAGTCTCTGTCTATCTGTCTGTCCTCATCTCACTGCCTCATATCCTCCGGTCTCGTCCCGTTCTAGTGTCGTTCGTTCTCCAGGGGCTGCCGTCGCCCGGCCATCGAGAGCGAAAAGCTGAATGGAGAGTGGCGGGCAACGAGAGTAGCGGCCGTGGAGGTAGTGAAGAACCCAACTGCGGCCGACACATTTTCACATCCCCCATCCCTCTTTCCTCCACCCCCCCCCCTGCTCCTGCCCCCTCTCGCTCACACACGCACGTCTTTGTCTAACTATTTGCTCCCTGGTCAGGGGAGTTTTGTACCCCTCTCTCTCTCTCTCTATGTTTCTGCATCAACAGCCGCATCACTATCATCATTATAATCATTGTAATGTTTTTAATTTCATCCCCACCCCATCTGGCTCCTCTTCTGTTGCTCCCTTCATTTCTCCATCTCACTACGTACATCTCCCGTTCGTTCTCTCCTTATCTCTCTCCATCGCTCTCTCCCTCTATATATATATATATATCTGTTTTCCTCTTCCATGCACTACCGTGTTTCGTTCGTCGCTCTCGTTTTTCCACATACACACAGACACACGCGGAGATAGTTGGTTTTTCCTCTCTCTCTCTCTCTCTCTCTCTGGCCGACCCTTGAAATTGTGGTCGTGGTGGTGGTTGTTGTTGTTTTCGTCGTCGCTTGTGGTCCCGCCGCGGCCGCCGCCCACGCAGCCGCCCCTGTCGCCTACGCCAACGTTGTTGTTGTTGTTGTTGTGTTGTTGTCGTCGTCGTCGTCGTCTGTGGGGCTCAGGGGAGCTCTAGACTACGGCCTACGTACAGAGACAGAGAAAGAGAGAGAGATGGGCAAGCAAGCAGGCAGGCAGGCAACTAGCGACGAGTCACCGGCCGGCTGCCCCGCTCGGCTATACCGTCGGTGGGTGCGTTGCCGCGCTGCGACTGTCCGCCCGTGCAGCTTATAATTGAGTGCCGCCTGCAGTCGTGGCGGTAGGAGGCGAGCGGCGGCGGCGGTGGTGAGAGCGGTGGCGACCGGCCAGCCCGCCAGAGCTGCAAAGGCGCCGCTCGCAGGAGATCCCACTTGTCCGACGTTTCGACGTCAAGGACCCTGCTCTTCGGTCCGGCTCAGCTTCGCCCCCCCCCCCCCCAACGCGCCTCCCGCTCGCCCGCTGCTGACAATGATGGCGACGAGGACAACGCCTGCTGGCTGGGGGGCATCGTAGCCTGCTGGCTGGTGATGGCTGACGCCCTCAAGTAGCCGTTACTACTACTACTACTACTAGAATTAGTAGTAGTAGTGTAGTACAGTGGGCAGTAGCGGTAATGGTTGCGTCGCTGTCAGAAGTGGTGGTGGTAACAGTAGTAGTAGTATAAGTCGTACTGCCTGGTAGTAGAAGTCTTGCGTGGGGATCACACACCCCCGGGACGGGGGGAGGGGTGACGACCGTGGTTGGTTGGAAAGGATTTCGAGTAGTCGTAGCAGAGATGACAGAGAGGTAGGAAAAGGATGGTCGGGGGCCCCGTGATACTACTTAATATAGCCCTAGTCTTCTCATAGTCATAACATGTAGCACCAGCCGTAGCAGAAGCAGCAGCTGCTGCAGCTGCTGCACTCGTCGTGGCAGTGATAGAAGGTGATACCTACGCCCGGTGCGGGCGTCGCTTGGTCACTCCGTCGGTCGGCGTGGTCGCTCGTCCACCAACCACTAAACGACGGAAGAATGAACACGCAGATGGACAAACGAACGGAAGGCTGGACGACTCTCCGACTGAGCAAGTCACTACCGGCAACGCCAGCGCCTTCTGGTCCCAGCCGCCGCGGACAGGAGTTGGCTGCGTCGACTGCGATGAGATCCACCGCAAGCCGAGAGACTACACTGCAACCCCGACTACGTTTAACAAACGGTAGAGCGTTGCGTAGAGGGCGCATGCTGACGCAGTGGTGGTGGCAAAAGGAGTGACGACCTTAGGGTATGCGCTTTGGAGACGACTGCTGACCAGACAGAGGTTCGGTCTGCTATATATATATATATATAATATTGTGTATATGTATATATATAATATATATGATATCTAAATATATATATATATATATATAATATATATTATATACTATATAATAATATAATATATATATAATATATATAATATATATCTGATATAAATATACTATCTATATATATATATCTATATATATATCTATATAAATGATATACGTCGTATGTTATAGGGAGCTGCTGGCCAGTCGCTGCTGGCACCACGGCCGCACTCGCGTTCCATCTTCCCATTAGGATCTTAGCAATCTGCTGCCTTCAAACACGTCTGCCTCATCACTGACATGTGGTTTAACACCATAGGCTTGCCCCCAGGTCCACGGTCTCCCTAGTGTGCTATCGGTAAGAATTCCGTCTGGCCCGCAAGACCGACTTTATCGAGCTGCTAGGTAAGCCGTTGGAACCTCTGGAAACCGTAGAGAACTCATTCGTTGACCTAACACCAGTTCATTATTTGCCGTGAGAAGGTACTAAAGACTGGCGTATGCCGTACGCCATCACAAGCAGTAACAACAAAGCGTGGCATCACCTGACACGTGGTGCAAATGACTAGAATACCAAATTGACTGAACTGCTTACACCACGACACGTGGTACAGAAACGCTAACTTTTGCTAGGCTGGTAGACGTGTACGTAACTTCTTATAGTTGAGCTACAGGTATGTTACTTGGCTTAGCAGGTATCGTTCGTAAAGCGGCGTAAAAAGTACCTGAGCCACCAGTTATAAAATGACTGAGTTCAGCAAAATGATTAAAGAGCAAATGGAACATAATAAGCAAAATAAGCTTTTAAAATGATTAATGTGCGATTTGAAAAGGACCGCAACTCATGCTATTTACGTAACAAAACCTGCTTACCGTCTATTGTTGAACAACTTGACAGTGATTGCAACCCAGAATCTGTTATGTAGGTGGAATCTGCCAATCCGAACTCCTTGGTCGATCTCAAACTTGGTCGCAACATATGAGAATCAATTAGATCATAAGGGAAAAGTTACCATATTGAGAGAAGAAGAGACGTACATTCGATTTCTTACTTCCAATGAGCTACGTCGATAGGTATATACTGCAACTGCAGGCAATCGTCGGCAGCTCATACGGTTGTCATACAGAGGGTCTGCTATCTTCGCTAAGCGCTTGCCGTTCAGCTCTCGTGTATCCCCTCTCTCTCTCTCTTTAAATCATTGCCCATGTGTCTTCTCAGCATCTGCATAGCGAATGCACAAACGCACCGATCGATACGCGGGCAGAGTCTGTGACTCAGTCCAGACCGGCGTATCGAGATCCATTAAAATGCGCGCGGCATTGTATTTGCCTCCTGATGTCTACGAGTTGTACTTAATATTTAAACTTGGAGGCAGCACACACACACACACATGAATATATATATATATATATATATATATATATATAATAGGGTGGATCAAAAAGCTCATAACATCGAATACAAGCAATAGACGGACAACCAGACCGCGTACCTTGTTTTCTGCCACGTACCTTATTCACCTAGGGTACACAATATAGCATTGTTGATCTGATAGCTCTTGCCGGAGAGACTTCTTGAGGTTTTCAAGCCAATAATCGTCGCACATCGGGCCACGTCTTGCGAATCTAGTGGTGTATGCTTGACACTTTGGAACTTTAGTTTGCGTAATTTGGCTATGGCAAAAGGAGACGTGTGAGCCACGCGTTGTCGTAGTGAAACAGCACTGTTCTCTACTGCATACTGCAACAGGCCGTTGTGATATGATGCGCGTTGTCAGCTGGTCCAAACGTTTTGCGTAACACTCTCCAGTAAGCGCTCTTCCTGCTGAATCTCAGTCAAGTAACCAAGTACCATTCGCCCATCCCAGGAAACGGTGACCACAACCTTACCGGTCGAGATGTGCCTCCATAGCCCGGCGGAGGGCCCTTTCGCCGCGTGCAGTCCACTCCCGGTGATATCTTTCCGTTCTGGAGTGAAGCAGTGGATCCAACTTTCATTGGCGGTTACGAAATTTCTGCGAAATTTGCCAAACATCTTGAGGACTTCGTCTCAAAGGTTTTGAATTGCTCTCCGAAACTTCATGCGTGCCAGTTTTTGCTCATGCGTGCAGTTTTTGCTCAATTGTTATCTCGAGGGCTAGCCACTTTGCTGCTTACATATTTGGGCATAGATAGCGATGCAACATTTGGTATATTATTTGACATATATTTAATACGCTATTTCGCACAGCTTCAACTGGCGGTCAGTTATTATCCAGTTTGTAGACTTCCGTTTTCTTATCCTAAGTTGTAGTTGGCCGCTCGGAACGTGGTGCTTCCTCGGTGCTCCATACTACCTCTTTCAAATGAGGCAATCCATTTGACAATGGTACTGCACGCTGGTGCGGTTGTGATGTAAATTGCATCAAACTAAGGTTTTTATTTTCGTTGCATTTAAGCCTCCTAAAGAAGTTTAATCACAGAAAGGTACTCGCTCTGCTCCATTGCCACTGAAGGGTCTGACATGTTACAGTTGCGCGGCCTGCTACAAACGCAATTCTAATACCAATCCGCATGATATTTATTATTGTTACTCCCGGGGAACGTTTCTCCCCGGTGCCGTAATAGGCAAGAGCTTTTTTGAACGAGGCACGGTTAAAATTGTTTGAATTCCAACTACGATATATTGGATTCAAGGGGATATATATATATATATATATATATATATATATATTCATCATAGGCGAATTTTGAGTCTCGTTTGAAGTCGGCCATATTTGGCCTTACAGTGAATATAACGTATGTAATAGATTTACGTTAGGTAGTGATCAGTATCGCACAGTAAGGCCAACTTTCCTCTGTTTTCTATACCTCTTTGTATGCAAATATGTTTTGGCATACTTGTTGTTGCATTTACATGCCCATAAATACAAGTTTGTAAATCAGAATAATTTTCAGGGCAAATTTTACTCTTACTGACACGTACGTATAGCATATTGACCTCCAGGCGTCGAATATTTGAACTGAATTGAAATATTGTCTAAACGTCAGAAAAAGGTATTCACCCGTTGAGTTACTTGTGTGGCAAATATGTGAAGCATCATGGCAACTGTTGTAGTTCTGTCCAGTTCCGGCAGTCCGCTTGTGAGGCATTTCAGTGGTGTTTAGCAGTAGCAGCAGTGGCAGTGCTCAATTCGTTGGTCCGACCCGACCTTAGCTGTTTAATGGCAAGCCTTTGCATTACCCCCCTCCCCCCTCCGCTAGTTAATTATAGTGGACCGTCTCGTTCATTATCGGGGGCGGCCCTACCGGACCCTTATCGAGCTATGGGAAGCGAAGCGTCTCTGGTCTGCTCCACAAAACAGAGATACAATGCATATACGGTGCGAGCATACTCACATAGGCGTATGGTGCCGTCCCCCACAGACCGTTAGCTAGCCTCGCCTGTGCTCGCCTACCTATCAACTGCCTCTGCAACGTGGTTAGGGAGGATTCGCTTCTCATCCCGACCGTTGCTTCCCAGTAAAAAGCGAACAGGCAAAATGATTCGCAAACCACTGTGCCACAATCGTTCGCTTCGTTCGAGTGCTGACCCTCATCCTGGCTCGAACGCCTGAACTCGTTAAAATTAGACGAGCCACACGACGAACCAGCACTTAAGCTAGGCTGCCTGCGTACACAAACAATGCGCGTATCAAACGTACACGTCAGTATTCTTTGAAGATTTTTTTTCCGTAAGGTTATTTCCTGTGTACGGTTTTTCATGTCATGGCTAATTTTTAATCCACTCCGGCATTTACCTCGTCTAAATTGGAAACCATGCAAACCAATTTAAGAGTGGCAGGTCTGGGTCCTCGAACCCAGTCCTCCCGAATGCAAGGCATAGGCTTTGCCACTAAGCCATCTTGCTCGGTTGGATTGCACTCGGTTTATCTTGCGGTGCATTGCACTTGGTGTTCGCCTTCGGCCGATTGCTGTGCACTCTATTGTACAGCCGGGATTTTCATTATCAGGACCTATCGACAACATCCACATAATCACTATTCATTAGAGGACTCGACATTTAGGCTTGATTAGTGGCCGTCCGTAAGTAAAATGCAACTTTTGTACTGAAAACGCCTGTCATAAATCTATTTAACGGTAGAAAGAATGGCACGTGCATTTAACAAAAATAGCAGAATAAGCAATGTTACTTTGTAAACTTTGTGGAAATAGCTTATAATTAGTGTTGTAACGAAAAACGAAACAACTTTTTCTTGCGGCATACACTCTATATATATATATATACTAGTTTGATACATAAGACCGTTCCGAAAATTGCGTGTGCCGCACTGCGCAGACCCGGGGGAGGACGAAAGCTTTTGGGAGAGGGTCGTTTTTACACGGCGGTAAGAGCAGGCCTGCCTTCTATTATACCATAATATACAATCGAATTCTTTCAAATATCAAACCCACGTGGACGGTAACGCTTGAGTGAAGATGGCCGAGTTAGATGTACATGTTCGGCATTTAATGCTATAATATGTCCGGAAAGAAAATAATGCAACTCAAATCGTAACTAAAATATGCAAAGTGAATGGCGGAGAGGCAGTAACAGAGAAACCATCTTCCGTCCCCTACGAGCTTGGAACTCACTGTGAGGTATATCTTCAATGTACCGAGGGCTGGACATGTTGAGATATTTCTGGTTTTCCCAACAGTCATTCTGGCAGCATGGCCGCTGACTCTGAGAGGTATGGTTTTTCACCTATTCCCAATAAGCATCGCTCAAAGAAAATTTGATCAACAACAGGGATCGAACCGGCGACACCCCGGTAGATGACAACCATGACTAGCGCACTAGTCCCCTAGACCACGTCGCCACAGATAGGACAGTTCGAAAGTGGTTTGTCCGACACGGCCGCATTAACAGCAGTGGTCAAATAAAACCCACATCTTCCGCTGCGCGAGATCGTGGCTATTGTCGACGTACCACAGACATCTGTTTAAAGGCATCTCCACGCCGGGGGTTCGTTAGGAAGTTGGATGCATGGAGCCGCACGCGCTCAGCAATCGCCAACTAAGGAAGCGAGTGCTAGAATGCGATCAGCGCCTAAAAAGAACGAGGATTGTTCCTTTGTCCGCACTATAGTGACAGGAGATAAGAAGTCGATTATCTATAAGAACGTTGTCCGCAGAATGGCGTGGCTTAAAAAGGGAGTGAGCCCCAAGCAACTACCAAGCCCGGACCCCATACAAGGAAAGTGATGTTAACTTTTTGGCGGCAAAAGGGGTGATGAATTATGAGCTGTTACCAACCCAACGAAACAATCATTACGATAAAATACTGTAAAATACGAAACGATCAATACGATAAAATAATAAACGTATAGAGACCATTACTTCGGAAGCCAGGATGCCACCTTCTGGTGGGATGGAATCATAAGTTGACCTAAACGTTGGGCTAAGAATTATGAACAAAGTGGGCAATACAGCATTCAATAAACAATTTTCGTTGTAACGCCATATGTCTTCAAAAATGGGCGAAAAATCGGAACGGACCAATGAATCAATTATACGTTCTTGCAGATTTGCGCTGGTCTGTTCAATTTTTCTATGAAACAACTCGTTTTCTCACATATTGCCTATTTTCTAAAGCTTCTCTCTAAAGGTCTCGTAAATGTTAGTCAGATCGTTATGACAAACATTTGAAATTTTACTGTCGCTTTCCTAACAATATATATATATATATATATATATCGCAAAGTTAATTAGCAAATCTTACGACGCTTGTGTTGACGTAGAGCGCCACTACCAGCAGACTCAATTCTATTATTGTTGATGCGATGCTGTGGCGTGTTGTTGACCATGTCGGTGCCGTTGTCTCAGTCGGTTTCTCTCGTCGCCGCTTCGATTGACATTGTTGCTTGTTGACTGCAACTTGATGATGACGATGATGATGATAATTGTAGTTAGTAGTCGTAGCTTTCTTCGGACTATTAGTAGTAGTAGTAACTTTGATGAGAGACGGAGAACGAATAGCACAGACAGAGAAAGAGAGAGAGGGGGGGGGAAGCAGTAAAGAGAGACAGAATGATTGCCCCTTATTGCGCACGACGAGATCGATGTCCGCGATGTGGGTGCCGCCGCCGCCGTCTGCCCGTCTATGCACTACGTGCGTTTGTATCCTTTGTCTTCGTGTACATGAATGCGCGCGTGTGTGTGTGTGTGTGTGTACGCGCGCGCCCGCGCTTGTGGGGGTGGCTGCTAATGGCCTGCAGGGGTGGTGAGGTTGGGGGTAGGTCTGTATCTCTTCATTGTAGGATTTGAAAGATCGCCCTACTAGCTGATACTTCGACTCGTTCAACTTGGCGGTGTAGATCTCTCGGATAGCCGGCGTCACGGCTGCTCACGCAGCAGCAGCAGCAGCAGCAACAACAACAACAACAACAGCAGCAACAACAACAGCAGCAGCAGCAACGACAGTAACAACAGCGTTGCCGTTATAGACGTTGCCAACTCGCCTATGCCGATGACGCTGACGTAATCTATAGTGATAGACAATTGTACCTCCTCTGCCCTCACACTCGCCTTCAGTCGTCTCTCTCTCTCTCTCTCTATATATATATATATATATATATATATATATATTTATCTTTCGAAATTTCGCTATTTCATTATCTTTCAAATGCTCTCTGTGTGGGAAGGTAGCTGGGCAGGTCCGAGGTACATACAGAGACACACGGTCGACCTGACTAAACAGGACACCCCGCGAGTGAGCCCGTCGACCGACCGGCGAGCCGGTAAACAGGCCAATAGGCACGCTAACATACAGGCACGCATGCATGATGCACTTGCGCACAAACATACACACCCACCCACACGCTCAAGAGGAGTTGGTCACGAATGAATGGGAATTGGTCCGGCGGCACGAGAGCCCGCCCGACGACGATTGAGAGTCGGTTAGGAGTTTGTTCTGTTAGGGTCGATCGAAGGGGGCCCTTCGGGCGGAGACCCTCTGGGCAGGCTAGCAGCCCAGTCCCTTTCCCCTCGTTCTCCTCGCCGAAGGAAGACACACTGCGGCCGCAAAGAACAACGAATGGGGGCTGCTATGGGGTCAGCAGGAAGAGGAGGCCCTTGGGTAGCCCTTGGAGTTACTTCCACAACCGCAGCGGCAGCAGAAGACCTCATGGTTAGTCCTGACGGTCGTGGCGGCAATCGGGGCGGTTGCGGCTATTGCTGGCCCCCCACCACTCCGTCGACGGTGACAATCGATTTGCTCGCATTGTGGGCAACCGTTGAAACGGAAACCGGCCAGCCCAGAAGCAAGAACACAAAGCGCGTTAGATGACCAACAGCGAGGCCGCGAGTTGTGATGGCCATGATGATGATGGTGACGGTGACGTTGCTTGCGTTCAAACGTTCAACGCTGCTCTTAAGATTCAGCCACCAGCTCAATTAGACGCTGCGGTGCGTCAGCGGGCGGGCTGCGTGGCCATGGTTGGGCTCGCGGTTACCCACTCACGTTGCCTTACGTGGCTGCATTTCGAGGACGAGAGGGCGACGAGAGATAGAGAGAGCAAGGTGATAGAGAGGGAGAGGGGAGAGGTAGCAACAGCAACAACGCCTCGCTGGTCAAGTAGGAATTCCAGGTCCCGCATTATAGATCGTGGCTGTTGACATTTGCATTGTTGTTGTTGTTGTTGTTGTGGTAGTTGTGGTCGCTGCGCTGAGTCGCTGGCCACCGAATGCTGTAATGAAAGACGAAAACAATAAGTGAATGAATGAATGAATCACTGAATGAAGTCCACGACCGACCCAAATCGCTGCAACCAAACGCCGCAGCCTTCTTCTTCCTTTCTCTCTCTCTCTCTCTGTTCGAAGGCTTGCCTACCCCCGCACTATCCGTCACTTGCCTTCACGCTCACGTTTGCATTTGTTAAGCTTATAATCCGCTTAAAGGTTATTTGATATACAGGTATGTAGGCGTCCATATATATATATATATATATAAATAGAGAGAGGAGAGAGAGAGAAGGAAGGAAGGACACAGCGCTCGACGGTCTCCAGATAAGTGCGGAGGAAGAGAAAGACATGCAAATAACGTTAAGGCAATGCCTGATGTGCCACATCCTTTCACGGAGGTGAGGTGCGTTTGAAACCGACTCTGCCTGCTGTATTGTGCCCTCAATATGATGGTAACAATACGATGAATAGATTTTCTGCCGCAAGCTCATAAAGCCTGCGGCAGTTTATTTAAACTTGGTTTGCCGTCCTCTTGACTATATTCAGTTTTCCTAACATTTGGTGTATGCTGAAGCCATAAACCAAATGTATATATATATATATATATATATATATATATATATACGATAAAACATGCCAATTAGCGCAATTTACCATTCTAAGAGGTAAATATATATATATTTATTTCATTATAATTTAGAAGAATATATAAAATGCTTCACGGCGTTGCTGCTCGTCGACCTAGTTGCTCCTTCTGCGCGCCGTAGGCGCTCTATCGCTCATGCCCGTGAGGAAGTCCTGCCCGCCCCCTGGCACGAAGGTCCGGGTCCATCCAGGCTCTCATAGTTCCGAGCACTGAGGTCGCGTTACCTCTTTGGATCTCCAGGGACAGTCGCTGGGAGAAGAAGGCGTGCGCCCTCTTGTCCATTGTCGCCTGCCGTAATGCGTCGCCAACCCGAGAGATCAATGTTACCGTGAGGGGCCCAGGGCCACCCATCGTCTCAAACGCGAATGGCGAAAAGTGATGCGCCCGACTTAGGTCCGCATACTTTCTCATCTTTGAGGTCTCAGCTCGCGTAACGGCAGTCCCCGGGCGGGACGCGCCGGGACCGACAAGGGAAGGGGTCAGAGAGTCGGTCACCGTCGCATCCCACACCAGGGAACGACCCTTATAGAAGGGTATCAAAGTCATACCGTCGGGGCGCTTACCGTCGTCTCTTGAAAGCCCAGGTGGTTCCAGGACGCACGGAATTCCCGCCCTCCGCAGCGGTCTTGCAAGCATTTCATTGAGGGCAGTGTGTCTTGGGCGCCGGCCCGCTGCGTGAGCGCAAGACAGGCCGTGTCTGGCGAGTCGCCCAACGGGCTCGCCACAAGAGCATCTGTGTGGCTCAACCAAATCAGCCCCCAATCTAAGGCCAACGCATATCCGGGTGGATTGGTCATCAAGGCGGGTACCCAGTGAGTCAGCGGGTAGTGCATGCAACCAGTCGCTTGCTCCTGGGCGAGCGACAGCTAAAAGGCGTGCCTTGTCCTGGTCATCCCTGCATTCCTCAAGCAGCGAACTAAGCGAAGCTTCGTGAGCCTTCTCGGCCCAGGCCCTCTGGCAGGCTAGTCTATCGGGACCAGGCGATGAAGCTTGAAGTCCAGTCGCTATATCGTCACGAGCCCCCTCGAACATTGCCTGAGCCGCCGGCGGGAGCAGGCGCTGGACATTATCCGACGTAGCATGCATCGAGGCAGCCACGGCCGGGCCCGCCAAGGATCGAGCTGAGGGGAGACCAAGGCCGCCCATGGACGTGGGGAAGGCCGCCTGGCGCACCTCTCGTGGTCGTAAGTTTAGACTCAGCACTGTCTGTAGGGCCTCCACCACCTGGTCGTCGAATGGTTGGAGAAGATGGTTCAAATCGCCTGAGCAGTCTATGGACCGTAAAATATGTACGATGCGGCACGCGGAGAACGACGAGCGAAGCAGGTAGAGTCCCTGGTGGGCTCCAACAAGCGGTAGACGTTCCTGCATCGCCCACAATCTGTCCATCAAGGGGTCGAGTTGTCCCGGCAGCGCAGAGGGCAGAACCGGTGCGCCAAGAAGGTTTATTTCGTGGTCAGCCACGACTCTACACCCCGGTAGCAGCTCGAGCAAGGCCCTCAATGAGGGATCGTCTGGGTCTGTCCCCGGAGCGAACACCTCGCATTTGGCCGTGTTCAGCACCAGACCACTGACTGCCTCGAAAGCAAGGACTCTGCGCACCTCATCGAGCAAGTCCACCATCGGTCCACCAAGTGTGCCATCGTCTAGGTACCAAGCGTTGAATGGCACTTGAACGGAGTTAACCAGCTCACGTATCCCCAGGCTGAATAGGGCCGGTCCCAAGGAGTCCCCCTGCTGTATGCCCGATGCCGAAAATAACGTCTCGGCGCCAAACAACAGGACGGATGGCTCTTTGTACGCGTGTTCTACTAAGGTAAAGAGTTCCGGGACTGTATCCCGAACCGCACGAAGGAGGTGATCCCTACGGATGGTGTTGAATGCATTGCGAAAATCCAACTTCAGGAGTGCCGTACCGGGGGGACTTGATTGCATAAAGGCTCTTGCTGCATGTACGACAGTCTCCGTTCCGCCCGCCATGCCAAATCCCAGCTGGTGCGGGCCAAGTTGTTCCATAATAAGTTCTTTGGCCTCGCGGCAGGCTATCTTTGCTGCGATCCTCCGTAACGTAAGAGAGCAGGCAATGGGGCGAATTGATGCGTCTTTTTTGCGCAGTGCGAATAGGTTGGTGCCGAACACGATCGCCCTGACCTCAGCCGGCAGTCGGCCCCATCTCAGGACGTTCATCACTCTGGCGAGTGATGCGGCCAGTCTCCCGGCCACCGGTCCGATCCCGGGGGAAAGGAGATCCTTTAGATGGCGCGGGCGGAGACCGTCAGGACCAGCGGACGAACTGGCCGGAAAGCCGGCTACAGCTCCCAAGACGTCATCGACTGAGGTTTGATGCTGCGACATCGAGTCAGGAGGGGCAGGAAAAGCCAAGTGCGGCGGAGCAGGTGGGTGCTTGGTGGCAAGCGAAGCTAGGACTCCGTCCCCCGAGGCAAATGAGTCGGTAGAGCATAATAGTCGGGCCGCCCCGGAAACGTCTCCCTCAAATAGCTTGCTCGAAACGCGGCGTGCCGAGTCCTCAGGCGAGTCGCACGGGTCCGTTCTGGCTCTTCTAATACCTCCTACGCGATACTCAAAACGCCAGCCATCGCGAAATGCACGGAGGTTCGATCGGACAGTCGCTGCCAAAGAGATTGACGACAAGGTGCGAAGTGGCAGTTGAAGTACCACATAAGCGAATGACAGGAGCGACTCCCACGAGGGGAGGTCGTTGTTGGCCGCCACAAGGTCGAGGACGTCGCAAAGGAGCTCGGCAACCAAAGGCCTCACCGCCCGGGGAACCACGCGCATCACCCTTGATTGTTGGATCGCAATGCTGAGCCTGTCGACCAGCGGCTGTCTCGGCTGCGACGGGAGTGTTGGCGCGGAGGATACAGTCGGAGACGGTGCGGCAGTCGCAGACGTGGAACGGCATCTAGCTTGATGAATGGGGAGACCGCAGCGGGTGAAGTCCCGGCCGCATCTGGGACAAGTAACCCTTATAGAGGGGTTATCTGCTACTGGAGCGCTCTGGGGACGGGGATAGGAAGCTGAGCCAGGGTCCGTCATTGGGAAGTGGGTGCGGGGGACACCAGACCTTGCAGCAACGGTGCCAGAGCTAGCAGCGGACGCAGTGCGTTAACGATGCCTCGAAGCGTGTCGGCTAGCTTCGGGTTGGTACGTGCGAGCAGTGATGCGGCCTTGGACAAACAACCAAGGTCAAAGTCGTCGATCGACTTAGGCAAGCGCGACCGAACGCGGGGGACGGCGCGACCGCCCGGGACGGATCTACTCGTAACCAATTGGCGACGGCGCTTGGGAGGTAAATTAAAAAAAAATATATATATATATATATATATTTAGACCATAAATGCACTAATATAACTTGCCGTTTAACCAATTTTATGTGGTTCTTTTGCTAATCCGCGCGTGTTTATATATTGTATGCTAAGTAAATCTATCCATAAGTAAAAGTCGAGCAGTCAAATCTGCCTATCGATTTGTCAACTGCTACATGACAGATGTATATATATATATATATATATAAATATATATATATATATATATATATATATATATTGTCCGGAGTTCTACACCTTCATAAGATCCGAGTGTAAGCTCTTGAATATCCTCCTCTGTGAAAGAGTGGAGCCCATTGGGCTGCACCATGAAAATGTGTTTGGTTGAAAAACAGTTTGATACAGAAAAGTCCATGAGTGGCATCTTCCCGACATCATTTTAATGACATAACGACGTGTAAGAAAATGTATAAACAAACTAAACCTTGACCGTACGTATTCCGCTTTGTTCTTATGTCAAAATGTGTAAAAACCCTCAAGTAACAGCTGCCGCATCCTAAACAAAGTAAACCAGGAAGCCCACCACGTATAACCAAATGGGTTTAATATTCGTTTGACGTATATACCTGAATTCTATACACATGTCACTTTTTATAGTAGGGGCGCTTAGAACGGCAGCATGTGGACATGTTGAGATATCTGGAAGCATGGTCACTCTCAGCGATATGGTTTATCATCTGCATATATGCGAATGTGTGAATATGTGCTGACAGAGCATACGCCAGTTGAACAAAACAGTCAACGTAAATGTTACGTTGTCTGCTATGGGCTTCGCATTATACAAGTACTTACAGATATATATATATATATATACGCTCCCTAACAAAAATCACCTATCACATGTTACCACGCATGTTCTAAGTCAGCTCAAGCTTCTGCCAGGCACCCCGAACAATTGCAGCGGTGTGCATTCCAGCATTAGCGTACATGAAGATGAAGTTTTTACCAACAGCCTCTCCATAAGGCTCTATTATTTATTATGGTTTATTAACACCCAGGTTGGGTAAAATAAGGCTCTATGTGGCATGTCAGGATCTCACCAGCGTACCGTCGGGCAGTTAACCCTTTGCTATGAAACCTGAGGGATCTCTACAAATTCGGTTATCCTACCTAAGGAGCTTGCACACCAAACCTTGATTGAACCGCTGCCATTGGGCAACTTTAGGCAAAATGTGTACTCTCTTACCGTCTATTGTTGCCGTAAAAACACAACCTGATTCTATCTAAAAATATAGCAAATGCCCTGCCATTTGTCACAGGTTTCCGTATTCAATTTTCCTTTCGAGTTTTCGAATCCTGCGAAATCGGCATCGTGCTTGTCGGTCTCCCAGTCTTGATCAGTGGTGGACGTAAAGCTTGCTGGTGGACGTAAAAATGCTGTTTTTAAGGCGAGTGCTGCATAACAAGGGCCAAAAACCCTTGTTATGCAGCATTCGCCCTATAAACAGCGCACTGGCATTTATTCTGGCAGCCTCCTCCGTTAAAGTATCAATTTCTGAAAACTTCATCACATTCCGGTCGGTATAGCCGTTTTTTTCTAAAATTGCGCTACGATTGCAAGTATAAAATATGCCTTAGGTCAAATTTGATGGGTGATTCGTTTTTTAGTCAGAAGTGTATAATATAAACATCCGTAGGTTTAGGCTACACTGATCTAATACTAAGGCGAAGCCCGCGTTTATTAAAATGATTGATGTTAAGAGAGAGATTTGGGCCCTCGTTCCAATAATAGGACTGATTGTGATGACGATTATGTATTTACCTATCCTTGCGCAGGCAATTAGCACAAGTGAGGCGTAAGCGTCTGCCTAACCCCCGTTAATATTATTACGCAAAATTACCGCGCACATCACCAACGATGTTCTCGGCCGAGCCTTTCGGCAAGCTGGTCACGGTGTTTCTCTCAAGCCCAGCGGCGCCTAAGCGAGGATGATCGACGGCGCCCCAATGGGTGGACGCGTTAAACCTGGAAACGCAATAAGCCGTTTGCATGGGACACTCACTGTCTCAGATACACACGGCACTAGACTACCGCAAGTGGGCACGTAAAGCAGCAGTCGGCCATGTGACCCACCAGGGAGAGATGTATAAAAGACTTCTCTACACATTCTTGTCCATGATCACACGCTTTATGATCATATATATATATATATATATATATATATATATATATATATATATATATATATATATATCATTAATAAAATAACGATAAATAAATATTACACATTGCCATACCTATATGCTATATACATCTTTATAGTTGTAGGCCTAGAATCATCAACCCGTTTGGGGTCGAGACGCCCTGAAAATGATGAGACAACTACAAACAAGGCTGTATTGCCTCACAGCAGAGCGTACGATCAATATCGTACGTGCGTCAACGCACGGCACTTGAGTTGCAGCGAGGAAATACACTGATGATGATGATGCTAGTTGGAGGAATAGGTGTACGTGCAGAACAAGATCAGTGCTAGAAACGCGTTATTTTAATTATTTGCATATATATATATATATATATATATATATATATATATATATATAATCTTAGGCAATAAGTCTGAAAGAGAGGCCGAACACTGAGAATAGTATATATGTATATATATATATATATACTATTCTCAGTGTTCGGCGGCCTCTCGTTCAGACCTATGATGCCTAAGATGATGTCAAGTGCGAGACGCTCGCAAAGGGCATAACCCCTTCGTTAGCTGTAACTGGCGCCTTGAGTCGAGGTATGGACAGTGCAGGGTCGTTGTCGTCGCAGTGAATATTTGTCCAGCTTTGTTCTCGTTGTTGTTGTTGATGTCGTCGAGCATTTGCAGCTTGCCAATAGGTGGTTGTCCGCCTCCGTATGGCCCGGGTGACGATCTTTGTAAGTTCGAGTGTTGTTGCTCCTCCGGTCCCCAGGAATCTTTTGTGGTAATTAACTGAGTAACTATGTAGAGGTGGCTGGCAGACGACGTAGTTGCATCTCTAGTGCCGTGCAGTGTGGGTGGGCAAAGAGAATACAAGTTGTTGTTATTGTTGTTGTTGTTGTTGTTTTGCCTTCCCACCCATTCTATAGCCTCCACCACCAGAGCCGTCCGTTCACCGTCGGTGGAAGGAGGGAAACTGCAATTGCCTTCGAGCTCTCCACGACGCGAGTTCTCACCCTTGTTCTTGTTGTCCTGTTGTACTCGTTGCAGTTGTGTTCCCCCCCCCCTCCCCACTCTCTCTACATTGTTCCCGCGCCGCTGGTCTGAAGCCCACGGTTATCCCCCAACCCAACCCAAGCCAGCGCATGCCCCACCCTGCTTTAAACCTCTCCAGCCGATTCAGTTTGCATACGGCAAGAAGGCGAAGAAGGAGCGGGCCCTTCTTGGTCGCGCACGTTCTGGTAGCGCGGTGATGGTGAGATCGCCAGTGGCGGCGGCGGCAGCGGAGGCGGCCGCCGCCGCGGTAGTGGCAGAAAGCATGGCGAAGTTTTTCCACTGTGGGGGAAAGGTGAGGTGGCGCGACGTCGCGAGAACGCTAACGCTGTGCGATACCAGGTTAGCGAGAAACAGTGCAACAGCGGAGAGAGTGGGAGCGCGAAACCGAGAGAAAGAGGAAGACAGAAATGTCGATAAAGCCCTCCTTCTTTGGCGGCGTCGGCCGGAATCTTTCGCAGCACCTTACGGCAGGCAAGCACCGTCATCAACATCGTTATTACCATCGCCAACATGATAATCATTATTATGATTATGATTATTATTATTGTTTTCATCATCATCATCACCACCACCACCACCACCAGCATCTTTATCGTCGTCGTCGTCGTCGTCATCGTTGCCCACCCTTCTACCACTTTCGACGCCACCACAAGCGGGCACTTTCCACTCCACACTTTTCACTGCCTGCTCACGTCCCACCGCAGCCGAACCACGACCACCACCACCACCACCACCGCAACTGAACCGTCGTATTCGTGTTCGCTCGCTGGTTTACTCATCCTTGCATCAGCAGCAGCAGCATCATAATCACCATCATCATCATCAACATCCGGAGCCGCATCTGCACCTACTTCATCATCCTCAGCATTATCATTCTTATTCTCATCATCATCACCATCATAATCATCACCAGCATCACCATCATAATCATCACCATCATCATAATAATCACCATCATCATTGTCATTATCATCGCCATCGTTACTTCGTTCCTTCGTTGGCCAGGCAACAACTAAGCACTCGCCTTTGTGCTCGAACCTCCTCGCAACTCTATGATGTTCTGATGTATGAGCGTGCTATCACTACTACTACTACTACTACTATTACTCGCGCTAGGTGGTGGAGGTGGCTGAGTTTATTTGTATACATTTGGCCGCGTGTATGCATGGCTGTGTAAATACAGGATCGTATATGTGTGTGTGTGTGTTAATGCATCTTTGTATAGATACATGTACGTATGCATGCATATATATATATATATATATATATATATATATATATGTGCATACAAATGTCGCCTACGTACCTACGCACGTCTGTGTTCGTTCGTTTGTGTGTGTGTGCGCATGTATGAGCTTTCGTGTTCGGTGTGTGATGATATATGAAATAGGGAATGGTTACAAATTTACGAGAACACCTACCTAGCCCAGCATCCTTGGTCTTCATTCGTTCAGTGATATATATATATATATACGTATGTGTGTATATCTGTAGATAGTCCCCTCTCGTTGCCCTGCCGTCCCGTCTGCCCTCGTGCATGCTGTCTGTCTGTCTGCTTGTCTACCAACGTATCTATCTATCTATCTACCTACCTATCTATCTGCCTACCTATCTACCTATCTGCCTACCCATCTACCTATTTACCTACCTGTCCGTTGGTCTGCCCCCGGCTAACCGAATGGACTTCGCGTAGCGAGGCTCAGCGGACCAAAGGCGCGCCGCACATCGACGCGCCCATACACAGGTACATAACAATACACACACATATATATATATACATAGAATCGTACATCATATAGTCACAAACGCGTGTTCCCCACCTGTAATACATGTACGCATAGATTTACACAACAAACGAACAAACACATGCACACAACCGCCCTGTATATAATGCAGGTATGCATGTACATCTGCAACCATATACATATATATATATATATATATATATATATATGCATGTACATCTGCAACCATATATACATATATATATATATATATACGCATATGTACCAATACACTCACACACACGTACACTACACACATACATGCATATATACGCGCAAAGTACGTACAAAAGGCACCGTAACGGGATTGTAAAGGCATTGTGTCCGTTTGCCTCTCTCTCTCTCTCTCCCGCTCGCTTGTTCTGTCTGTAGGTTCATTCTCGCTAGATTCCCTTCGCTAGACGACCCTCCACCCCCCTTTCTTGTCCACCGCCGTTGCTGCGCCTCGCCCGCGGGAGGAGTAGCGGGGGCGCGGACGGGGGGCGAGGACGCCTTTCGATGATGTCTTCTTACGATGGGGTCTTTCTCGGCATCGCCGCCGCCGCCACCGCCGCCGATGTCTCTGCCTCGCTGGCAGCGTGGCATCACTGCCGCTAAAATGATCTGCTCGAGAGGTCTAGTATAGGATCGAAGCAGCTCTATTGTTGACCTGTTAGGGGGATCTTTCACTCTCCCCCTCGCTCTCCCTTCCCCCCTTCTCTCTCTCTGTCTATGTCTGTCTGTCTGGCTGCCCGTCTGTCTCTATGATTGTTCGTCTATTCGCCCGTCCAACCGTCCCTACGTCCGTTTCTGTGTGTGTCTGCTTCGTCCACACCTACATATAACAACTACACGTGCCGCCGTGGGCTTCGCTCTGTCCTTCGCTTCCTCCTCGTCCTCCGGTCGTTTGATGCCCATAGATGCGACGCCGAGAGAGAGAGAAAGGCGTCGCGAAGGATTGGTTGTTGAGACACGACGAAACTCGACGACGACGACGACGACTTCGACGAGAACCACGATATAGAAGACGTGACGGCGGTGACCAGTGTTGAGCTGCTACCACCGCTGGAAACTGACAAGCTCGAGCCGCCTCAGAGCGAGCACGGACAAAGCTCCCATTAGACCGTGGCCATCGTTGTCGTCGTCGTCGTCGTCGTTGCTGCACTGAACTCGTTGTACAATACGTTGTTTCAGCAATAGTAGGCTATAGGCAAATGCTCAATCATGTTTTGAACCTTAAAGAAATAATAGTATCAGCCATTGTAATAAGAACAGCAGCAACAACAACAATATCTACAACAACAACGACAACAACAACAGAAACTGCTATAGCCACAAGAAATACCGCTGTAGATACTATGGCAGCCGTCACAAGTTAAAGTATTAGAAAAAATCAAAATGGCGGGTGGAAGCTAATGCATTATCTCATTTATTGAGATTTTGAGACTGTACTTGCCGTCGTTTGCCGTCCCAATCAGTTAAAGTCCACTCTAGGCTTTATCCTGAAGTTTTTAAATTACCAAAAACGAACAAAAATTGTAGAAACCAAGTTAACAATATCATGCAACTGTATAATGAAATAATCGCGCTCATTGCCAAAGGAGCACAACGCAGCGGCAACATGCTGAGTTTCTGATGTCATGAGTCATGGATTCGGTTTACATACGGATATATTGCTCTCCGCGGCAGTTACTACGGTAACTCCTCGAACATAATAATAATAATAATAATAATAATAATAATAATAATAACAAGCAAGTAAAACGCTAAGCGAACGAAATCTTCAGTTTCCATAAGATTTGCCCTTACACGTTCTGCCCGCTATCATCCATGGGACGATCGTAAGGTGCCTTATAGGCGCCGCAAAATTGTGGTACGCAATTCTATGTAAGTAGGTGGCACAAAGAGCTCATATTTATGTTTTATTTTAATTTAATTTGCGTTTATATACGCTCTCCTTGACCCAGTCGTTTACTTGGGCAAACGTCATGTAGCGTGGTTAATCTAGAGTGTTCGCAGCACCTATCTGGTCAGCACTCAATTAAGTAAGGCACACGTTAATGACACAATATAATACACTTGTGCTTAAATGACATCGTTAATTTCATCCACATTTCTATGTTCCAGACCTGCAACCCAATTATTGGAAGTTCGATTACGATTGCCAAAACAAACTAATGTAGTGGTTTAACAAACCAACGTCGAAGTCTATTGTCTACATGCCTAACTAACGGACACGAATACTCGAGTCGGATGAAGTGCAATGTTCTACAACAATTGAATCTCGCGTACGCGCGCAAACGTCCTTCTATTCGAATGGTGCTTCTAGTTTTCGCCTTTTGTCACCGACAAATCAAATCGGCGCCGGCAGGCACCGATTTCCCAACCGAATTCTCTGAAACAAAGCTCTCGAAGTATTTCGAATGCGAACGTGCTTCTCTTTCTGTTTCGAGTTGCGTTCCCTCCGCCGCTTTTCCCCTCACTTGTTCTCGGGCGCCTCTCTTTCTTGCTCTCACCCCCCCCCCCCCCGCGATGTCTTTCGTCTTCTTACGATAGCTACGCTCTAGGTATCCTCCCCCTGCCCCACTATCCCCACTAGGTCACCCCACCCAGTAGTAGTAGGAGTAGTCCATAGTCAATTACATGCTTGATCCTCCGATGTATCATCATTGTCGTATGTGCCATATTTACTACTTCGTTGTCATGGCACGACACGACTGGGCCGGCGGATGGGTCGCAGGTTGGGGGGGGTGGGACGAGGTCGCGCCAACGACGCTGTCTCCTCGCCGAGCCCAACACTTAGTGCCGAAGGGCATCCCTAGCTGTTGTTATTGTTGCCGTTATTTCTGTTGTTGTTGTTGTTACTATTGCTGTTGTTGTTGTTACTTCGCCTGTCCTTGGCTGGCGATGTTGTTGTTGTTGTCGATTTTGCTGTTGTTGTTGTTGTTTTCTGATGAGGCCCCTGTGCTACTGCGGCTATGACTACTTACTACCACTACTAAAACTAACACCACTGCTGCCCGATCGATACACGCGCGTATATATTTCTACTTCGACTACTACTACGTACGGCTAGAAGCGTCTCGTCAGTTTGCCTGCGCACCTCTTAGCAGACGTCGGTCGGTCGCGGCTGGCGGCAATGCCCGCCGTCACTATGACGACGATGACGACGACGACAACTACACGATCTACGAACTTGCAGAAGCATCAGCAGCAGCAGCAACAGCCATAGCAGCCATAGCAGCATCAAAAGCAGGAGCCGAGCTATTCCTCGAGCTGCTGCTGCCGCTACGGCTGCTGCCGAAGAAGTATCCCCTTCCGGCTCCTTCCCGTTGTCGTATCTGTCTCCCTCCGTATGGCATCGTTGCTGGCCAGACGACGCCTCGCGTCACCACCCACCGAGCACTACTAATCCGTAGAGTGCGCTCCCGTCGCAGCAACTGCCACCGGCATCGTTCCCGTCGTCGTCGTCGTCGTCGCTGTTTCCATCCTCTCCTCGTCGTCGTTGTCGTCGTCGTCATCTTCATCCTCTTCTCTTTATCGCATAGCCATCTTCCTCCTCCGCTCTCACGGCTTCTTCACGGCTAGTGAGGCGACGGCCGCCGCCCCCTGGAAGAGGCTTCGGCAGGCCGCCTTTCATCGACGCCATTCGTCGCCATCGGGCGGCTCGGCCCGGCTAAGGGAGCCCTAGCTAACCGTGGGGTGGGGGGAGGCGTTGGTGGGGGGGGGGCAAAGGTGGGGGGAGGCGTTGGTCGTCGGTCGGTGCGGGAACCGACCGTCTTCGCGGCGGCTAAAAGAGGCCGGGGGGGGGGGTGGGGGCGGCAGGAGGCAGAGGCGGCGGCGCCGGGCAAGCAAGCAAGCTGCAAGGGGCAAGTGGACTAAGGGGAGGCGCGCGCACATCGTCGTAGCAGGATGAAGAAGGAGGCTTCTGCTTCCTCCGGCGGCGGCGGTAGCGGCGATGGCGGTTCTCGGCGCAGAGTCCCGTCTTCGTCTGAGAGTCGAAGCTTCTCTTTCCGAGTCGTGCCGCGTTCGTTCGTTCGTCGGTCGGTCGGTCGGTTGGTTGGTTGTTCTGCCGGTCGACTGGGCGGTTGGCGAATAGCACAGCGTCACCACCATCCTGAACTCCCGACTTTACTTCATCCATCCATCCTCGCTCTCTCTCTCTCTCTCGCTCTCTACCTCTCTCTCTCTCTCTCTCCATATCTTCCTTGGTCGGTTCGTTTGCGCATTCAGACTACTCCATACCCCCTGGCTTTCTTTCTCCATCCCCCCTCTCACTCTCTGCCTATGTTTCCTTTCTGGCTCTCGCTTACTCTGTCTCCTTCTATACGTGCGTCGGTCGGTGTCTCTGATCCTACAATTCCACCAACACCAGCACTACCGACTACGCAGTGACAGCCAGACAGACTGCAGCTGGCAACCACTTGCTACCAAATGCCCGGTCGATGTATGATGATGACGACGACGATGACGACGACGACAACAGAAATAACGCTAGTGTCTTTGTTTTCGTTGTTCAGATTGTTATAGTTGTTATTGTCGCTGACTTTGTTGTTGGTGGTGCTAATGTTGCTATTGTTGTTGTTGTTGTCGTTGACGTTGTTATCGGTGATGTTGTTGTCACTGATGTAGTTGCCGCTGCTGCAGTTGTTATTGTTGTGGTCGGTATCGTACCATCGTGCCATTCTTGTCGGCGTTGCCACTTCGCGGCGCGCGATGTAGACTCCCCCGTCACGAGAGGAAGTCCTTTTCAATACCACCGTTGCATGATGCCTGTCTAGCTCAAATGCTCAAGAAGTATCTAGGCGAAACTCGGCTTCGAGGGAACTCGTGAACTCTGAATGAGTCGTAGCGAGTGTGTCGTCGCCGCCACCGCTTCTGCTTCGGTTACTGATACTGCACCTGCCACTAAGGAAGGAAGGGAGAGGGCGGGAGAGCGGGGGGGGGGGGGTAGCTTTTTCGAAACTTTTTGTACGAGAGCAACACTTGTCCAGTTAGGTCAAGTGTGTGCACAGTGAAGTCGGCCGGCGTTGTACGAGGCCGCTTGGGGCTGCGCCTTGGGGTGATGTCATTATCCATAAGGTGACGTATCAGCTCTTGCTACAACTAGCGATGCCTAGGCTCGTTTCTTCTCTATCAGACGTGTGTTGTTGTATTGCGCGGATACTAGGTACGGTGTATGTGCGGTATGTGCAGACACGTGGTGGTATGCTATCGGGGGCTGAACACAATTAGTTTAACCCTAGCTCCCCCCATGCGTTTGTGCAACACGTAACGTACAGCAAAACATTAACAGTATAGAACGAAAGAAATGCTACTGACGCCATACCAGAGACTGAAATGGGCGACATGAGCTCAGGTAGCAAGGCGTGTACACGGCTGTTTAAAGACTAGCTGTGCTGAAGATAGCGGGCACTGAGGGAGATTGTCGAGACACGCTTTGTAGGGTCCTTCGTCACCTGTTACAATGAAAACAAAATACAGCCGTTGAAAAGAGACGAGACAAGATAGCAAATTCTGAGTGAATTTTAGGTCTACAGTTTAGGGTTTATGCGTGAAATTTTCCAGCACTCGGTTGCATTAGCTCTTCGGATACTGCTGCAAGCACACATCGTCTAACCACATCGTAACAACATTTCAGAAACGCGCACCATTTTCGGCACGTATCGACCTAAGCTTACTTTTATATAAGCTGTAGGCCTCGAATCTAATTTCAGCCTAGATTCCAACCTAGATTGATAAAAAGGATCCCTTAAGATTGCCGCGTTAATGATTCGTATATCTCGATGCGTCTATGCGTCTCAATCTCAGTGTTAGAGTCGCTGGCCAGAACGGTAATCTAGCCTGGTCGCGGCACAAGGAACGCCATAAATAAATTTTGTCTATTTGGTGCAATCCGTATGTGTGCGACTTAAGGCCCGAACTTTAAGCACAAAATTGTTTCTGCACGGGGTACGTCAAATGCGACATAACGAACATACCCTAGCCATATGCGACGTCCTCTAGCTGTCTCGGAGCGCGCATCATTGACCCGTGGCCTGTGGGTCGTCGCTGGGCTTGCCTGTTACTGTCATTCGTGGCGGTTCCCAATGCGCCGTTACCCTAGTTCACAGCTGGCCATAATGTTCAACAACTGACACCGTGGCCCTCCCTTCGGGTGTAAGTTACGCACGAGGATCCTGGCTGCAGGATTCTCAAATGCAGATCAGCAGGTGGTGTGCTCTCGGGGACATAGGATGTCGGGCCGTAGAAGCTCTTATGGCTCAACAGGCACGCAGGAACACGCAGCTATGTACAGTAGCAGTTGTTGCATCCCTTAGCCAGCACTAAATGATCCGATAAGTCGGCATTCTCATCATCTCGCCGTCGTTTAGCCTTTCCACCTACTTAGGTCGCCTCCAAATGTATTTGTATATATATATATATATATATATATTAATCATATTGTGTTAATGTAGGAATGTAAGTGAAATCGGCATATGAAACATAAACACACTACACACACATATATTCTACATATAATTAATTATATATCTAGTTTAGTTAATAATAAATTATGTATTTAGCATGTTGTTAGCCCGACGACAAACTTCTACTTCAAAATGCTCACTCTAATAAACTTTTGACTTGCTTGCTATATTATAAGAGTATAGAGTCTATGAAAATGTTTGACGCACAGAAAGGTCTAACGACTTTTCTGTGCGAGAATCTATCATCTTTGAGTTCTTGAGTTATGAACACAATTCTATAAAAAAAAAATTAGGGTTACGTTATTGCATTTGGGAGCCGCATGCTTAACCAAGGGTACGCTGCATTGATACCGATGTATATATACAGGTAGTTCGATAAGTTCTTAGAATGAAAACCGAGAATTTTCCAAATCATGTTTTTAAATTTTTCTTATTTGATATACTCACCGAGAAGCTCAATACACTTTTCCCACCGAGATTTCAAAGCTTTCATACCTCTTGAGTAGAATTCCGCGTCGTTAGACTGAAAATAGGCATTGACAGCAGCCTTAACCTCTTCATTGCTGGAAAAACGCTTTCCACCGAGACTATTCTTCAAATGTCCGAAGAGGAAATAATCAGAGGGGGCCAGGTCTGGAGAATAGGAGGGTTGTTCAATAAGTTCGAACCTCAGTTGGGCCAGTTTTGCCGATGCTTGCCGGGACTTGTGTGCAGGAGCATTGCCCTGGTGAAACGGGACAACCTTCTTCTGCAAAGCGGGCCGTTTCACGATGAGTTCTTGCTAACGGCAGTTCAACAGTCTTGCATAATATTCTCCTGTGATCGTTTTACAGCTCTCAAGGTAGTCGACCAGCATTATTCTACGTTGGTCTTAAAAAACTGTAGTCATCACCTTTCCGGTCAATGCCGTTGTCCGCACCCTCTTCGGAGGTCCTTCATCAGGTGCACACCATTGGCAAGATGCTTCTTGGGTCTCGGGAGTGTAGTGATGAACCCGGCTTTCATCGACGGTCATGAATCTGCACCAAAAATCCGACAGATTGTTCGACATCTTGGCCAAATTTCGCTGTAAAGCAAAAACAGGCGCGTCTTTTTGGCCTTGGTTGAGCAAATGCGGCAGCCATTTTGCTCTAAGCTCTTTCATCTTCAAGTTTTCGTGTACGATAAAATGCACACTGCCTAAACTAATCCCTAATGCCTCCGCTATTTCCTTAATGTTCATTCGCTTATCTGTGCCAAGAATTTTTCGCACTTTCTCTACGTTTTCCTCATCATTTGCCGTTTTTTGGCCTCCTGGACGTAGTTCATCCTCAGTGCTCCTGCGACCTCTTTTTAACACATTAATCCAGTTGGAAACAGTGGCAACACATGGCGCAGAGTCACTGTACGTCTCGTCTAACTCAATTTTTACTTGGGTCGCATTCCAACCTTTGAAATAAAAATGCTTGATAACCACTCGAAACTATTTTTTCTCCATTTTTAAAAATCACGCCGATACGTTGCACGGGAAAAGCTATCAAACGAAATCGCAGCGGCCAATCACTATAATATATTGAGTGCTAGCAGTCGAAAAGTTGCAGTTCCTATTAGCGGTGAAAGCGTGCTAAAATTCGAATTCTAAAAAGCTCATTCTAAGAACTTATTGAACTACCTGTATATAGCGGCAGGTTACGCAACGGGAGGTCGCCATGAGAACCATGAGCCAAACCGACTATCTTAAGTTTGTGCCTCTGCCTTGCTAGTTGCGTCTGTTGTACTTGGTTTCATATTATTTTGCTGCAAAATTCTTTTGCTGGAGAAAGCCCGTTGAATCCAGTAATAAAAACGCAATGACAATGGGTTCCTTTAGACGTAATTATGCTCAAGCATCTTAGCCTATTGAGTGTCGAAAATTGTGGTTGTCAGAGCGTTAATAATGTACTTTCGAAGCGAACATTGACTGTCCCGTACAAAAGGCTGTCCCCTGCAACAAAGGCTTAAAAAGCAACCTATCTTCGTGATCGTTAGCAGTTAGTTAATGTCAGTCTACATTGATATATCTGCTTATTTAATTTTATGTATAAGCAGTTACTTATATTCATATTCCACTGTAACTACAAAATGAAATAAAACTGTTAGTGTCTCTGTGAAAAGCAGTTACTTGTATCCTATGTAGCACGCTCATAAGAGCACCACAACAAATTGGCTGTCATTTTGCAAATCGGTATGATCTGGTTCAATCCACTAAAATCCCAGTGCTCTTTCAATTTCCTGGCAGGAGCTGAAACTTCCTACATTATACTTCTAACGCTCGGGGGGAAGTGCGACTGCTTCACCGATCTTTGCCGCCCCAGGCCGCTCTAAGGGACCTTATCACGTGTTGGAGGTTAGCCTCTATTGCAGCGCGTGTAATATCCTTAAAAATGTAGGACATTTTCTTCGATTGTGTGCACCGCGCCGCTATGAACTTTTCGGGCTTTCATAGTACCGTCGCCGGGCTTCAGTAATTTTAATCGTTTGTCCCGTCAGATCGTACAATGCATAAACATGTGTTTAGATGTCTGGGTTTCGCAACATATGTATTATTAGAGCAACAAACTGAGGACAGATTATACGTACGACCTCGTATTCAGTTATTGCTTGTCTTTTATAAATTCGACTCGCCGACTGATTAGTTGATTGATTCCCTGATGATTAGGATTCCAGATTTCTCATCTGGACCCCAGGAGTATCACGTGCGATGTTGTTCCAGTCTGTCTGTACGCGTTTTTGCCGCTTTCCATTCCTCTCTTTTGTAGGTCCTCCTACAGGTGGTACCTTACGCCCGGCCTTCAAGACCCGCAGATGTTTTCTGAAATCGAAGGGTATATCAAACACTTCAGTGTTTGGCAAGCCTTTTTACACGTGGGCGCGTTACGGGGTCATGCAACAATGCCATTGTTCCGGCCATAGTCATTGTCATCCATGCGCTAAACAGAATTTTTAACTCGGCCACCCAACTAACGAGCCACATCGATGAAATTGAGTCATGAGTCAGAGCCATCCAGGACCAGTTCGATTTGAAAGCAGTTTTTCCGCCTGATCAGCAGAATATGCCCTAGCTTGTGCCGTCACTACTAGATCATCTGTGTCTGCCACCAGCTTGGCTCGTGGTGAAAGGTTTTCCAGTCGCCTTACATTTGTCACACACAAGGTTCCACGGCAGAGGTCCAAGTTCGAACACACTGTGAGACATATTACGCGTTGAGCTGTGGTCTTAAGTTATTCATCTGCTTAGGTTATCCGACTATACGACACGGAAGGGGTGGGACTTTTTTGTTGTGTACTGTTTTCATTATCACGTCCCATGATAAAACACTGAACTTATCAGAGCCCCTCTGGAAACAGATCTCGTCTTCATTCGTGTTACCTTTTTAGATGCTCTCTGCTTTAGTTGTGACTCTAGACAGCAGTGAGCGCCGAAGTGGGTCTTCTATAGACGATTGTTAGTCGTTCTGCCAGCGCATTTAGAAGACACAAGGGTCAGATGTCTGCCGCTTTGTCTTATCTTGGGTTTCACCCGCGTCACTAGGTTTGAACACTTCTCAAGCAGTCGCTTATGAATAGCAACCGATGGTCGTAGTGGTGGCCACTTGAAGATCGGTTTCCATCCAGCTTCACAACGATTAGCACTACAGTCGCCGTGGAGTTCGGGATGGTGTTCGCTTTCTCTGCACGCATATTGTACTTCTTGCCATCGAACGGCTGATGTTCTTGGAAAGAGCGTTGTTACAGCTCACTGTCTTGCCATCTGGAGAAAGTATACGTATGTGTGTGTGTGTGCTTATGAACCCTATCTTCCCCCGCACCATCTTTTCGGGTCAGCTTCATGGGTCATATGTAGCTTTTACGGACATCTACCAATGCCTAGGTTCACCAGTCCGTGGAGGCTCTTGTCATGCTTTATACGCCCCTTTATTACGTTGTAACTCCTGGGCTCTTTTCGGGACTCTATTCAGGTCCATAGCTAAAAGACCCCTCGGCTCATCGACCGCCAGCGGCTTTGATATGGGCCGACGAATAGAGGCGGTGATTTGAAGGGCGGGGGATACCGCGCCGGTCTCATATGCTATGCAGGCCATATTGGTCGCCGTTTTCCTGTTAGTAGCACCTTTCAATTTAATATTTTTGGCGCGTACACTCTCTTGCAGTTTGTTAGCTCAGTAAGTAATTAGCATATTGGCTCTGTCCTGTGTAACATGGAATTGTTTCCCGTTATGAGGACTATCATGTGCTTCAATGTGAGCCATTTGAGCTATGCTATGCGCGATTTCTACGTTACTAAAAGTTAATTACATTAAAGTCAGATAAGGCCACTGGTGATATATGGCAGTCCCCGCGTTGAATAATATTTTCCGTTGAACAACAACTTGAGTGAGGTCTTCGACTGTGGTTGAGGCTGCTGTTGCATGACTTAAAAAGCGCACTGTTCTCTATGTCAATTCTGGTATGGGACAGACCCCCCTTTACGACAAATGGCATAGCGCGAGCTGCAGCTGCTTTTTATTCTATCGGTGCGTCTCCGTTTATTCACAACGCAGGATGTGCTAGTGCGCTCGGCAAGTTTACAGTTAGGTTCGGTCTCAAGACGTGGGGTTGCCACTCTTTTCGATGTGAATTTTAATCTGTGCTTGCCTCATTAGAATGTATTGCCGAGGGTAACTTAGAGGTATTAATCAGCACTACAAATATGGCTGCCCACTTGCTTTCAGCCCGTAATACTTTAGTGTAGTGCTTGCGCAGAACCTGATTCTGACTGTCTTCAATACCCATAGGCAAAATCCTGGAATAGAAATAGTAGGATTGCTCTAGTTAGCGTGTGAATCCTTTTAAAAAATAATATATGCAATCCCGCACAATTTCGTGGACCACGTTCCACAGAACCCGCAACCAATAAATTACATAATACTAACCAACTAACGATTTCTCACGTAAAACGTGCACACCTTGGTTTGTCAAGAAAGGTTTTGTTCTGTATCCCTCTGGACGACTGGAAATCATAATCAAATCCCGGAAAGCCCAGTTGAAACGTCGTTTTTCGAATGGCAGCTGCGTTATCTTCGTGTACGTCAAGCTCGGGGTTTCTTAAGCATGAAGCGGGCTGGACATTCGGGGATTCGGCTTTGTCGTATTCACCCTACTGAATCAATGTCGCTTGTTTCGCCCATTTGCAGGGTAGTCCAATTGACAGTCTCCACTCACTTCTCAAGGCTTAAACGAGGGTACAAAACTAAACAGCGGCCGTCACATAAAGTAACATGACTCAGCGTTTTAGGGTATCGATGGTACACTATGATCGCTAATTACTATAACGTAGTATACGTTTATATATAAAAAGAGAATGCAGCAAACTTTCAACGATTACATCCGCTCCTTTAACATATTTGTATCCACAATAACGCTATTGTGTTTAAGAATTTCGTTCAGTCGGTGGTTTATCGAAGCTATTCATCGGTGCCACGATTGTGGTCGCGCATTTCTGGTATGCAAATATAGTCTGCCTAGGTCAAAAAGATGGGTTCAAATCGGCTAGCTCGTCCTGGGCGCATCGGTTGCCACTAACCTGCTGCCGATAGAGTCAGATGTGAGGACGTTTACAAGCCAGCGGCGCAAAGAGTGTTGAAGCTGACTGCATCGGTCAGTGGTTTAATGAAGCTTTTCAAGCGAATGACTCGAAGTGTAACCGTGGTGTAACAGTTTTCTCTTAGAATAAAAAATAATCATTTTGCGAGTGGCAAGTTCAGTTGTTTAACATGCTCGCTTTGATTAGAAGTTTCACTACGTATACGCAGAATGATGAAATACGATAATTCGAAAGAAACCTGAAACTCTTCAAAATGTTAATTGCCTATTCCCGGATTGGGACCAGAACGTTGTATCTTGGCGGTTATTTGTTGGCCCCCTGTATTCCTACAGTGCTGGCCATGAGATGTTCAAGTAATTTCTAACATGGGCATAATTATGACTGTTTTTTTCGTGCAGATAAATCACCGCCGCCTAAGCTCATCTGTATCCATTGAGAATAAAGCAGGGACGTTTCATCTCTACGTGTCCAGTAGGCTATTAGATGAGATGACAAAAAATATGTGTCTGAGTGCATAAGATTCAAATTCACGGGTTTGTGTATTATTCGAGAAGTTGTTAACTCACCTATCTGTATTAGCTAACACCCAAACATTAACTGAGTCTTGTGTGAAACAACTTTTGAAGGGAACGTATAGAAAAATAGCGTATGTACAAAGTGTATTATACGGAATTGTAATATGTAAAAAAAATAACGTATTTTTAAAGTCAAATGTAAGTTTCACAATCCGCAAAAAATAGCCGGAGAATACAGATCGCTTATTGAAGACATATAAATGGTTTGCCGGACCACAAAAAAGTTGACCTCGCCTGCCGTCTGAACAAGGTAAGAATAAGGTAACACGACTAGTGTGGCATTAAAGATTAAGTCTTCATTTTTGTTAACTACAAAGGTATCACTCATTTTAAGGTTTTGGTGTGTTGCCTTATCAGAGCAACTTTACCTAAATGTGTTGTTTTACCAGAGCACTATATATATATATATATATATATTATAGAATTATTTATTATAACATCGTCTTTTGGAAATGTTAACATTACATGGACTATATTGGCATCTTGACAAGACTGCTTTTTTTTAAAACAAAATACTGTAACAGAACGAGTAACGCGGTGGGAAGTCAATTGAGTGCAAGCATTTGACCACATGGGTGTCCAGATCTAACTCTGAAATTGGTTTCCGCATTTATTGCCACCCTTGCTTCTTTGCTTTTGCTCAACCGCATCTCCTTTTCAATCGGAAAATACGAAAGGGTAGTGTATCCTAAATAATGGATTACTTTCACACGTTTATTTGAGAAACAACCCCAATATGTCATTTCCATGTATGTACGAGTATATATTTATATATATATATATTATATATATATATATATATATATATATATATATATATATATATATATATATATATATATACGAGTATATATATATATATATATATACGATGCAACGACACGTTCTAACTGCTTATATATATATATATATATATATACGATGCAGCAACACGTTCTAACTGCTTATATATATATATATAAAAAAAAAATATATATATATATATATATATATGGCGTTCGGCCAATAAACGCATGCTTTTATACGTGGCTCAACATAGTTGAAGCTTTCTAAAATATTTTGGACGCGTGGAGCACTCCGATTGCCGATGTTTTTGGCATAATACACACTGAAAACCACTCACCTATTGTACTCAGTACAAGACGAGAAGCTGGTACCGTTCCGTAAGTTACTTCAACCCGTGATTTTACGTTAGAATTGCGTGGGCAGAGCGCACATTGCGGTCTGTACCAAGTCGTTCAGTTTGATGATGATCGCGGCGAATCGTAAATGGATACTATTGGCGGAGACCGCCTGATATGATGCAAATAGTTTCTTAAAATATTGTCGCGGCCCGGAAGGAATTAGGCTAACGGGTAGGGAAAGGATCCGCCTCGTCCTTTGAACCACGCCTCTTCACATCTGGGATAATGGGACGGATCCAGAAGCCGGTCATATATGGTTCGATCGTCTCGAAGAGACTAGGCAGAATGCCAATGGGTCCAAACGCTAAAGAATCAATTTAAGGGAATTTGGTTTTTTGAGTCATCATTATGCTTATTCTACTCATATTGAGCATGCACATAACATCGATTTACTCTTGTCAGCTGCTCTCGGTATATCGCTTGAAAGAGGAAGTGCAGCGATCCCTATGTCAGGGCTAGCAGATGCATGATACTACCTAAACACTTGAGAGCACAGTTGACAGATACACTTTGTGTACTCCTCGTGGAAGTTCATATTCGAACAGACCAGGTAATAATCTAATAACTATAAATCTGGTATAATATTCACGCAAGTGTTAACAATTCTCGCTATTCTCACATACAACCATTGAGAGACTAGAACTGTGCCCATTGTCTCGACGATGCGCGCAGTGAAGGTCTTTCTAATACAATGGAGCCGAAGCCCCTTCGAAAAGGGGGTCGCCATAACGTAAGACGTTTTTGGCAGTCAACCGACCCCTGCTTCTGAATGCCATTTCTTGGTCTTCATTTCATCACATTTATTTCCGGTCCTTTTGAGACAAGGAACATCTTTACCAGATAAGTAAAGCGCTTAATGGCACCCAGGTCGTGATCCTACATTATTCATTACAGGTAGGACATCCTGCTCATCATGTGCTACTATAATGTCCTCATTAAAGAAGCTCAAAATTACACTTAGAAGAGAGCCACCAACCACGGAGTCTCAGAATTACTTCACGATGGAGTTTTAAGGAGCTTGGTCGAAGGCCTTGACGCAGTCTATAAAACAACGCAGGTTGAAGGCTTTCGTTCTGCTCGAGCAGTCGAAGTTCCTGTTTTTTCAATTACTCATGGGTTCTAGGTTTCAGGTCTACGTGAGTCTTCTTCCAACCATCGGGGATCTTAAAAACTTGCGACACTTCGTTCCAGTGTGATGCTGATTCCGTTATTTTCTTGATAATGTCCTGTAGGTTAAGAGCTGGGTCGTTCCTTGAAAACTCCACTAGGCTAGTGCGCTGGCCCGTCCATGATGGACACCTCAGCACGGTGTGCTCCGGGGTGTCGTCGAGTCCCTCGCCGCAGTGGACGCACATGGGGCTGGGGACATTTCCGATCCTAAACAGGTACGATTGGAAATCGACATGAGCTGCAAGGACCTGGGTTGTGTAGAATGTAGGTTTCTTCATTTGTTGTGTCGGGCGGTAGGAGCCGGGGCCTTTGGGTATAAAGACAAGGTATGCGACCTTCCATGCTGCAGGGATTGAGCCCGTCCGGAGCATCTCAGTCGTCGCGGCGGCTACTACTTCCAAGTATTCCGTCATTAGCAGCTTAACCGCAGAGAGTATGACACAAGTAATGGTCCAGTGCTTTTCCCTTCTTGAACCGTACCGCCGCTTCGCACGTCTTCTTCTGGATGATCCTGTTGTTCCGTCCCTGAGACCTCCAGGTAGTGGGCGCGGTCGAAGGAAGAGCACCAATATTGCCTCCTGAGCCTCTTCGAGCGTGAGGTCCACCCTTCGTTTAAAAGGCGGGCACCCCTTTACCATCTTATTCAAGCGGTTTCAGGGATCGTTCTCCAGTTCTTCGAGAAAGACTCTCCAGGAGCGTTCTTTTCTTCTGGAGATCTCCCTGCGTTAGAGTTTCCGCTGCCTCTTGTACTTGGCACCATGTTACAGGGCCTCCCCCTCGGGTGCATACCTCCGGGCGCGCGTGAAGAGGCGCCGCTTCCGAAGGCACTTCTTCCTTCGACGCCCGATGTCCGCAGTCCACCAGTGCTTTGGCGTGCCGCGGCACCTCGGATTCATGCCACGCCCCGAGGGGGGCTTGCACGCGGTCTCTAAGAGCCTCTGGACACCCTTAGAGGCTCCCGAAGTTTGGTTTTATGAAAATTGTTTGCTATGATTAAGAGACTACTATTACGTTTCCTACTACTTAAACAATTGTGGGTGTGTTTCCCGGGAGCCACGGGGAAGGGGGGGCGCCGTAGGTGGGTGGCGCTCGTCTTCTTCTGTAGTATGGCTCTAAAGACATCAGCTGTGGTGTTCCAGTTTAAAAGCAATTCCGTCATTTTTTTGCAGATGTAACGTAAGTTAAAAGCCAGTGTATTCATTAGATGCAGTAGGGGTTCGCGCTGTTCCGCCCATGCTGGACTCCTCAGTGCTGTGTGATCGGGGTGGTTCAGCCAGTCTTTGATGTTGGGTATTACGGCGCGGAGACTGGAGCCTGGGGCACCCTATTGTAATCCGTCCCATTCTTCCTGCCAGAAGTCGAAAAAATGCCGACGCTCCTCCTCCTTCTTGCGCTGGGGATTACCCCATAAGCGGCGGCGTTCAGCAGCTTTTAGATCCCAGGGAATCGTTCCAGCAAGGACGAAGGCCGCCGCTGCGGCTACCGTCCGGTACGCCGCGATTACCCTGTGGGCTCCGACCCTCTGGGCCCGACGCAGGCGGGTCCTATTAACGGCAAACTTTAGAGTGTCGGAGGGCCAGGCCGGAGCTCCGTACAGGGCAACCGACTCGCCCACGGACATGATTATTTGCCGCTTGAATGGTCGTGGTCCATAATTATTAGGCATCGGCCACGCGACGTTGTTTGCTGTCTTGGTTGCCTTTTCCGTCGCCCGCCGCACGTGTTCAGTGTCGCGAAGACCCCTGTCTAGGGTGACCCCGAGGTACCTGACTTTGTTAACGAGCGTGATTTCCTGGTCTTCTAGGCGAAGGTGAAGGGCGGGGCAGTTTCTCCTTTCTACCAGAAGTATGGCCTCGTTTTTAGCAGAGGCGAGGGCGAGTCCCGCCGCTTGCATACAGCGGGCGACGTCGTCAAGTGCTTTGTTCGCACGGCTCTGCAGCAGGTCCGGTGTCCGAGCCTGGACGGTGAGGACGAAATCGTCGGCATAGGCTAGGAGGCTGACCCAGGGGGAAAGGTCCCTTAGCCGCATCACGTCGTACGTTATGGTCCATAGCAGGGGGCTAAGTACAGAGCCCTGTGGCACCCCTGCAGTCATGTTAAAATTGGCTCCGTGGGACTGTATTGTCCGGTCCTTTAGGTAGTTTGATATGATTCGGCGTAGCTAAAAAGGAACATTCTTCCTGTGGAGAGTCTTCAGGATGACTCTCCATGGTATGCTGTTAAAAGCGTTTCGGACGTCGAGTAAAATAGCGAGGTAAAGGTCCCGTCTTCTCGGCGGGGACTCGTGGAGGAGTTCGACCTGCGTCTGGTTTTGCTTCATAGAGCCGATTATTGAGTGACCTTTGCGGAACCCGTGCTAAGCGTCTAGCAGCAGGCCGTTCTCCTCCGCGAAGTCCCGGAAGCGTGCCTCCACGATGGACTCAAAAGCTTTGGCCAAGAAGCCGGGGAGTAGGCAGATAGGGCGGTAGGAGCCTGGGCCTTTAGGTATGAGGACCAAGCTTACGGCCATCCATACGCTGGACGACGAGCCCGACCGGAGCATCCCGGAGACCGCGGAGACCGGGACACCATCTGAGCCCGGTGCCTTTTCCTGTTTGAGACGTGCCGCAGCATCACTACTACTACTACTACTATTATTATTACGCCTACTACAATGTCTACTATGACAACGCGTGTATTTGTGTTGAGCCCGTTCGACGCGGCGGAAGTGACTGACATGCAACCAATTGAACGGTTATGCTGCTGCAACTATTTCGTTGCCAGCCACCACCATCATACCTATTCGGCTATCTATCCGTGCCCGCATATACGTAGTAAGTATTACCACGCTCAAGCTCGTGCCGTATCAGTCTGTCCGCCTGTCAGTCAGCCCCGACCCACTTACTCGAACGCTGCTGCTGATGCCAGTTACTCGCAGCTAAGTAAGTGACACCCCTTGTGACTATGCTTGTACGAGAGAGCATGAGAGTGGTTGCCGCCATACGGTGTTGCTACTTGTGAGCCAGCCAATGTTGTTTTGTTTGTTGCTTAGGATATATATATATATATATATATATATATATATATATATATATATATATGGTCATCATTCTGCGGTTTCTGTCGTTTTAATTGGTGATGTTGTTGCTGTTTTTTGCCTTCTCGTTGTTGGTGTTGTCGTTCCAGTATTAATACGATGGTGGCCGTCCTCATGGTCGTCGCTGTTGTTGTTTTTGTGCTTGTTGTTACCATTGTTGTGCTTGTTGTAGCCGTTGCTGAGCTGGTTGTAGCCGTTGTTGTTGCTGTTGTTGGCATTCCTCCCTTCTATCATTTTCCTTCTTCTTTCTATCTATCGTGTCGCCTTTTTCTGTATGTGTCGAATGAGGTGTGTGCACTCGCGGTGCACATCGACAACGATGTGTTCGTACGTACGCCTCTCGACGTGCCTCGTCTACACGAGCACGAGACGAGCACTGACACCGACCGTCGTGGCGGGTGGCAGCTTCGTACACCAACTGGAGTTGGAGCTTGCCGACACGCCGAACGAAGCACAGAAGAGGACTTGGTATGGCGGGGAAACGCGCCACGATTAGGTTGGGCCACGTGGAGCGGGAGGGGGGAGTTTAGTGGGTAAACGGAAAGAGCTGGAGAGTCCGCTGCTTCAGGATGTCTATCCCACTGCTGCGCTGCGCGCGTTCATATCAATATGCAAACACATCGGACCTAGACACCTAGTACTTCTGTGCGTAGGCTCGTCTGCTTGTATATACGTTCACATGTGTACGGACGGACGGGCCTCTCATGCGGATGAGCCCGCGTACGAAACTAGATGTCCTTGCCGATTTCTTGCCTGACGGAGCGCCGTGCGGTTCTTTCTTACTTTTTCTTTTCCTTACACCTGGTCCCCCGTCTTTCTTTTTCTTTCTCTCTTTCTGACTTGCCATTTCGTTCACCATTGGTTTTTCTGTTTCTGTATGTCGTAGTAGTATGTCTGTTCCTCTCTCTCTCTCTCTTACTCTCTCTGTGTCGAAGGAACTTGTCTACATTTCTTCCGTGTTGTTGTCAACGGGAATAAGGGTTTCTCTCTATATCTCTTTCTCTCTCTCTCTATTTTGTCTAACCTGCCAGTGTTCTCTATATAAGTTGTCTCTCTTTCGCTCTTTCTCTATCTTTGTTTCTCTGTACGCTTGTTTACCCGCTTGTGGAAGAGGCGAAGAAGAAGAAGAACGACAACCACAACAACAACAACGAAGAAGAAAGAGCACAACAACAACAACAACAAGAACAACAAAAGAACACAACAACGACAACAACAACAACAACGTTGTAAATGACGAAACCGAGAAGGCCAACATTGTAGCCAGCGTTACGAGTATCACTACCACCAATACCTCCCAAACCCCACCACCACCACCACCAACACCACCATGACTACTACTACTACTACTGCTACTACGAGTGACTACCCCCAATGACAACCACATTGCAAGTAGCTCGTTGCACAGTTATCTGTTGCTGGTATGACGGTAGCGGCGGCATGTCGAACAAACGAGCGAACAAACAAACTAACCAACCAACCTCTTCTCCAGCAGCAACATCAACAGCTCCGTCAACATTGGCATACGTTGCTACTACTACTACTACTACTACAACTACCTCTACTACTACTACTACAACTACTACTACTGCGAATACCACTACAACTATTGCTACAAGTACGGCTCCCTGGTGAGAGCTTCAGCTTCCGTCTGCCTGACAAGTAGAATAGAAGAGACGCTAGGGTACAGTGTTTCTGCTGCTGCTGCTTCTGCTACGGCTACTGTTGTTGCACTCCACTATCAATGCTGCTACTACTACTACTACTACTACTCTTACTACTGTAGCTAAAACAACTCTGCTGCTATTCTTGCTTGCTGGCTACCACTTCAACGAAGCTGGTAGCTGAATAACCACTGCGATGATGGCTATACCTTTATTCGATTACTACGCCGCCAGCAGCAACTGCACTAGCATCGTTACTGCGACATTACTACACTATTACTACTACTACACTATTACTACTACTACTACTATTCCTACTACAACTACAACTTCCACTACTCCCACTGTTCCTTTTTCCGTTACAGCTGCTACGAGTTATGGGACTAGTGGATCAGCAGGCGCTTGAGCAGAGAAGTGCCACGTGATGCTTCGCGTATCGATCTGCTGCCATCGACGACGATATCATCATCATCATCATCGTCGTCGTCGTTGTCGTCATCGCCGCCACCATATAAATATATATATAAATATATATATATATATATATATATATATACATATATATATATATATATATTTACATATATATATATATATATATATATATATATATATATATATATATATATATATATACATACATACATATATAACCTATATACAAACAAGCATGCATCCTGACAGCCAGACGTATCCGTCTACCTCGTTTGTCGAGAGAAGCCTGCGCTGGAACAGCAAAGGAGCAGCCGGAATAGGCTGTGCAGAAAGAAGTCCGATTCGTCGTCCGAGCGTCGCCTGCGATGAGCCAAGGCAGCAGAACCCGAGCATGGCGGAAGTACAGTAGATGCAGAGAACCGGGCCCAAAATACAGATGCGAGACAACGCACAACGCACGCAGTCGGTCTGTCGGTTGGTCGGTCGGTATGGCCGTGGATTCAAACAGAAACGCCCGCTTCCTGGCGTTGCCCTTTACAGTAGTAGTTGTTCGTGTGAATGAAAAGAGGGTGTGATTGTTATCTTTGTTATTGTTGTCATCATCGTCGTCGTCGTCGTCGTCGTTGTTGTTGCGGTTTTCGTTGTTAGTGTTGTTCTAGCTGCCTCTAAGGCTGTTTCTGCTGCTGCTGCGGCCGCCGCTGCCACCGCTGCTGTTGTACTCGGTTGGTTCCAGCGGGGTGTCAAGCGGCGTGAAACCGCTTATCCGCTGTGCTTCGATGGAATGCGTAGCGACGGAAGTCGGCTGCGCCAGGCTCGCCTGGCTGCGCTCTTGCGTCGGCATCTTTCCCCATCCTCCTTCCACTGACGAGGACGACGACAACGACGACGTCGCCGCCGCCCTAAGTCGTCTACCACAACCCCCACCGGCCCCACGCTACCCCTAACTTCGGGCGTTGTTACCCTAACTACCCCGATATTGCCCCTTATTCCCACATGCTTGGAAAACTTCTTGCACCTAATACTACTAATACTATGCCCACGCCCAGAGTCAACTGTAATGTGTCTCCTCCTCTTTCACACGCAATACTACTACTACTACAGGACCTGTCGTGCCCCCCCCCCCCCTGCTGCAAAGTCTTCTTCGTATCGTTGTTGTTGTTGTTGCTGTTGTGTTGTTGTTGCTGTTATCGCGGCGTCTACTCTCGCGTCTCAAAATACGCCCGTTCAGTACGTGCATGTTGGTGTTTCGGTGTCCGTCGGTAATAGCGACGGTAGCAGCTAGAGGAATCCTACGGCCAGCGGCAGGAGAGCACCGGTGACGAAGGATACAACGCACAGAGAATGATGCCGGCGACGCAACGACAAGAATAACAACAAAGTCTGCGTGCGTGCGTTCGTTGCCAGAAAGCAGGTCGTTGGATGCTTCGTCAGCCAAGCAGTGACAATAAGTGGGTAAAGAAACAAGGAAGCGGGCTAGCAGGCAACAGGCTGACTGGCTGGCTGGTTGGTTGGTTAGCTGCCTGTGCGTGCGATCCGACCCTCCCTTCATTGGGGGCGCGTTCTTTATTGACCGCCAACATCGTCGTTGTTGGCATTGTTGTCTCCGCGTCGCGGCTGGCCTCACCGCCTCTTCCTCCCGCCCTAGAAGAAGAACACGAGCACGCGACGACCTTTTGTCCCAGAGATTCGATCACTACCAGCAACCGCCATAAAGTTGAATTTGCCGGTAGGTCGCTGCCACCCAACGTCACCCTAATAGGTTTGGCGTCGCCTGCCTTCCTTCCTTCCGGCACCATGTTCCACGCTCACTTCTCCGGGCCCCTACGGCGTTTCACTTGCCGGCGGCACACTACACCACCAAAACGGCCCGAACGTGTGTCGTTAGACAACTCCAATGGGCTGCGTGTCGACAGTCCAACAAACAAAACTACGTACTGACCTGTTTATATGTATATATATATATATATATAAAGCTACCTACAAAGCAAGTGTAACATGGCTACGATTACGTCATCGTAGACTATTACATTTTTGCACGCTTTGTGTGCTATGCGTTCTTATGCTACGGCTTCGATTGCATGCGCTACGAACGTATTATCTGATAGCTGAAGGTCCAGATCGCAGCAGAGTGGTTACGCTCGATATGTGCAAGTGTCTATCTAGTCAGCTTGTTCGTATTGCTGTGTGTCGTTGCTGCACACAGCCCTGCTTTGTCTTCTACACCCGCGTAAATCCCCGTGACGTCGTGACGAGGGCCGGGGGGCGGCAACTTTCACAGTGCATCGTACCATCATCGCGCCTTTCTCGAGCAGAGCAGCTGCGTGTTCTCATCGGTATCCCTGTGAGGACTGGCGCTACCGACCAATGCGCTGTAGTTGTCGCTGTCGTGGTCGTGGTCGTCGTCGTCGTCGTCGACGTCGACAAACTCCTTCCATCCTTGTTCTACGGATAGACGGATGGGCTTACTATAAAGGGGCGGCCCCTCGAGAAGGGAGCAGAATAAGCAGGGGCAGCCAATATAGGCGGCCATAGACATCAGTCGTCGGCAAGTTTGATCACGGAGAGCGAGTGCAAGAGGGAGAGCGAAAGAGAGAACTAGAGAGAGGTGGATCTGGCTCTCAGGAGAGCGCGCGCCGGAAGGCAGACAGGCGGGCAAGCGCGTGCTGGTTAGCGGTTAGCTGGTTACCTACTTCTAGAAAAGCAGAGAGCAAGAGAACAAGACCAAACGAGAGATAAATATATATTGAGAGGCAACAAGAGAGAGAGAGGTATAAGGAAGAAGGGGAGAAATACAGACGACGAGAGAACAAGGGGAGGCTTATGAATGCTACTTGTGGTGCGCGCGAGAAGCAGCAGCTGCACAGCACGAGGCAAGAGCCCCTCGAAGCTGGTTGCCAGCTGCTAGGTAGTTCGCTGGTGGTGGTGGTGGTGGTGGCGATGGCGGTGATAGGTAGTTGAGGCCAATGTTAATATTGAACCGCCTTTTTGAGCGGCGGTGAGTGGTGCAACGGGGATATAGGATGTAGTGCCATATGCAAAGGGACGGGCAGCGGGGGTGCCACCACCAACGGCAATAAGGCTAGCGGCCAGTTACTGTAGGACGATAAGTGGAGAGTGCACAGGAAACGGGCAAGCCAAAGACGGAAGCAGCGTTAGATCAGAAGAAGCCAGGAGGGAAGGTAGTGACCGAGTGTGTGAGTGAGTGAGAGAGAGAGAGAGAAATAGAGGGAGTAGCAGAACGCTCGAGCGATTGTAGGTGGGCAGCAAGAGGGGAGAAGACAGCAGAGGGGCCGATGTGCGGTGGCACTTGAACAGCATGGTCATCAGGCAGGCGCCGTGAGAGCAAACACCGATCAGAGGAGGCGAGACGACTTTACACGCGTTTCGCACGAGCCCCGAGCATGAGACAGAAGGCCGTGTGTCCCTTCTCTTGCTGTTTCTCTATCAATCGACATTCCCCCTACCCACTCCTTTCCGCCCCCTCCTTCCTCCGTGCCTACCTCTTTCCCGCTCTCTCGCTGCCGCCCATTTTCTGTCAGTGTACGTAGGTGTGTGCCTATATGCGTGTAGTGGGTTAGTGGTCAGGTAGTCTCGGGAGAGCCACGGCTCACCGTTGCACTTATATCGCTCTGCTTCTGTTAGGGCTGCTGCTGCTGCTTACTTCTACTACTATCAACACCACCATTACAACAACTACTACTAGGACCACCCCGTCAACGCCACCACCATTTTCGGCCCATTCAATACGCCGAGAAACAGGCTACACACATAGCGTAGCCCCCGATGCGAGCATCCGCGAGCGTGTCTTTTACCGCCGCAGCAGCAGCAGCAGCAACAACAAGAGAAGTTAAAGCATTTAAACGTAATTTTTCCAGCACAATTGGTCCCTCGAGAAGGCACAGTGGGAACGAGTAGGAGGATAAGAAACGGCGGCAACGGCGACGACGCTAGACAATTCATGTTCGAGAAGTCTTGAGCCATGAGGGACAAGACATTTGCTCCTCTGTGCAACAAATGTCCGAAGGTATGTGAACAACTATTGACCAACCTCTCAATGTTCGATACCCAGTCTGAAAGCTGTCTAGCCTGTGAGATCATGTGCGGAAGAATAGTTGCTTCCAATGGACGTAAATAAGCTATTTCTCGATTGTTGCGTCTCCCAGCCTGTGAATTACTTTGTAGCTATACAGTGGCTGTACCTGGGTTTTGGCCAGTACTCCATAGGCAGTATATCCCATGATAATCCTAGCTACAGACAACACCACCACACTAACAGGTCGTGACGCTGCTGGCAGAGCAAGCCCCCAGCCGGAGGCCTACACATGTGCGGTCGCTGTCGCCCTGAAGCAGAATTGCGTTTGCCCGACAGGACAAGGCCTGCAGCGGTACGCCTTCTTACATTACAGCGGGCTACCGCTGTAGGCCGCGCTCTTTCTTGTCGGCTATTGTCTTAAGACTTCTAGGTATTTGGGTTTATATTTGGCAGGTCCTAGAGGCATTGACAAAGGTATTTTACGCGTTGCCGAGAAGTGGCTCTATGCAATTTTAAGGAATGGAGAAGAGGCAAATCCGTCTAGTTTGTGCATGAAAAAATCTACGCAGGGTCTGTTACGGTTTTGGCGCTCGGGACTGCTGACCTTCCACGAGCATTTGCTTCTACGCGGCCGGCTTGGGATTTAAAAGGCCGCTGAGAGTGCTCGCTTGAATTTCGCTAGAGTTGGTGTGTCCTCGGTGAGGTCGCTGTGTCGGTAAGTACGCATACGATACGCATACGATAAAGGATATGCAGAGCAGGAAAACCCACCTGCAAGCGCACGCACATGACAGACATTGTTTAAAATACAATGTTTCTAGGCGTCTTTTATGTCCCTTACAGGGTACAAGATTATTGGAGTAGTTCAAGGTCGCTTTCGCCGATAAGATTGCATCCCGGCAAGTAGAGTAGTTCGATTATCGTTACGTCTGCTGCTGTCAGCCTACGGGCCATATAAAAACACATTGCACTTAGCCGGCGTTCATGCTAAGCTGCCTGCCCTCTAGAATGCAACAGCTCGCCGTACATCCTTGAGTGTCGTTTCAGAGTCGTTAATCATAAGACCATCTATTGGATAACATAAGTTAAGCAATGAATTTGAGTGAGTCAGTAAGTAAATTCTAAGCTAGCCAGGTAGAAAAGTGGCGACTCCAGGGAGAATCGTAGTTGTATGCCTGCAGCACATTTAATAATCTAAAGATACCCCATGAGGTATGATGGATTGTGGCAAATCGAAATTGTTTATGGCGACCTGAGCGGCTATTACACCGTCTTTAAGAGTGATGCGCGGTCGGGGAAACCATGCGCAAGAAACCAGCATGGGTTCTAATTTGGCTGTACCTTAACTCGTACGTTTTCGTTGGTCTGTTGGTTCTGGCTTAGACATTCTCTACTGTTTGATTACTCTTCTAGAGAAAACCCATAGGAAACTAATGCAGTAAGGCTATGTTCTGACTAAAACTAGAGATGAGGTAAATGCGTATAGTTGGTTATGATCAGCCAACGTTAACGGTTCTTCTTAGAGCTTCCACTCGACAAACCCTAAACCGCTGCATTTCTTAAGAAAGTCGCATAGAGGTTGAGGTTGAGTGGTTTCAGCCGGGGGTTTGAAAACGACTTAAATTATTTCTACCTGGCTAAAATATTTCAGGCGCTGGCTGCCGTTAAGCATGTCATCTAAGCGACTTTAACTAATTGCAAAAGCTAGTGTTGCCTATCTGTTGATGTTTGCTAAGCACAGAGGAAAAGAAAAAGAGAAAAATCGCTTAAGCCAGTACGTCAGGCCTGATAAAGTTCAGCTGGTACAAATCCACTGTTGTCTAATTTTATCTTTGTTATCCTTGCAAGCTAAAGTAGCGACTACTTTTCTGACAGGTTTTTCATTCGATATTACGTGGGGTAACAAACACCCAATTGTGTTTTTAAAATATAGACTTAGGGAATATCTAAAAGGTTGCATTCATAATAATTTATAAATGACACAATCCCTTCGGTCATTAATGACACAACAACATAAAATAGCGTTTACAAATCGACATAAACTATTAATTAGCTGGGTGACAAGGTAACTAACATCTGGTCTGCATCGTATCTGTGGCACTAGTTTGCGCAACGCGTACATTAGCACTTAACTTGGTGTGAAAACTCTCGCGACTACAGAGGACACAGTAAAATTTGTGAGCTGTAAACACTATCGCCAAATGTTTAATCTGTTCCTAAACTTTGCCTCCCTAGATGTTTCTTCACGGTACCACACTACCCTGAAATAGTCATTCGTGCAAATAGGTTCTCTGCTAAATGCTCGCTAGCCAGAATGTCACCTCTTTTTAAGCAATTCAAGTGCGCTGCGTCAGCTTAATTGTACAGGGCTGCAAACTACTATTCGACATAGAACAAAACAACCTACAAACTCAATTCTCATTTACCTCTACGGCTATAGCTCGTTCAACGACTCATAGTTTTGCAAATTTATGAGTGGATAGCAAATGATCAAATGGGCACACGCTAATACAAGTCATAGATTTTTACATGATTAGACACTTCATATATATATATATATATATATATATATATATACAATAAAACGATCGAAGAAGACGATCTGAGCTAAGGAAGATCTTACTCTATTCAAAATAATACCAGGTATCAATAAGATTCACATGCTTAATTTTATTGGTTGTAACTGTTCTAGAGTGTTGCTTAGTGTAGGGCTCATCTCATGTGGCAGATTGGGTTTGAAGCGCCATTCTCATTCTGCGCCGCCTAAATCCTGTACGTAACATGTATATATATATATATATATATATATATTTTTTTTTTTTTTTTTTTTTTGTTTAACAGTTTAGCCCACACTTTACTCTTGCTTCTGCAAGCCCTAACGTTTCATTCGATTTTTAGACAAACTCTTACATGACTATATTCCACTTTTAGACAAAGCGATATTTCATTTTTATTCATAACCGAAGATTTTAACGCCGTCGCCAACACATGGAGCTCCGCTGATACCAACCATTGGTGACTCGCAATTCTCGAGTGGACATCGGCGGAGAATCTGACCTTAATTACCTTACTGCTGCTTCCACCTTCCACAGAGCTAGGGGAACCTTGTGTATCAACCTAACAATGACGCGCCGAGTAGACGCCCACTGGATCTTGAACTAAGCAGTAGTACAGAACGAAGAGTCTCTTAGCAACCACTATTTTACATAGTTTGAGGTGACTACCCCCTATCAAATAATATTACCTTCCCCGCTGTCCGTCTGCCAGACGCCAGGATGCCGACGAGCTTTCGGGGTCACTGAGAAGACTCATGGGATCATAAGGGCCGCTTAAACCGCGGCAGGACTTCAAAGACTTCTGGAGGCAGCATGCAGATGTTCTTTGAGCCACGAGATTAACTAGAGACGCCTTTGTCCCATCACACCTAAATATTGATGAACAGACGAGATTAACCGCCTTAGGAAGTAACTGCGCCCGGGCGCGGCATTCTCTCACCCGCGTCTGGCCACAGCGCCGAGTATAGAAAGTTGCGCGCTCTTATTTCTATGGAAATGTGTAGAATTGAGGGCTTTTGAAGAACCTTTTTCAGAGAGCTAGAAAACTATTCCTTTAGCCACTCATACAAGATGATACGGTGGTGCCCTACCCTAAACGCCCTAATAATAAAGGTAAAGCCTATGCCCAAGGGCACCAAACAAGTAATTTTAGCGCTGTTTTCATAGCACCCTATTCTTGGCCGCGCGCCCTTCCTAGTAACCTCCGGCAGCAACAGCAGCACTGCAGAAGGTAACGCCTCAAGCCTGAAAGGTGCTGTGCTCAGACGGCATCCCCGCTTTAGCAGCGAAAACGCTTTAAACAACCTCCCGTAGCGAATTATCCTTGAGACTCTCCACAAAAATGGTCGTTTTACCTTCTTGAGTTATATACGGCTATTTACATGACCAGACGATTCAGTTCTAAAGACTGACCTTTATTATGACTGACTGCAGAGGTTCCACAAGGCTCTATACATGGTCCTCTGCTAAGCCTAGCTTACGATGACGCGCTGCGACTGGAAGGCCTTCCTCCAGAAACCGACCTCTTTTCCCACGCGCACAACATGTTAGGCCCGTCCAGGCCCGAACGCCATAAGTGCTGCAAATGAGCGCGAACCGGGCAATCATCGACGCCGCGCACTGGATAGGGAAAATATTACGTACACGGCGCACGGGACTTCGGCCTGCCTCTCTGGCACTTTAACAACCGCAGCAAACCAAGGTCGTCTGCACCGGGCTCAACAGGTCGGAACGCCCTTATGCTGATCGTCGCGTACCGGACGGTAAGCACAGTGACGGTGCTTCGACTAGCCGGAACGATTCCCTGGGATTTAAAGGCCGAAGAGCGCTCAGTCTGTGAAAAGAGTCAACGCTCAAGAACAATGAGCGGCAACATAGTATCAATTCATGGCAGGAAGACTGGAGGAGGGTGCTCTGGGGGCTAGCCTCCAGAGACGAATAGCAAACATCAATGACTAGCTAAATCAACTCTGGAGAAAACTAAGTTCCTCAGCACCAAGGTCCTGTCGAAGCCACGGGCATTTTCTGTCACATCTGTGCAGGATCGTGAAGGCTCCCAGCCACGCGTGCGATGACTGAAGAAACCTCTGTTCGTTTGATAAATGCGGAGAACCAAGCGTAACGCTCGCCGCTGTCATAAAATGGAAACTTCTACCAATCTAACACATTACACGCAGACGAGTATATAAGTTAAGTAAGAATTGTATAAATATCCTTAACCGTACACAAATAAACACTGTGTTCGGATAGTTTATTTAATCAGTACTGAAATCGGCATGTTGGAATGCTAAATTATATATTATTACATCACATTTCGGTATTGTTGGTTACATTACATTACACGTATTCAATAAATCTCGGAAACGGCATTCGTTTCCGTTAATCTTGGACATATATAGAATATGTTGTATATGCATCTCCGGAAGATGTCAGCGAGCCATTGCCCAGACAGCTGGCGCTGACCGATATGATTCATGATGATATTTGGTGCAGACAAGGCCGCAACATTTGCAGCAACACTCATCGGAAGGGTTATGGAACCCAGTGCGGTGGCACAGTTTGTGGTGGAACTCATGGACAAAGTAGCGGGTAAGAACGTGTCCTTGCTCGAAGAGCGGTTTCATCCATGTATTGTCCAACATTTCCGGTGTTTTGTAGAACGCTTCTGGCACTTCCCTCATCTTCTGCTCGAAGTGCCCACGGAACTCTCGCAGTGACGCGGTGGTTGGAAGTTGAAAGCGGTTTACCAGATCCTCGATAAACGGCGTGGTCCTGGACAGACTATAAGTTAGCCTGATTTGTGCATTTCTAGGGAGGCCCAAAAACGGAATGCTAAATTGCGGTAACTTGACTGCAGTTTATTTCATCAAGTCCCACGGTGTTGCTCTATTTTACAGTAGTTTGTTTGTTACAAATGGCTAGCGCTGGCTTGTATCTGCAGCACAGTTCCAGACCCCACATCGGTCGGAAGACCCCACAAGCGCCCAAGATTCGGCATGCGATGTTCGCATGTCTTCCTATCAACGATGTTCTGAAGGGGAGCATAGGCAACGACCTCGTCTCTGGATTTTCACGCCCGCTGCCGGTGTTGTCTCATCTGGTATAGTCCAGTGCGCCTTATGTGTCACATTCGTTCTCAGAACGCACGACGACGCGCCGTTCTGGGTGGGTCGTGATGCACAGGGGACGGTGGGGGGGGGGGGGGGGGGGCGGAGCGCGACATTTGCCAAACCTCTGCTTCATTATCATCTCCCGAGCAGCACACGGATAGGCTTTTGCTCTTTTTGTCGGCCTTCCGTCGAGTCGATCCGAATGAGCCGATCCCTCCTTCGATGTTCAAGGGCGTCGTCGTCGTGCCATTCTGTGCCAGAGCAGATTCCAAGTTTAGTGGGTTTGCCAGTTCCACACTAGTCATACTAGCTGCGAGTAAAGCATGTGCATCATGTGTTCTAAAACCTTGTCTATTAAAAACGTGGAAACATCAACGGACGTCGTGACGTCGTCGTTTCGTTACTTGCTGCCATGGATTAATTGCTATGACGGGTAGTAGCGAGGTGGGGGAACTCTGAGTTTGCTAGTAGCGCCTGCTCTCGTCTCACGAAGCGATCAATGTTGTCATTTCCCTCGGTGACCCGAGCATTATGCATCTGGCGTGCGGTGGCGACGACGACAAAACGCGATTTGCCTTCCGGCGGACGTAAAAAGCCACCAGCAAGGACTATAACGACGTACCGTAAATGCTACCACAGCATAGCATAGGAAAAAGTGTCTAGATATACAAAAGAAAACCTGCGGCATGGGTGATTTTGAGCAGTAAAACACAGTCCATAAATGTTGAGTGCTACACACAAGAAGTATCTGTTTAAGTAACGATTTTGTTTCTTTAAGTTTATATTTACAAAGATGTGCCAACAAATTAATGGTGCTTTACGAAGTGTGCAAATCTTCCAATCATGAGTCTGCGTCGACAAATATAGAATACTTGTTACTTTTTTTTGTAAAATATTTTTACATAACTATTTCGAACTGAACCTCAGCCAACATTGAATGTCCACGGGTTTGCATTCGCATTGCCCCATAAATAAACCCGTGCACCTATGTAAATCTTCTGGTCGTGAAGCGCACGCGAATGTGCCACGCCACCGGGCTCGACAACAATATTTTTACAGCGGTGTAGGGTGGCCAAGTAGGCCAATATGTTGACGCAGGAATACGTAAAAATCGTTCCGGTTATGCGGCCGTTGGCTTCGTTGGCTAAAACGGTTGGTTAAGACATCGTATAAAGAATAAAAGCAAAGGTACTGGGAAAAGAAAGAGTGGACAGTAATAAAAGAGGCTGAAGAACGGCCACATACATGGCTGAGGCGGAAGGGGAGAAGGCAATGTTCAGTAGAGACGGGCAGGCTAGTCGAACATTTCGGGAGGATTTTGGCCGCGTCGAATGCAACCCCGAAAGCACTGCTTAAATATGAAGGCCCTGGGATCAAACGACAGAGGAAGCTAGGGTCTAAATAATGAAGGCAATCACTCCCGGGGAAGTAATGGAAGCATTCGACAGAGCACCACGAGGGAAAATGCACGGACATTATTTTATAAGGAATGAACACATGAAAGATACCCTAGTTCTCGCGCCATGCCGGCAAGCTCTATTGAATGAATGCTTAAACACTGGGGAAATTCCACAGGCCTGGAGGTAAGCGACCTTAATAGTAATTTCCAAAGGAAAGCGTATAGAAACGGAACCAGAGGCTTGGAGGGGAATCGCAATAAAAAGCTGCCCGTACAAGATATTCTCAGAAATAATAGCGAGGAGATTGGAGTCTCTCTTAGAGGAAAGGGGTTTAATACCAGAAGAACAGCACGGATTTAGGAAAGAAAGATCAACTTACTCAGCAATTCAGAGCAATCTGGAGTACGCTGTCCAGGCCAAAGTGTTGCCTATATGTTGTGTTCGTAGAGTTGAAGGCGGCGTTTGACATAGTACCAAGGGATAAGATTGTTGAAAAGCTAGCTAAAATAGGAGTGCCAGGAGCAATGCTAAGGCTGCTCATCAGCATCTTAAAACAAAACACGGTGCTGACTGTCAACAGGGTTGGCATTGCGGGGGAGGTAATTCAAACCCCAGGTGTTGCGCAGGGCGATTGACTGAGTCCACTGTTTTTCGTACTTTTAAGTGGGCTTCCAGAACGTGCTTCAAACTAGAGGAAGGGAACTAACATTAGTAAATACATTTACATACCTAGGGCTCACCTTATCAGCAAGTGGCAATAGCTTTCGATCACACATCCGGGAGAGGGTTAAGAAGGCCACCATCGCAGCTGCGGCAATTAAATGCCTACGTATGCTTTCAGTCGATGCAGCAGTCGCTATTTCTGGGATACAGATATCACCCATATCACCATATGGTATTTCACTAATATGGGATAAGGTGGGAGTGGACGAATTGCGTCCAATTGATGGGGTAAGGCTTTCTTTCTAAAAAGGGTTTTTGCGCTTTCAAATACGTGCGGAAATAGAGTGGTCTACGTGTTGGAGGGTGGCCCATTGCTGACAGAGGATCTGCAAAAACGGTGGAATCTAAAGAAAACGTGCGCCTTTGACGTTTACATGCGAAACTGGCAAACCTAAATTAGTGAGATAGACATAGGAATTTATGGGGTAGCAGCAATGAGGAGCACTGGATGGAGAGCTAGCGGGGTGAAAGACCGACATTCAATTAAGGCTTTTGCAGCTCACGGATGTCATCACGTTATGCGCAACGTGGAGGGCTTTCATGAACCACAAGACGAATGTCGACGCAATCAATGCTGGAGTAAATGTGATAAATACCATGCCGCGATTTATTGTTGTGTCAAAACACTGTGATGTAACATAAACACACTAATTTAGCCCGGGTGTTAATAAAAAAAAATGACTGTACTTACTGAACCTGACCCACGTAGCCATGGCCACGTACGCTACGCTAAAAACATTATTAACATTTGTAATTTTAAAGGTTACTTATATGCAGGTTGCTTTAGGTGTATCATATGCATTCAGTTTCTAAGTGATGCTTGTGTTGTACACGAGAAGTTAAACATCGAAGTCTAAGGGGCGTTGCCCTTAGTGCTGAACTTCATTATGGGCCCAATTATTAATTGTACACTATAGAATCAATAAATTATACATCTACAATATATATATATATATATATATATATATATATATATATATATATATATATATATGTATATATATCACAAAGATATTTGCCAAAACAGATTCATCTGAATGTCAGAGAGAAATATTTTTAGCAGGCAATTGCAGCATGATCATAGGTATCTATTTGCTCGTACAAGTCTTTTTGAATACATGTTGTGATTCCTGAGAGCTCAGCAAACATAACTTGTGGCAAAGGAGGATAATTACCCATGATAACTATAACCACGTTGAATTTTTATTAGTTGCTTGTGCAGTTCGTTGCTTGCACGTGCCTCACTAGCCCTTGTATAAACCAAATTTGGATTTCTCTCTAAGCTAACAGGCAATACGCGGTCTGTGCGCAAACGTTACTCGGTCATGTCGTACCACCTTATATGTATTCGAGCACAACTTTATCATGATTGCTCTCATGAATCTGCAAATTATGGCTCTAAAGGTTTCAAACACGATAACTACAACCTGGACGACAGATTAATGCCTGAAAGGCCCTCACTCTCAAAACAAAGATACTGGGCATTCAAACATTTTTGAGGAAGAATAGATCGCGCAAGTTTATGAGAGAAATCTGTGACGAGAACTGGGTTGTTTGTCACTGCAAAATCTGAAACTGCTACTACCCTTTCCTCGCCCTAATTACTTTAAGCTGATTCGACGAGAGATACCGACAAAAAAATTGGTGGCGTATTGGTGCGCTGCTGTAATTTCAACGACGGATTAGCTAAGCTGATGTGTCTAGCTCAGGTATAGTGACAATTTAGGCCAGGCCGAGACCGTTTCAAAAGCGTGCCCCAGACGGAGGCGGCGTTTGTATGTCTAGATCCAGACGTTGTTTAAAGAAGGGCGACAACCTTCTATCCCGGGATGTCAGGCTTAAGAATGTACCGACTTTGCAGCTGCCTAGTTTGAACGCCAGGAACACCCAAGGGTTTAAACGCGAGAGGGGGATTTTATTCATGGCGATTCCCGATTGATTCCCGAATATTTGCTTAGCTTACTGGTCTCCACAACATGGGCTGCATAGCTAGCTTTACATGCGCCACCTAAGGGATCTGTTGAAGGTCGCAATAATACCAGCAGGTCTAGGGAGTCGTTTTGCTCTGATGATTCACGATAGGCCATGATGACTCAGTTTTTACCAGGTTAGCCACATTGAAACGGATTACAAATAACTTGGTCTGGTCCTAGTTGTAGATCTTCTGCTATACAAGTCGCATCATCAAAAAAAGTAGTAATGGGGGCACTGGAAAAATGCCGGAATCCTTGGCGGACACGGTGCTTAGGTCGTGTCGTTGGACGTTATTTAAAGAAAAGCACTCTAATAACTTAAGTAATAAAAAACAATAAAACGTTGTTGCACCTTATAGTGCAACGGGGCACTCCCGGGCACTCATTTTGGGATAGTACGTTGTCAGGCCTACCTCCGCACTGGACCTCAAAGTTATACTGAAGGAGAGCTAAGCAGTTTCTATGTGAACTGTCCGACTCCCGCTGTACATCGGAGTGGGATTGCCCTGTTTTCAGCGCTTAAAGTCGATACCCCAAGGCCCTGTTTGGAGACGGGTAGTCATGCATGTTGCCGTGCCCTAGTCGGCGCTAGGGGTTCAGCAGGAATTAAAAAGCAGACAGTATCAACTCCTTTCAAAAACAAAGCGGCGAGTCTGCACAACGCAGAGTAGCACGTCATTGGACGTACCGATCCGTCATTTTTCAAAGGGCGAGTAGTCTTGGGCCCATATATATATACGTGGTTTCAAATAAAAAGATGTAAAACGCCCTAACAACCAAACTAGCTACAATTTTAATGTGCCGCTTTGGGATAACGCGGGGTTTTTGCAGATACCAATTCCAAGACTAAAGGCAATAAATAAACCTCACCAGTCACCACGACCTCTAGCTTGGAAGGTCCCGACATGTGTTGAGTGAAATGAGTGCCTAGCAAAGCATTCAAACGTTAAGAGATTGTATGACAATGACGATGACAATAACGCGAAACGTCTGTCCGTGTGCGCTTAGGCACTCACTAATTAACAACGTGCTTGCTCGGCGATTGGCCCAGTCGCCTAGGAAGAAGTCGAGAACTCTCTAGTGCTCTCCGATGCGAGCGTCGAACATGTTACTCTGCGTGATCCGACACTCCGATTACCGTGGACTTCCATCATCTTGCCCACTTCTGGCGCCGTTGGTGTGACCATCAAGCGCATTGTGACGCTTGCCCTTAATGTGATCTGTTAACGGAGCCGCCGACCAAAGAACTGCAGGGTTCGTCTCCACAACAGTCCACCGTGGCACGACTGAAACAATACCTTCCTCAAGGCCGACGAATTGGCCGACGAAACTGGCTCACGTAGTTTGCGCGCTAGGAAATAAAGAGTTAACTGGTGCAATCCACGTTCCTTTCGCAGACGATTTAGTTATGATTCACAACGTTCATCCTTCGGCGTTTTCAATCTTAAACTACTTGAGTTTACTGTTCTTCTATGTGCATGCTTTCCTTTTCTGGAATTTCTGGCAGGTACCGCTATTGTTCACTTTAGTCTCCCCGCGCATGTCCAACCTTATGCACGTAGGCCTTCACCGCCGAAGAAGTACAACAGGGTGGAAGATGCAGGTGCCATCGTTGCACATCTAAATCTCATAAGGGACTAAAGGACTAGAATGTATGATCCGCTTGTAATAGGCTTTCCAAACAAAGAGTTAACCTATCCGTTCTTTCGTGAAACAGTGGAATTGTTGCACTCAGGCCCCTGGTGATTACTTTTAAATAATTAGTTCAACTACACCTACAGAGTTGTTCCATACTTTTTCATTTAAACCCACCACTATATATATATATATATATATATATATATATATAATTAGATCTACCTCGTTTGCGTCATCAATATTATACATCTATGGATCGACAAACAATAGCGCACAGATAAATGCTACTATTATTGCACATACTTTTATTAGCTTCCCAAGCTCAATGCTACGCACACTAACTGAATTTTGCAGCGTCGGTTACATGCGGAGTAATGGACGCATCAATGAAAACCGCCCGTTGATTGGTTAAAGCAATTTTACTTCAACTATTCGGCGGGCCATCAACTCATGGCAGGGTTTATGGCTAATCAAATTAAGGTAATCTAAATGTCGACCTTCGCCATTTAAATTGTACTATCGACTCCATAGTAAAGACATGCGAAGTTACCAATGTTTGTCTCGAAGGCACTATCACACCTTTGGGCCATTCTGTGCTACTAACCACATATAGTTTGACGTCCTGTGTTCTCGGCAAAGGGCGTCGCCCAATTTAGCAAGTGTATTCATGTGGCTATTACTAACTAAACGTAGCTTTTTTGCTTGTCGTTTTTAAAGTGCAAATTTAGGTATTCTAGATATCTTTATTCTATATTCTTATCTCTTATAAGCTCAGAGTCCCCAAATAAATATCGGTGTTTGTTCGTGGAAACGCCTCAGCCAAGTAGCTTTTTGACATTCCGTATATTGTTAAAGATATCTCTAAGGTTAGAATGATTATCGTTAAAAACATGCACAAATTTGGTGGTACGCCTGTTAACCCTGGCGGGTCTCGGTAAATCCGTGTGCCAATCTGTTAGTTAGGCAGTCGCATCCGCAGTGCATTCAGCGGGGCTAAAGGAATAAATAATAGCTAAATAATAATAACGTTCTAAATAATAGCTACCTGGTAGAGCATACTACATAAGAAGAAGAGCAAAACGAGCAAGAATGGGGCCGCGATTCAAATACAAATCACGAGAAAGATGCTGGGCTCTGCCGAGACTGCCGGGCGTCTTCTTGTATTGTGCAGGGGAGAAGAGGCCTTGCCCGGTAAAGTATTTGGCAGAGGAAGGTCTTTTGACGCTCATAGGCTCTGACAGTGGTGTGTTGATCGGAAAGTACGGGCCGGCAGGCGTGCGACAGACAGTTTTCGATCGACACACACCGACCCGTGAGCCTGTGATTCACCTGTAAAAGACCTGACCCAGACCGCTTGTCTGTTGGTAGAGCTGTCCGAGTCGGCAGTCATGTGTTGCAGAACGGTCGCCGTCGTTGTTCTACGTACGTCCGCGTGGGTTGTTTCGTTCGGCGTTCGGCAGGAAGCCCGATAGTTCGAAGTGCTTTCGTATTGGCCTGTCTTCTGTCTATGCGTGTGGCGTCACCGCCTCCGCTCGCGTCCGACACGTGTCCGTCTGTTCTGACAACCTATTCCGCGTCTTTCAGCAGCCAGCCAGCCAGCCGCTCATCGAGCGAGCAGGCAGCGGTAGTATCAGGTGAGATTTGTACATCGACACAGTCCGGATGAGACGACGGAAACAAAGCGACGCGGAAGGATGGGGGAAAAGTTTGGGTCCGCCTAACTGTCCGCCGTTTGGCTTCGTTGGTTGGAGATGTAGAGAATGGTTGAGGTAGAGCAGAAGGAGAGAGAGAGCGAGCGAGAGCGAAAGAAAGAGATAGGGGGGGGGGGGGAGAGGTATATAAGGGAACGTTTGGCCCAGGGGCCTTGGTAACCAGGCGCATCAAATGCAGGCAGGTCATTCTAGCAGGACGAACTAAATACTACTACTACTACTTCTGCTACTCCTATCCCTACTCCTATGACGACTACTCGAGTGATCGGCTGGCTGGGTGGCTGGCAGGAGTCTGCTACGTATCTGCCGAGGCTTTGTTGAAGTCTTCTCAGTTCCCTTCGCCTACCTGTCCCTCTGGGGACCTGTTGGACCGCTTGGGGCGGCCGGGCGACGCCGCACACTACGCGCTAGGGGTTGGGCTCCCTCCATGGAGGTCGATGAGAAGGAGGAGAAGAAGGGGTAGGAGGACGCAGAGCAAAGCTTACGCACGCAGAGCTCACTCACTACTACTCAGCTGCGGGCAGCCAACTTCGGGCAACTCTTTTAAACAGATCAACACCCAGGAAGAAGTCGGCTCATGTTAGCTTTTCCGTGCTCGCTGACGTCGAGAACTCTGCGCATGTCTACAAAGCAGAATGCTCTCTCGTACACAGGGGCCGTTTGCAAGGTCTACGGTGTTTGAAGATTTAAGTTTATTTGTTGGGTTGTTGAACGCCGGCCGGTCACTGTCGCCTGCGGATGGGCCAAAGGTACGACGGCGTACCAGGAGTTATTTTTTTCCTGTCGTAAACGTGCGTTCATCTTTCCTAAAAAGCAGTTACGACGGTACAAATATTCGCGTACCTTAAATACATTCATTGATTGGTCACGAGTGCGCATTTAGTATGTGCAACAATACAAGTGTTACTCCAGTTTGTCTAAATTGGGGATGCTCGTATGGCCGGTTGGTGAAGGAAATTAGTCAGAATGATTACTCCTGGGCTTACAAGATGTCCTTTGCCTCAATTGGTAAATATTAGCGGCAGCCTTTGGTCATTTCCCTGTGAAATCAAATGGACTAAAGTTTGTGTCTGAGACCAGCCTATACCATGTTCTGCCACAACTCGTGGCAGGCCGCAGAACGAAGCGATGTTCTACGTAACTCTATTTCTACAGTCGCCCGCTCCGACTATATGCAAAAAAAAAGATTATGCTTTAATTTGCTGTACACAATGCGCATGTCCATCTACTATATATTACCACTTAATCGTTTTATATACACGTTTATTTTAGAGCTTGGCCTCAAACAATTAATTGTCCAGTATTACTGCACGTCCTGTTGAGTTGTCCAACTGGGTGTGATATGAACGCTCGATGGTTATTTAAAAATGTTTTGCGAAGGACCTTGGACCTTACGAAGGTTTTATTTAAAAATGTTTTGCTATATCGTTTGTTGCTATATGTCTATACCATTTGTATGCGTGTCTATTTAATATGTCTAACCTCTATACATCCCTAATTTGATTATGGGATAGGAAAGAACATATTTCAAATCATTATGGTACAGTAGTCACTTCTCATTTCCATGCAGCCTATTCTACTTGGTTCTCGTATCGCCTTGCACAGTAAGTCTTGCGTACGTTGTCACATACCACCCTTTTAGGCTTAGTGATACGTCTATCTGTACTCGTATCTGTCTTAAATTGGGCGGTAGATTAGTCAAGCGTCACATAAGCAGCGATTACACATGTAAGCGTAGGGCTTGACTCGACTTTGCCACGCCAAGTTTGCTCGTGCACAGCTGTGATTCACAGGTGCACAGCTGTGATTCACCCTGTACACTCGAGGACTATGGACTCCTTAAAGGTGCTAGGGATGCTATGCGACAAAAGCTCTCGCTGATACCTTTCGAGTAGAGCTACGTTTGAAGTTAACACGGAACACTGACCGATGACACTCGGCAGTCAACACCACGATCTAGGAGCATTTGGATCATCGCACCCCCCCGCCAATAGCCTCTGAAAATTGGGTGGCTCGGGCCCGGATTGGACAAATCGCCCTGTGCGTAACTCTGTCAAACCCTAGTCTCTCGTAATCGCGCCAGGTGCTGCAAGCCGCGAAGCGACCACTGTTAAAGAACTATAAGCATTTACCTACCTTATAGCAGAGGAAATCATACCTATGTAATTAGTCATGCCTGCAACTATCTTTATATATATATATATATATATATATATATATAGTGTCGGCAGGCCGTTGGTTCCGTGTATTTTTTCTTTAACGGTTGGTAAAATGCATGATGCACAACAGGCGTCGTAGCTAATAATCATTGTTAAAGTTAAGACTGTGAGCGACTCACTAAAATACAGTCTCCTTTTTGCGCATTGTCGGGTTGCCGCAGTACTAGATTTTGAATATTGCTGATACTAGATATAATATTCCGGCGTCACGTACTAAAACGCTGGGTTTTCGATGTTCTAAAAACCGCAGCCTCTTTTAAGATTCACTCCAGACCTTCGGCTAATAGTACTATGGGTAGATAAGACCGGGTTTGGTCTGAAAGGGTCAAGCGTACCATAGTCCTCGTTGGTCAGTAAATTATTCATACCGCGTTGATATACTGTCGTGTGTGGATCGTATCATGTGTACTAAGAATATCTTGGAAATAGCTATAAAATCGTTTGATTTTTAATGGGGGTTTTTAATAACCTTACGTGCAAGGTGCAGCATACACTAAAGGGCCGACTGATTATGGGGCCGATTTGCAACAGTTGTTTTTGTGGTAGTTTTGCGTCCCGCTGCAGCAAAATGAATAGTAATTTGACCTGCTAACGATTGAGTTTAAGAAACTAGGGCGTTGTCATGATCTAATCCTGCTTGGGTAGAATTCTTGTTTTTAGACCGTAAATGTGGTTAAGCATTGTGCGTCTTGTTGGTATTCTATCTGACGGAGAAAACCCAAGTAGGTCTAGTGGAATTGGTATGGGCACGGGATGGCATATACAGGTACTCTACCAGCTAACACTACGAAGAAGTAAGTTGGGTCCACCAGGACGAAATTGAAAAATGGCCATAATTGTATCGATAAAAGGAGTCGCACAGGAGCAGGGCCTAAGAAAAACACGACTTTTACTTAAGATCTATTATATATTAAAATTGTATTAATTATTATTAAAATTGCATTCAGTTGCTAAACCTTTCACCCAAGAGCACTCAGCCGCGTAGAACTTGCCGTTTCCTATCCATAGAACAAAGTAGGATGTATATTGTAGTCCCAGAGATCTCTCGCATCTTTACTATACTGAGCAGTATGAGAATAAGCTGGCTAAGATTGATGTAGAGCTTGACGCCACAGAGGCAATGAGATAAACCTACAGTAAGAGGGAAAGAGCAGGACAAACAAACATAAAATAGTGCATTTTATAGTCCGTGCTTATCTACAAGAGTTTTAACGAGCCAGGCGACACATGTATTTATAACGAATGTGACAGGTTGTGTACAAGCAACAGGAGTTGCACCGGAACTTTTGACAAAGCCATTTAGGTCTTAAAAACGCTTTTATGATTTTACTTTATTCGATTGAAACATATGAATGCCGGACTGGGCTTTAGTCGGCTATGACCGACGAATAAGAAAAACCACAATACAAACAAGAAGCAAATTTGTCGTAGTAATAGAGATGGTGCATTTTACCTGTGTTACGTTAAGCATCTCCCCCTTATATATATATATATATATATATAAACGTCTAAACATGTATGTATATTTAACTACACATACACACAATTATTGAAAATGCTACAAAAAAGTATATATATATATATAGAAAATATTGTGATGATTTATTAATCATTTACAATACGTTTGCACACTCGGCAGTGCTCGCCTTAATAAAAATGGTGGTAAAAAGGTGTCACGTGAAGTTAAGAGTCAGTTGTCCGTGTCCTTGCTTGATGGTAGCCCCCGCTCTTATGGACCCGGTGCGAGCGATATATCCTCAAGGTTCCATGCAAAGTTAAAACGGTGAGATCCATAAGATTCCTCTTCGTGACGCCGAGCCCCAAGAGCGTCCTCGCAGATTCGGAGTCCCATACACCACTCATAGAGATAGTGATGGATCCGAATCTGCGAGGTTTTTGCGGGTAGGGGAGCGCCGCTCTTAGGAACTCGACGTCATATTTGGCGATCTTGTCTTGCCGTGCTTTTGCCAGGTCCCGGTTCGGGCCGCAAACCTCGGCATCTAAAACCCAGACCTCGGTAGGTGTTGTTATTACGAGGTCGGGCTTTAGACCCGGTGCGCCCGGTCGACGGAATACTCGCTCACGAACCACCTCATGACCCCTTTCGCGGAGGAGACGCGCCACGCGATCACAGACGTCGTCATGTCTCTTTATGGTTTGTTTGTGTGTTATATCGCACATCTGAGCGACATGAGCCAACGTCTCAGGCGCATGACACCCGTGCCTACAACGTTTGTTGTAGCCCGGGCGTCCCCTGGCCAATCTGGCACGCGTTGGTAGTGCGTTGATCCTGAGCTTTAGTAGGTTTAAATACTCCTTACCAGATAGGTAGGGCATACCCTTAATCCAGTAATGTACAAAGGGCGTTTCGTGTGCTTTTTTAAAATGTGCCCCATCGAACGTGTTGTGTAGTTGTTGAGACCAGTAATCGGTCTCTTGTGTAGCGGTCTCAATGGAGGTTCCCAAGCGCTCGCAAAGAAGTCTTGTTTTCGCAAGATCTTTTTTAAAGTGCTCGGTGGTTAGCATCCATTGGACCCCAAGGTGCGTGGAGTGTTGTAGTGCTGTCAGGCGCGAGAGGCGGATTCTGGGAATGAATGTTTGGAGGCAGGGGATGTCCAGACCGCCGTGTGCTGTGTGCGTGTACAGGTAGGCGTTCGGCACCGAGTTTTCGAGCTTAAGCCATTTCGACTTAACAACCTTTCTGATCTCTTTATCTAGGTCACTAAGGAGTGCGTAAGATGGTCTGGGACCGGAGACCAGTTTATATAGGAGACGGGGAATGAGAAAGTCTTTCAAAAATATGAGTCTTTGGTGGGGTTTAAGGGGAGCTATCGTGAGTCTGTTGAGTAAGTTAAGGAGTATATCCTTGGTGGAGTCAACTCTGCCATTGCTGTCAAAGTCGACTCCAAGATATCTCCATCGATCGCTCATACCTTTAGCTGGCAATTGCCGATCTCCAACGTTAAATTCTGATACGGTATTGATAAAACCTTTACCTTCCTTCCTATTAAATAGGTGGGAGATAGTAAAGCTTTTATTAGTATTAATTTCAAGGCCTCGGGATTTTAAAAGTGGGTCCGCAATATTAAGGAGCCGTTGGAGAGTGGATTTCGTGGAGGCTAGGAGGATGAGATCATCCGCAAAGGCTAAGCCCATAAGGCGGAAGTCATCAGTAAGTTGGTACCCGATATTAGTTTTGTCTAATTCTGAAAGAATGTCGTCGAGAACTAGATTAAATAAGAGGGGGGACAGAGGATCTCCCTGCCTAACACCCCTAGTTGGCCGAAATGTGCGACATTCTTGTCCAAATTCTATGAGAGTTTTAGATGAGAGGTACAAGCGTTCGATATAGTTAATGAATACCTCCAGGTATCCGCGAGTCCGGAGTGACCACAGGACGGAGTCATGACTCACCATGTCGAACGCCTTACGGAGGTCTATTGAGGCGAGTCTGAGCTCACGTCCTGCAGACTTGGCATCGTTAAGGATACCATCCAGAACCGCAAGATTCTCGAAGGTACCATTATAGGGGAGAAACGCTCGCTGGATTGGGAGAAGCTTAATAGAGTTCTGGAGGCGTCTAGAGAGAATTTTGTTAAGCGTTCGTTGTAAGTATGAACTAATAGATAGGGGTCGCAGATCGCTTGGGGATGTGGCATTGTTAATTTTAGGGATGAACGCTAAGCGAGCAGTTTCATGGGCTGAGGCAATATCGCTAATTAATAGTATGTTAAGAATACAACAGACTACTTCTAACGGGAGTTTACGGAGGGACGAAAGACAAATCCCGTCCAAGCCTAGTGCTTTAGAAGGTCCGCGGAGAGCTACGTGGGTTTCCTTTAGGGAGATAGGGAGGGAAACCTCAAAGAGATCAGAGTTAGGAGTGTATACGGGGCAAGGGAGTGGTTCAGGAGGTGGTTGTGTCATCGTGTTGGCCCAGTGTTCTACAACTTCGGTGGCCTGCATGTTGTGTATGGTGTGTTTGCCGTCCAGCACCTCATGAGCGCATTTGGATCGGTTTTGGCTAAAAAGTTTTTGAGTGGTTGCGTAGTCTTGACGTCGCTGTTGCCTTTTAGATACTCGCGCTTCAGTGGAAGGTGTTTCTCTAAAGGCACGACGTCGGACAGTGTGTGTAAAATGTTTGTTCAGAAATTCGTTTAAGCGATAGTGTGGTCCTCACCTGAGCAAATTATATTTGACAGATGAGTAAGGTCTGTTGAAATTATGTTGCGTTTGGGAAATGTGTTTGTGAGGGCTTGTATTTTAGATATAATAATATCTTTTTGGGATGGATTATAGGGGCCATCTGATTCAGAGTATCGAGGCCGACTACGCTCAGGAAGCTCAGATCCGTCAAGGTTGGAATCCAGGAGAGACCTCTTTTTAAGGAGGTCCTCTACCAGATCCTTATGCGCCTGAGAATTACGTTGGCCTCTAATCGCCCCAGGTGTGCGTGAGTTAAAATTAGTAGCTAAAAGGTGGTCAATTTCTCTAGGAGTTTCGTGATTATTATCTAATATAAAATCTGCTTCTAATGTTGCTAAAAGTTCACGGTCTTGTGGGTTCCATCTGGCCTTCTTAGAGGGGGGGGCTAAAATGTTCTCATTATATTCGTCCGGATGGGCACGACGACGGTGTAAATTAAGACCTGATTTAGAATTAAAGACCTTTAAGCAAGTACTAGATGGACATTTACAATTTGGCTGGGAGACGCGTGAAGTACTATGGGGGTTAAAATTATTATTAGAAGCAGCAGTGTCGTTTTGTGAGGAACTTAAAATCAAATTATTAGTCTGTGATCGGTTAGGAGTTTGGGAGGTGGCACGAACTTCTCGTTGATTGTGAGTCTATCTAATGTGGCTCGCGAGGCCCGCGCCAGATTTGCATACTCGCCCGCAAGTCTGGCAGCTGAGTCTTCGGCGGTGTTGCTGCCGTCACGTGATGCCATCGTTGTCTTGGTCCACAGCGGTGGTAAGATTTCTTTAAAAGTTTTGTACGCGAACGATGGCGCGATTTTACGCAGATGTTGTTGTTAAAATCGCTAAAATGAAGCGGTCTTTAGACCATCATTCTGTTTGTCTCTACCCAGGGAGCACTATGTCATATTTCGTCACGTACTGTATTTATGCAAAATAGCGTCAAAAGTAGAAGTTAAAAATTGCACATTAATATGTACAATAGTAGTGTCGGTTTAAGATATATATTTGTGGTAATTAGATGGAAGGCTAGCATCAGACAGATTAATTGCTGTCTCTTCGATTCAGTGGAATTGAAGCATCTATTACAAATATATAGTAGGTATGTAGGTAGTCAATTAAAATATATAGTGGTTTAAAAACACGATATGGCTGCCCAATATATCGTTGCTTATTGTATTCTCTACGCAGTGTTCGATTTTAGAGTTCAAAACAAAGCGTATCGATACACCACTATATGTATGCACTGTCTGGGTTTTGTAGCCAGTGTATACACTTTACCTATATAGAAGTTAAAATTAGTGAAATATAATTAGGGCAGCTATATTTCACTAAAACAACTATATAGGTAGACTCACCTTACCTAAATCTAAAAACCGGCACAATCACTTCCACTTAAAAACGCTAAAATGCACTTCAGACAGGCCTTTGCAATGGTGAACGCACTGCTAACCTATCTAACACAGTGACGCGACGAATTATAACAATTTTGCATCTTTTAAATGCAAAATGGAACTGTTTGACGGTGTTGGATCTCACAGTTCGGTCACACTGGTGGCCACGATGGTCTGTGGCAAAACTCCCGTTAAAAAGCCAGATATAACTTGCGATCTAGGCAATTTAAGCGGGAGCTCGCACCCGTGCGCTCAACAGCTGAGTAGAGACTGAATGATATGTAATAATATATATATAATATATATACGTAAGATATACGTATATAGTAGAAGATATAGAATAGATAGATATATATATGATGATACGGAGAGAGATTAGATAGAAATATATAGTAGTATATATAGAGAAGATAGTAGAGAAGAGAGAGATAGAGACATGAAAGATAGCATATATATAGATAGAGTTAATACTATATATATATATATATATATATGTATATACGTATATTATATTAAATATCTATATATATATAATATGTATATTAGATATTATCTATATATTATAATATATATATACGTAGTGTGTCTCCTTAATATCTCTGTTTTTCTTTCATGTTTATAATATGCAACCATTTATATACAAGTTCGTTATATTAGCACTTTGGACCGTGGACAATTGTCTCCATGCGAAACGTGTGTATTTACGGTCTCTAACCCAGGGTTAGCCAGTTCAGCAATGTGCCCCGAACAGACGCTGCATTTCCTCGTTGGATGTCAAGCGACAGCCTCTGACGCAAGAATTCGCTCTCGAGTCTCCTGTCGAAAGATTAAGGCTTCTGCCTACGCGTTGAATCAGTTTGAGCGTAAGGGGGCCTGCAGTTTCCATAGTCTCGAACGCCAATGGACAAAATTCGTGCGGATAATCCACACTGGAATATTTCCTGCATTTGTTAGCCTCAGCTAACCTGGAAGCATGACCTGATCGGTCCGCACCTGCACCGACCATCGAAGGGGCTAATGAGTCGGTTACAGTTGCGTCCCAAACAAGCATGCGGCCACGCTCAAAGGGCGTCAAAGTCAGGCCCTCAGGTCTTTTTCCGTCATCCCTCGATAGACCCGGGGGCTCTAAAACATATGGGAAGCCGGCAGATCAAAGTGCGCGACTAAAGATCTCATTTAGAGCAGAATGACGTGCTCGTCGGCCTGCACTTAACGCGCATGACAGGCCATGATGAGCCAACGCGTCTACAAAATCACCTACAATATCTCCTGTTTGTTTACCGCTCGAAAGTTAACCGCAACGCAGTTGCGGTATGGTATGTATGCGTACATGCGTCTGTCCTGACTTCCATGTTCCTGGAAATCCTCATCTAGTCTTTTTTTCTTTCTTCCCGCCGCCTGTCGCCACTTAAGGCGGGGTCCGGCGTGTTCGACCACAGGGTGGATTCAGCCCTTTTTGTCCCCATGACCCGGTCGGTTCTCTTTCGCCGGCCTTTGAAGGCGTATGTTCTTCACTGGGCGTCATCTACCTATCGGCCTATCGGGCCGGGGTCTCTCTCTCTTTCTCTCGACCCGCCGAGGTCCGCTTAGACCTCACTTAGCTTTGCTGCCTCACTTGCGGGCTCCTACGCCGCGCTGGAAGCCCCAAGTGAGGTAGGAGAAGTGTGTTTGTTTTATTTCTTAGCGCTGCGGAGACCGGTCGGGCGGGCGGCCGGCCGGCCGACGATCTTATCCTCTCGCAGACATCAGTCGCTTGAGTCGCTTCGCTGAGGTCGACTCTCGAATTTGTTCACTACACCCATCAACTACTTCCACAACTACCACTACAACTACCACCATCATCATCATCACCACCTCCACCTCCATCTCCATCCAACCCAACCCAACCCGGCACGCTATTTCCGCCCGCTTCCTGTCTCTCTCTTTGTCCTCTTCTTCTTTTATTCTATTTCTATTTCGCTTACTCTCGTTTATTATTTTTTCGGTCCTCGGTCCTCCTTTCTCTTCTAGGGCAACTCTCTTCGTCGTCCTGCTTCAGCTTTTCATCGTTCGCCGCGTCTTCGACAGCTACGGGGGAAGGGGGGAGGGGAATAGGGCGCGGGCGGCCAGACAGTTTTCCGTAGCAGCGATGACGTTTTAATACATCCGAAGATCTCGACCACGATCTCAGCGCGACGGCTAGCCTCCCGCTGCCAGACGACAAGCGACCACGGCAGCGACGACTCTACGACGACGACGAACTCCTACTACTACTACTACTACTACTACTACGACGACGACGACGACCACTGCGGTAGCACACCACAAACACACGCACACACACGCTCACGTACGTACAAGAAACGAGAGCGCTAAAACCAATCACTTCATTGGTAAACTCGGCCCACACCACCTGTCAGATTCTTCTCCCTGCGGTCTTCCCTCCTTTTCTCTTATGTGCTTTCTCTCTCTCTCTCTTTCGCCTCTGTGTGTCTAGGCTCTCCCACTCCCTCTCCGAGCTACCTCTCCCTCTCTCTCTCTTTCACCTCTGTGTGTCTAGACTCTCCACCCCTCTGTCCCTGCTTTCTCTAGCTCTCTCTCTCTCTCGCCTTCTCTCTCTCGCCGCTCCCTTTCTCTTGTTTGCTGTTTTTCCCAATCGCGCAGGCTTAGTTAGTCTTCGCTGTCAACGGTGTCGTCGACGGGCGCCACAAGAATCCACAGACAGTTTATTGGCCAACCAAATAGTCTGTAAATACCAAGCAATTTGTCAATACTGCTTGCTGTTGCTAATAGTAATAATAATAATAATAATAATCATGATCATCATCATCACGTCCACCATCATCATAATGTTAGTGACCACAATGACGATAACGAGACACTGCTCCTCCGGGGAAAAAAACAATTGCAAACAAACACCCACTAATTTCATTGTTTGATCATCAGTATTTTTTATCAGCGTCACAATTTGCCAAAATTTTACCTACCATATATATATATATATATAATTTTTGCGCACAATTTTTGCGCCAAAGACTTTCCATTGACGTCCAGCGGGGCAACGCGATCTCAGTTTTGGGGTCGCTTGCCGAATGGTGCACACCAGGGCTGTTATAGGATGAAAGTTAACACGTTCACTTACACAGGATTGTAATATAAATTGATTAATAAACTGTATATATATATATATATATATATATGTAAATTGCTTTTCAATTCGCTTGCAAAGCCTTTAATACAGCATTTGGCAGGTTTGTGACAGCAACGAGTAATAAATGAAGCAACAGGCTCCTAAATATACATACGAAGTAGTCCACTCATGCAACAAATTCATATTATACAACAACTATGGGAAAAACACGTGGAGACCTACACCTATACGATTTGAGTAGTTGATCTTCCATACAAAACACAACATTCGCAATTAAGGATATACCTAGATTACAGGCTTTTTTCAGGGAGGCGGTCTGCAAGTTTGTGTTAACTAGACATGAAGGATACTGAGAACATTGCGGAAGTTGTTGCAGGCTTACCTGACGTACAATTGGGGTAATAAACCAGTGAAAACGCGATTTTCGTAGGTACAATTTCTCGCGAAGTGCACTAGCCGGCACGTGTACACAAGGTACATTGTACATGGTTATCATCACTTGGTGTGTTCGACTTAAGGATTTCACCAAGTTGGCGATCAATGTCGTTGCCGGTTCTGCTCGCAGATATGCGCTAAATACCACGTAGCGAGCTGCCAGTCGCATCGGCGGTCTTTGCACTTTTTTGCCCGGTGGGACGGTCGCTGATGTGTTAAAATTGAATATAATGAATATTGTATTGTAATTATGTACCATCTTGAAATGCAAAGTTATTGGGAAATAAACAATATGTAATTGTAAATTTCTCGCGAAGTGTCCGATGCTAATATAGAAACCCGCAGCTTGTATATTTTGCACCGGAAGTAGGATCAATCAAATCGAAAGAAGTTACGGACCAAAGCTTTTATTTCTGAGAGAGAAGAAAGAGCCCTAGGCATCCTAGTGGCCCGCGAGAACACAATGTGCCGTGTCTTGAGTAACATGTTGTTAAGAAGTTTAGCCCCTGCACTCTTAATAGAAAATAACTAAATAACTTTATAAGGAGAAAACATGTAAAAGATCCGAGAACCAAGCCTTGAGGGTACCAATATTAATCTGTGGGGAGCAACCCAGCAGAGTGAGCATCTAGAACAGAAAGAAATGATTAAGGCAGGTGAGCGCAGCTTACGCGTCAAGAAATACGGCGAGCGAAACGTATGCACCTCAACCGAATTGGGCAGCCGCTGCCATAAGTGGGCCCCTGCGAAAGCCAAACAGGTTAGGCAAAATGAACTAAACTGACTCTAAATGTCGATTTAGCCTAACCGTCACCAGTTTCTCCTTGTGACCTGATAGCCTTTGAGATGTCATCAACGAGGTCAGCCCTTGGTCTGCGCGATTTCGCCTAGGAAGGTAACACCGCCGTAGCTTTCAACCGTGGTTAGAAGCTGCCAAACTCAAACGAATAATTTATAATGGCAGTCAAAGGTTCTGCTATTGATCGAGCTGCAAGCTTCAAACACCTCGACTTCATTCTGCCTTAAGACGTAGAAGAATACCAGAAGAACCTCAAAAACAGAGACAACAGAGAGTAAAAATACATTTTCTTTTTTTTCATATCATACCGCATCAATTGCGGTTCATATCCGGAGGAGACACATAGGTGCGCGGGTTCGTGCCCCACCGTTGCACATTTGTATTTGTAGGGGTCCGTCTATGAAGCAATATGAAAATTAGTTTCGTGAACGGTAAATCTTGGCTAAGGGTCAGCCCGAAAGCTTTACTTAGGTAACACGGTAAAGTGATGGCTTAGCTCGTCTGTAATTTCGTCCAGGTCAGCGAAGGTTCTACCGTGGCGAACCAACAGCGGGGAGGATAAGTCTACTGAAACCTGTAAATAGAATTTAGAATTAGCGGTGAGTGCATGCGAATGCCGAGAAACCCGATGGAAACAACAAACATGTGATGAACGATCACGTCTAACAGTAGCCAGCAAAATTCCAAAATGAAAACTTACACGTGGCGGTTACCATAAGAACCTCGAATCATAGCAGTTTCGCGATTTTCGAAGTCCTAATTTAGACAAGAAGAAGTTTGACTAATGTACAAACGATACGAACTCTCTCTCTCTCTCTGTATATATGGGTCCCTGCGAACGTGTGCATCATTATGGGGGGCCAGTATAGGGACCAGTCAATTCTAAAGAGTCTCCAAACCGAGGCCGTACTACCCCGTTGCACATCCAGCGACCGGCGCTGTCCGAGGAAATCACCCGCTCGCTTATCTTCGCTGGCTAGAATCAGCCGCGCCTTGAATTTCTGTAGCAAACTGCAAGTGGACGGACCCGGCCCGTCAAGGGCATCGAAGGCAAGTGGGTAACACCCGTACGTGTACTCGATGTTCTGGTACTTTCTAACTTTGCCTGCCTCGGCGAGAGCCAAAGCATGACCAGCCCATTATTATTATTATTATTACTATTATTATTTCAGAAAATCGCCCCAGACAAGCTAGTTTGTCCTAAGCATCTACCGAATGAGCCGCCGGCGTGAGCGCATCACAACGACAACAAGCAGCATTTTCGGCAGCTCAGTATGAAATTGGCTCCTATCTATCCGAAGCCAATATGCAGTAGAAGTGATGTACAGCAAAGGCGTTCTCGGCCATTTGAGCCGGCTTGTCTACGAAGAGCAGCCAAGCAATAGATACCCCACGTTCGACGTCGGTTCCCCATGGTGTGCGTACACGCACATACAGTAATGAATTAGAGCGATCGAGGACACTCTATAGACCTCGCGTGACCTTATTCATCGAAACAGCAGAAAGAGTGGTGAAAGAAAAGAAGAAGAAGAAGAAGAAGAAAAGAACAGCGTTTGCGTGAGGTGCCGCGTTCGCGTCAATCGTCAAGGCGGCATAGACTTACGCAGTAGCCACGCGATAACCATAAAAGGATAATGAAGCAAGCCAACACTATTGATAAGCGTCTAACAAGTAATGCCTGATGTAAAATGTTCTGCTCTCCTCTGTATGACTGTTAGGTATACAGTTGTATGAATGTAGAAGGAAGTGCGTATACGATTTCGTTGCCTCGTCGAAGTAAACTACCAGCGAGAAGTAGGCGTCAAAATAAGAGAAGGCAAAACTAATCGGAACACTAACAGAGGTGAACATAAATGTACTATATGTAGGTATATCTATAAACACTCACAGTATAAGATATAGCAAGAGTGATCATAATTGTAGGATTGTAGGCCATAAATAATTGACGTGAGTTCTTCTCTCGCCAGATCAGCATATCGTTTAGTATCATTTTTCGCTTTATTACTATTATGCTATTAGAGACTGGGTTAGCGTAAGACAAGCGCTGGCCCAGTTTTGTAACCGTCTAGAAATCCGATACTTCTATTCCGCACATCGCCGTTTTCATCGGCAATTGTTGAATTTTGAAGAGGTGCAGATCAAAATTGAGAATGAGAACCAGATGGTGCGAGAGGCATAAACGATGCCCTACTGTGCACTGAAAAGCAAACCAACGTTTGCCTTTCGTTTAGTTCTCGCAGGTTGCCTTCGCGAGCACTTCAGAATTAATGTCGTTAATTCATGAGACAGTACTCCGTATATCGTGCGGATCTTTCGAATACTTCAAAGTGAATGGAAGCCTCTGCGCTCCCAGCAATTGCATTTCACACTTGAGGATATCCAAGGTGTCATAGTCTGCTTGAAGTGAAACCAAGCGTTTATCCCCGATCTAATACGCAATAAGTATATTAAGGCGGCCGTCCTTAAGGCTCACAGCTATGGACCTCCTTATTTAACAAGTGCCTGCATACAGGCGAGCTTCCGGACGCGTGGCTGAAGTGCACCCTGAAATTGATTTTCTGCTCTTGAAGATCCTGCAATCCAATGAACCAATCGTCTTGGCAAGGGATTGCGAAAAATTGTTGCTTTTATAAAATGATCTTGAGTTATCTAGCAGGTCGTCCCTCAGTCTTTCTTGATACACCGGGTATTTTACTGCAACCACAGCATGGCTTCTGTCGTGGCCATTCGATGATGGCGGCATACTCCAGACTACGTCAGGAAATGAAAGCCTCAATCGTTGTTAAGCATCTGCTACTCTATCCTGTGCTCGCTAGTTACCAATCGGTGTTTCGCACAGCATCGACACGGGCCATAGCTTAAGCCCCTTGCTCCCTACGTCCTCCTACGGTGATCTACCAAACGTCATTTTGTGATCAACAGCCGTATATACTGTGGACACATGTGACGTGCAGCACTCAGAAATTCCGCTTAGGGGACCACGGACAATAAGCGAACATTTTCTTGGATAGATTCTTAGTGGACTTGGTTTCCGAATGTACCTACTTTGGGGTAACACTACGGCCGAGCGGCACCTCCTTTGCAGCCCACACCCCCTAGCAGGTCAGCAGTAGTACTGCCGCAGTGGTATTCGTTGCATGCCCTCAAATGCTCTCTCTGTCAAGACGGCTCTAATTCTCTTAGACAAAAAGCTCTTATGTGACATCACATCCTTATGGAAATGTAAGTCGGCAGCGCATCTGGGTAGCCCGGGCAACGTGAAGGCGAAGTTTCTCAAACGGGCTTTTAGGCTTTCTAAAACTGTCCAGAATCGCCTTCTCTTCTGTCTCGCCCAGTCGGCACCATTTATCTAGGACCTTATCAACAGATTTACCCTTTCTTAGAGACCAGCCCTTCGGCAGTATCGCGAGTGTATAAACTATGCCTGTAAAGACGGTTTCCGGACCCTGACCCCAAGTAATGTGTGCGCCTGCCGCGGGCTGATGTGACCCAGACACCGCCCCCAGTCCTGCAGGTTCACGCTGCCGCTCTCCGTGCTGGCTAGCTAATTTAGTATTGTGCGGTTGCGCTCCACTATCAAATAGAACAACATTTTTAAATGTATTATACGATTATTTCTCTTTCCAAATAATGCTTAAACTCCACCCCCCCGCTCGCATAAACTCTTAAGCCGCTTGCATACACTCTTAACCCGCTCGCATAAACTCTAAACCCGCTCGAATAAACTCTAAACCCGCTCGCATAAACTCTAGACCCCGCTCGCCTAAACTCTAAACCAGGGTCGCATGAGCTCTAAACGCGCTTTTATAGTATCTCGAACACGCCGTGAGTCGCGTTCTCTCCCTCTCTCCTCTTCGCCTGTTCGCCCGCAATTGTGTTACTAACTAAACGCTATTATCGCTTTAGCCGGTTCTGGTGCAAGCGTGTTCTCAATTCAATGCGTATAAGTACGCGCATGCATGTGTGTGCATGCATTTGTTTGCGTGGCGATCTGTGTATGTCTGTATTACATTCTGCTTCTGATGATTTAATCTCGTTGGTCAGATTGCAGAAGTGCGTGCATTTGTTTATTGTCGTACTGCCAAACTCTGCTTTACCTCCGTATCAGCTGCTTTTTGAACTGTGGTGGGAGACAGTCGGCTTTCACGATTCCTCGCGGTTTTTGGATCTTCCATCAACCGCACGGCTATATGATGGGAGTTCGGTCTTCGCGGGACGCACTGTTCGTGGCATTGTTTCATAAATTGGCAGGTGATGTCGCTCGCCCCGGGTTAGTCGTTGAGTCCAGGCAAGCCTGCTAGGAGTGCTCGGGAAGTCGTACTTATTCTATCTGAGTGCCGTCAGCACCAACAACGCCAGCCAGACACGACGGCAAGGACAGCCACAAACAATAATAAAAAGCAATCCGAGCAGCAACAACAACACCACAATAACAACAACAAGTGGTAGCGAGGAGCCAGCTAAGTGAGCGTCCAACTTCCTTGCAGCTAAGCCTCTGTCTGGCTCTTCGACGATGACCACTGCACGTCACATCTTTGGCAAACGACAGCCGTCTGTGCTCACGCCTTCTTTTTTGCACATTTTATACCGCCTATTTGCTATGTGGTTGAGTTGCATAAGCCAAGCGTACAAGGAGACATCTATATATGGATAGGTTGATGGATAGACGAGGTGGAGGCGGAGAGACATTAGTGAGATGAGCAGACACCGAGCTGGGAATTCTTGGCTTTTCGTGGTTTCCCCGTCCTTCTTCCTGGCGCTTGCTGTAGCTGTTGTTATCAAAATTTGCCGCTTTGCATCCGACCAATAAAAAACTCGACTCTAGAGACTTGACTTGCCAGTTTTCCTTTCAATCGCGTATCGCGTTCCTCTTTCGTACTTTATCCCCTCTTTTTCACTTTGCTAGCAGAAGCAGATACGCGGAAATATACCTACCGAGCTGCTCGTGTCAATCAAAATGCTTTGTCCGCTGACGTTTGTGACACTTTTCTCCAATTTGCTCGCGTTCTTTTCTCCTCATATCCCTCTTTTAGCGGCGCGTAATGGACATAGTTGGCAAACGGATGCATCTTGGACCAACCACTAAAGTCATCACTATCCCCAACTGTTATCATCACTATCCCTTTGGCATCATCATCGGCACAAGTCCATCACCCCTGGTCCCGGGCCCTCCCCACAACTCGCCCGTGCCACATGGCTCGATCGTAAACGCCGAAGTGCGTGCGTATGACTGCCCCTTATCGTGTCTTCTTGTCACCAGTGTCTCCGTTTCGTCCTCGCATCCCCGCTTTCTTTTTCCTCCTTCTTTCTCTTTTTTTTTATTCTCTTCCAGAAATAACCAGATGTACAACCGCAATGCAAACGTAGCTCTATCTGT
>QVRM01004185.1:0-36875 GCA_003439945.1 Dermanyssus gallinae | reverse complement strand
CGCTATGTGCGCACAAAGATAAAAAAATCCCCTTGCAAAGAAACTGTTAACTTGTCTGCCGAATAACTTGGCATGGACGCCATCACTTTATATGTGCCAAGTCAAATGGTTTTAACATTAAAAAACCTTGTTTTTAGTATCTCTGGAGTATGTACTAACAGACGTACCACACACACACACTGTAAACTATGAAAGTTTTAACAGCCGATTTTAGTTGAAATAAAAACTGAAGTGAAGTATAATTAGATGCCAGCAAGTTTGTGGCCGTCCAGCACGAAACACGATATGCCTTTTGCATTCTTATTTCGGAATAAGTCTCTTAAGTCTGACCAACGTATACCTATCGAAAACATATTCACGTCCCTATACATAGTGTACCCTGCGTTGAATTCTTCAGCAAGGTGAGGTTCCGACTTTGTTCAGTCAACTATTGACAAAACGTTGACCACTGTCCATCATACAAAATGGTTCGTGTTTAGTTTGACTGCCGGCTGGATTTCGTAGCCTTCGGGAATTTGTTACCATGACCCACACTCGACGTAAAGCTGGCAAAAGGTTTTGCTCTTCATCGTCGTTGCGCTATCAATTCTATGAATTTTTCCACCGTTCTGCGGTCTCTCGCAGATCAGCGGTAAAGCGTGTAGTAAGGATCGACCATCGACCAAAGGGTGCTCACTGGTAGTGTCGGAGAGCATCACTGTACAGCGACCACATTACGGGGTGTAGGGGAATGGATGAGTGCAAAACGAAAACAACACTAGAGAAAGTCTTATCAGCATGTTCGACTTGTGTTGCTGTTTACAGCGGTTGTAGTAACGCTGTATCGGCTAGCTACTGATGGTGTCGCTCCTGTTTTTCTTGTATGAGATACATGTTCTGAAGAGAAGCCCACCATTCTGTATTTGGGCGCAAATTGATGCTATCGCTATATGTATGCTACTCAGGCAAGATAGCACAGCGCGAAGGCTTGGCGAGAAACTGTCATCTTTAGCTTGCTTATTCGCCGCCCAGACTGCCGCAGACTCGACGCCGTTCGCGTGCCACAAAGCACTCGATTGTGTTGAAAGAGTTCGGGTGCGTCCAGCTGGCGTTCGTTGCGTTGCTAATGCAATTTGCGTTTCCCTGCGCATTGAGGCGGTGTTATGGGGTGCCTTTGAAGGCGGAACTCGTTCGTTAGTTTGTACCGCGGGGGGGGAGCTCGAACAGGCGAGCGTAGTCCCAAAGCGTCGATCAGGTCGACAGGTGGAATCGGGACTAGTTGCCGCGTTGGTCGCACATGAATGTGTTTCACAGCCGAATTCTGTTTGTCTCATCGCACCCCACCATTAATGTTTAATTATGCTCATTTCAGGAATTTCTTAATTATGTTCAATCAACATGAAAGTGAAGTGAAAAGTGAACAAGAACTACTTCTTTGATTACATTACTTTTCTTTTCCTTTCGACGCAACGAGCACAAGACCTTCGTTCAAGGCCATGGGCAACCTCCGCAGTACAGAGGCTGCATGCTTTCGAGTGTGTTTGCAATACTCATGAATAAAGCTATGTGTTTCATTCATTCATTTCAAGTGTACTGTTACGTTCACGTCGCAAACGCTCTTACTCTGCCACTTAAGGTACCAACGTGCCGTTTGTTTATTGGTTAGCCATGGTCTTATTGTTTCTGTCAGCCGCACATAAAGCCGCCGTACCGTCAGTCACTATCGGCGAGGCTAACCGAGATTACACGCCAAGGATTACTAGCCAGAGGTTGCCTGAGGTTCACTCTATTGGTGACGTCCGCCCTGAGACGTGCACTACTGACGTGCAGCACGTTGCACAAGTGGCACTATGTCGCAAGAGGGGCACACACGTTAAGCTGGCGGCATTTGACGTCGACGTTGGTCTGTTGTTGGAAGACTTCTGACTTGCTGCCAATGCAGTGCCGTGCAGTGGCCGCGCCACACGACGCGCTTGCCTCTTAGTACCCTCATCATTGTTCGAATTTTCTTTAAGCGATGCTCATTGTGAATAGATGATTAATCATACCGCTGAAAGTCAGTGGCCATGCTGCCACAATGACTGTTGGGGAAAGCCCTAGATATCTTAACATGTCCGGCTCTCGGTGCATTGAAGATATGCCCCAGGTTAAGTCCGTAGGGGACGGAGGATGGTCTAGAATTAAAAGCAACCTCCTTAAAAAAATGACTTAATTCCTGTATCCTCATTGTATGGGTGTGCGGATTTCCCACATATATCGTAGTATAGTATAGCCGTATGTCTGTGTGTGTATGTATGTCGGTATGTATGCATGTATGAATGCTTATGTGCTCGTACAGCTTTGTTCGTTTTTGGCTTGTTTTTTTGTTTGTTTTGTGCAAAACATGTGTCTGTACCCGGGAGAGGTGTTAGGTGCAGCGAGCGACATAGACGCATGATCAGATCGGTCGCCGACGATCGAGGCTTCGTCGATTCATTCGTCGAAATCAAGACAAGCCGTCGCCGTACGCCGCAAGACGCCACCGACGCCTCTAGACACCTCTGGCCTGGTGGGCGGCGTCTAACGACGGCGAGCGTCGCTCTCCGCGCTCTACACGTAGTGGAAGCGTGAATGTGTAAAGCATAGGGAGGTGAGCAGACAGGTAGCCAGGTAGATTTGTCGTCGTCGTGGTCGTCGTTCGAAGGCGACAACGACGCACAGAAGTTGGTTGGGGCCCGGAGAGAGAAAATGGGTTGAGGACAGAGGAATAAGGGAGCAACTCTCAATGCGAAACAAGAAGCCGGCGAACAGGCGTGTGTACGGCCGTCTGGGCCAGAAAGGTAGGGAGGCCGATGCGTCCCAGGGGGACGCCACATCAACTTGCCGCCGCTTGCTATCCCAACGAGCGTTTTGAGCGGTAGATGTACCGTTGACGACAACGACGCAATGGCCGCGGTGTCCTTAGGCGGGCGCCATGAACGCCACAGCCAGCAATGGGTGGGCGGTGAGTGGGGAGCGGGGCGCCAGTAAAGTCAAGAAAACTCGAAGAAAATGAGGAAAACGACGGTAGAGGAAGCTGAAGAGAAGAAGAAGAAAAGCGGAAGGATGCGTCCTGTCCACAGATAGAACGACAGCTATTTTTTTTGGTGCTTTTTGCCTTGACCAGTCGGTCCGGTCGTACACACAGACCACACACCAACAACAATTTTGCCCAAGGCAACCCCAAGTCATAAAGCTAGCAACCGCCAGCCAGCCAGCGAGCCAACTAGATAGCTATAGCAGCGGTACAAGTGTGGGGTTGTTTTGAGTTGGCCCAAGGGTCTACAACGAAAATTGCTGTCGCTGTCGGCGTATCGTGTCCTGCCGGACGGCCGCCTCGGACGGAAAGCCGCATATACCCCTTTAGAGCCTGTTACGCACACTCAAACGCGGAAAACGACCAATGGCTAACCATATTTTTCACCAGCCGCGGTTATTATTCAGCCAGTTCTCGCTATCGCTGGTTAGCGCTGACAGTCGTTGCGATTCATGTCTGTGACATCTGCTGCTGTTGCTGCCTAGAATAGGCAATGTTTAACAGCTGCACGCCCAATGCTCACGAGCGGCAAGCATTACATATGCACACTGTTGATGTCTGTGTGTGGTGTGTTTTCGTCTATGAGTGAGTGTCGCAGTAGGAACAGACTCGCCCTTTTGTCGCCCCGAAGCTGACCATTCGGATCGCCGATCGCTGCTCGTCGATAGCTGCGTCTCGGCCCCCGTCTAGACTAAAGTCTCTTCATCCAACATAGGCTTACTGCTGGTCATATACGATTATAGTGGTGACGAGTGAAGACCCTACTGTCGGGCTGCCATCGTCCCGGTCAGTGTCTGCTGAAATGCCGTCCGCTTGTCAGTCTCTCTTTCTCCCCCTTTCCCTCTCTTATTCCTTCTGTTTGTCGCCTGCCGAACGTTCACTGCCTACCCCCATCGAACCCGCATTGCCCTAGTCCCAGGAGTATTCCTCCTCGCGGCCCCCAACCTCCATTCCCTACTTCAGCTACTGAGCTACTGCTCTGCCGGCGGCGACGCCTCCTCTGCCGGAAGGCACGCATTGGGTATTAGGTGTTGTAGGCTGATTAATCACTGACTAAGGTTGGCGAGGTTGGGCCTGGCTGCTTTGGAGAGGAGATCCGTTGGTGCGGCGGACAACCAAAGTCGTTGTGAGTAGCTCAGTGCGTACTGCTCATCGCCGCCGTCTTCGCCAGCGAGAGAGCGAGCGAGGCGACGAGGAGGCCAAGAAGACGTCACAAGGACACCCCCTCCCTGTCCCCAAGTTCCTGTTACCCTACCCCCAAGCTGGACGCCTGTCCACACCGACAAGCAGACATACGTGCAGAGAGAGAGAGAGAGAGACAAGGACTGATATACGTCGAAGACCGCAGTAACGTCGACAGACAGTATCAGCAGCAGCAGCAGTAGCAGCTTCGATTACACAGCGTGGGCTAGGCAAGCGGCATAAGCCAGGGGAACTGTTTGGATCGGCGCCTGTTTGGGTCCAGATGTCCTGTTGCCCTTTTTCGGCCTTGCGTTGCTCTTTGACAGAAGCATCAGAGGCAATGGTAACTCGTGCTTGGCTTGCATGAACATCGGCAACTCCCCTTCAGTCCGAGGAAAAGACACTAGTTTGTTGTTCTTTATGTCCCCGTTATCAGCGTTATTGTTGTGATTCCCTGCTGTACTAGTTATTGTTGCCGTCTATTTAATTTTAGACGTTTGCGGCGAATCGCACAGCAAGTTGTAAACCTGTTGTGTTATTTTTTGTAATAGGTGAATGATCGCCAAATTTGTTAGTTAAGGATGCACTCGAAGGCAACAGCAGATTGAGCACCAGAAGATTATCGCTTTGACAAACAAAGCAAGGCCACAACGCACGTCGAATCTCGGTTCTATCGTCGTTTATTAATACATCTAAAGATACAAACAACTTTAAGAAGGTTTTATGCATATGAGGGAACTGCGATGAAAGCAAAGTCCACAGCATTGAACGATACAGCACATAAAGCTCCGACATAAGTTTCGCCAGTAAGATGATAGTAAGGATATACTCTAACAAATTGAGCGATTCTTACGACAACTGTGACTGAACCAAGCGGCTAATAGTGAGGTGCCACGAGAAAATAGGTGTATTGCAAGTTGCTTGGCGAGGTACTAAAGCATGTTAGCATGCTCTATATCCGACAAGGGTGACCGAATAATCGTAAGCGCGTTGTTGTTCAGCTAGGATTCGAAAGCAATCTAGCCCATATTGTTATTACTACGATCCGGGTGAGCTTCGGATCGTATTGCCAAAAACCTTGCAATCACCAATTCAGGTACAAGGCGCCTGGTCTCTTGGATGTAGAATATAGTGTGGTAAGACGTCGTATATATATATTATATATATACATACGAACAGAAACGGCACAAAATGTCTGCGGGCAAGTTGCTGCATGCATCTGATTCATCTAGGTATTTGCCCTAGCTCTGGCGTGCTTCGCCTGGCTATCTGCATGATGATAGCCACGAGAGCCACGTCTCCGCTCTCCGTTGCTTCTACGTATATTTAAAGCCCAGATGGCTACCTTCACAACGTAGAACGCCCAACGGCTGTTGGTACCGTTAAGCGGGGAGAGGCGGCAGCGATTCCCTTTTTGGGTTCCCTTATTTGATGTTCGTGTCCCCTTGTCTCTAACGGACCGAAATGTCTTCTTCTTTCCTAAGTCGTCGATCGGCCTATGCCCAAGAATAGAACTGAATAGAGTTAAATCTTGTTGTTTATTTATAATAATAATAATAATAATAATAATAATAATAATAATAATAATAATAATAATAATAATAATAATAATAATAATAATAATAATGGAACGTCTGTGAGGAGCGAAATTTCAGTGCACTAGCTAGGCCACACCATCGTTTAGTTGTTGTTGTTGTTGTAGTAGTAGACCAAACTACGATGGGACAGGCGGGTGTCTAGCAAAGGCATTCTATACAGCTGTCGCAGCAGCACCAGTAGCACCAGCAGCATTGGAACCACCGCTGCCAACGCAACCAAAAGCGTAGTTGTCCTGACGTCCATTTTGTCGCTGGCTGCAACAAATCGCCGAAGCTCGGCAGGCGGTGAAGGGCGCCGGACTCTGGGGGACAGGGACTTTGCTGGTTCTGCCACACCGTATACAAAGATATACGACGCAGGAGATAGCCGCGAGTCGCGCGCGAAAACCTGACGGCGACAACAACAACAACAACAACGACGACGTCAACAGCAACAACAACGACGATGATGATGCTGAACAACAACAGCAACAACAACAACGATGATGGTGATGATGGGATGATGAAGATGAGAATCTTAGAGTATCGTACGGGGCGAATCCAGGCGCCAAGGGACCATCGCCGACGGGCGGTGGCGGCAGCAATGGCCACAGTAGCAACAGCATCAAGCGAACCGCGAAATAGAAGAGACGCGGAAAGTATGGTTAGTAGAAGCACTCATTTCTCTCTCCCTCCCTCTCTCTCTCTCTTTTCCTCTCTCTACACCTCTACCGCAACGACCTTACTCACCTCACGACCACCATCTCCTCCACCTCCATCGATGCCGCAGCCACCGCACAGCTATAGCGATGCCGCATGTCAACGGACAAAGCGGTCGAACGTTATTAAGAAGTTCTCGTCGGCTTCGAGGTTTCCGCTTGTACCATCTTCATCAGCAGAGTACTGTATCTGTCTCTCCAATATATATATATATATATATATATATATATATATATATATATATATAGTATATAATATATATATATATATATATATATATATATATATGTATATATATATATATATATATATATATATATGTCTGTCTAGTAGGTACGTGTGTTTTCGTTGGTCACGAGTGGTCGTAAACTGTATTGCCGCATAGTAGTGGAGTGCCGTCCACATACAGGGTGTTGCAGGAATATTTGAAGCGCGATATGTGGAATTGTAGAGCTCGTTAAAGCAGATGTTTTTTCCAATGGAACATGGTCTCTGAGAAGTCTTGTTTCGGAGTGAGAGTGAAATTACTACAATTTGTGACACTGGTGTTTTTGCCCGACATAGGAGCACAAAATGTATCTGAAGAATATGCAAGGCCGGTCAGAAGACGCGACATGGTCGCTTAGAAGAGAATTCGCCAAAAATGAAGTTCTTTATTAGCGTTCACGCCAAATACTTCAGAATCATAACCCTACAACCACTCACAGCGCTCATAACGGACATAGTCGGCCAATGCGCAATTCATGGCGATCATTTTGGTACCAAGCATATGTCAATGCGAGCTGTGGTTGCGGAGTAATTACTATTTTTTGGAGGGCATGTCCAGATTAAGTGCATGTAAAATGACTGTGTGTCGACGTTCACTACCGCCGACGTGTCCGCGGACAGCCGCAGCGCGTCATTTTTCATGCTCTTAATCTGGACATCCCGCCGAAAAATCGAAATTACTCCGCAACCACAGCTCGCATAGACATATGTTTGGTACCAAAATGATCGCCATGAACTGCGCATTGCCGCTGAATATGGCCGTTTTGAGCGCTGTGAGTGGTTGTAGGGTTAAGATTCTAAAGTATTTGGCGTGAACGCTAATAAAGAACTTTATTTTTGGCGAATTCTCTTATAAGCGACCATGTCGCGTCTTCTGACCGACCTTAGTTTCTGTCTAGGAAGACTGGTTGTCTCGCAACAGCACATTTTGTGCTCCTATGTCGGGCAAAAACACTAGTGTCACAAATTGTAGTAATGTCGCTCTCACTCCGAAACAAGACTTCTCAGAGACCATGTTCCATTAGAAAAAATATTTGCTTTAACGAGCTCTACAATTCTGTATATCGCGCTTCAAATATTCCTGCAACGCCCTGTATTGGTACAGTTTTAATGTTATAGCAACAGCCCGACCCACCACCGACCGTCCGAGCACTAAACCAGCGGACAACCCTTTCCCGAGCTAGACAATGGGGGCGTAGAGCCCTGAGGAGATCGCGACGAAGACGTAACCAAACACGTCAATCCAGGTTCTGTCGAACGGCAGCAGCAGCAGCAGTAGAAGCAGCAGCAATAGCAACAATAGCATTGACAATAACGACCAGTGTCCTGTCAATACGCTTCCCGTAGTTCCTGACGATGTCATCGCCGTCCTGACGGTTATTGCTATAGTAAAGGGCATGACGACTGCCGCTGTCGGCTGTAGCCGTCGTGGTCTTTGCCGGTGACCTGTATGTACGTATTCTTTTTTTGGCTATTTGGCCGCACCCAACCCGCACCAACAACCCGATCGTATGGGAGAGACCCGAGACGGCGCGCCGATGACAGAAACCGGCAGCCTCAGATGGAGCTAACTCGCCCTGCAGCAGGAATTCTCAGGCACAGGAACGGGACGGCCAGCGGCTCATTTCTTGATTGGTATCCGTTTTGGGCGGCGGAGAGCATCGAGAGAGCCAGACGGCAGAGATCATTCATTCCATTCCGTCTCATCGATGTCTCATGACGAGATATTGCCTGGTAGGGCCTGGCTGGCACAATAGTGAAGTAATTAGCTAACGAATGTCTACAAGAAGAAAATGCAGTGCGTACTACTACTAATAACAGCAATGAACACGCTCCAATTCATCGTGACATCGGCAAACACGAAGGTACGCCTGGGCACCGTTGAAAGGAACAGGCGTTTTAGCCCAGCTTCTGCATGCTGTGCAGCAGACTATATTTTACGACGACAACAACAACAACAGTAAAAACAACAACAATGATAGTTGCTTCTTAAAAGTGTTTGGTGAGTCGCTTACTAACCAGGTTGTGAACGCTATCATCAGCCACTCCAAACAATGGCCTGGCGCTTAGCGCAGCCAGAATCCAATCACTGAGCCGTGTTGAAGATCTTTCAGAGTCGAAAAGCGTTTTAAACACCCCGCGGATTCTCAATCGAGTAAAGAGACAGATAGAAGGAAGCAAACCCTCTTCATCCCCCCCAGGGCCTTGAAGAACTGGCAAACAGTACCGAACCCTGGGGGGGTAATTGTGAGGATTAGGGTTTTTAGTGGGTAACCCCATGCCATCGGGGAGTCCCACACTACCTACGCGCTTCTATACACCCGGACAGTGATATCTGCGGCTGGGTGTGCATAAAGTATTTTTCCCGAACCTAAAAAACCCTCTTCAATTTGGGTAAGCAATAATGCTGCAGAAAGCAGCACCTGGTGTTGATTAAGCCACCTTACCAGTAGATAACCTATCTCAATACGACTCCTCTCAGAAAATCGCGTATATATCTTATTTATAATGAGCATTAAACACCCACGACTTAGAATTAAAAAAAGAAAGAAAAAACAGAAAAATAGAGCCCCCTCCTTAGGGAAAAATCAACGCAATTTGTTACAGGCCTCGCATCATTGTACTGAATCTAGGGGTCATGCGAAGACCGGAAACGCGCAAACTGCGGTCGCAATTTACACTGATAAAGCAAAATAGAAATATGATAACGCAGTGTTATCTCTCCTTGGGCCTCTCAGCAACGCTAATTCTAAAAATTTGCTAACTTTTTTGGGGATGGCTTGTCCCGCACACGGACAGAGAGAGAGAAAGCGAGATACACAAATGTGAATGAAATGATATATACACGTCTATTCGAATAATGAACACGTGATTTTAATGCAAGCAGATACACTATAGTGAGCCAGAATAAAAATATTAAGTGCCATATACCGCAATCAGGTCCTAATTGTATAATTTTGTGTCTTAATTGCCATAATGTACACAAAGCCTACAGGAAGCGCTTACCTTACACTCGTACCAGCCCTTATCGGCCTCACGGACGTTCGTGAGGTTCAACGATGATTTGCCAGAAAGCGACACCCGATCCTTGTAGTCGTCCGATGCATGTGGCGGATATCCATCGTACCTGTAGATCACATGTTTACAATATGCACGCATGAATTAGTTTATCACGCGAATAAGTATGCACAACGCGCAACCATGTGACGATTCGGGCTAACCAGTCATCGAAAACCTACACTAGTCTACGACGTAAGATTGATAATCTAGGTTGAAATCATTCAACAGTAACTAATTGTGAAATGTCAAGAAATGATTTAAAAGATTTATTGTTTGAGTAAACGTCGGTGAGGCAAACAAGTTTACAAAAACGTGGCGTCTTCCTCCACTTCGTTACTCTTCCATGATATTATTATTATTTTTCCTGACTCCTGGATCAGCCTTTGTCGCCTGGACTTTAACGGCCGGCGTACAGCGGCCGTCGACAAAAAACCTATTTCTTAATAGATTACTAGTTCTTCGTTTGGTAGCTGCAGACCTCAACATTGTGTCGATCGGACAAACATCGACATCGATGAAGGGCGCCCGTAAGCAAACCGCGCAGAACACGCTAGGTGGTGGGGTATCTTAGGTCCTGTATCCGCCAGTTGTTTCCCTTCTGATCTACCTTCTTGGTAGGTACCCCACTGTGCAGCAGATACTCGTTCGAGCGGATTCGCCAGCTGGCCGCGGGGGGGGGGGGGCGACTGTGTAACATACGCCCTTCTGCTAAGAGAGACACGAATCCAGCGAGTGAGTCCCCGGAGGTATTGAGAAAAAATCTACACAGAGTATCTGTTAGCCGGAAGAAGACTCACGCGTAGAGACGCCTGCTTCATGTACACTTGGTGCCGATAGAGGCAAACGTCACGCTAGTAAGCCTGCCTTTCGGGCCATGACGTTGTGGGTTAAGGTGGGGTGGAGTCAGGATCAGCAGGAAGTGATCTCTTCCGGGAGATAGCCCCTTCACGCCATACCCTATGCATGTAGGTAAGGGCTATTTTTTGAATGACGGACTATTCTTAAAGCGTCTCGCGCAAGGCGTATTGTATCGACAGCTAAGACAAGATTGTATAGACTGCTTAGATGTAAACTAAGTTATTTTGTGGCAACCGATTGTTTTTACCAACTCAGCGTTCATACTTAACATCGGGTTTCTCACATTACATTTTCATCTTCTGAACACGTATTTCCTATGGGTCGAAGGGCTGCCCTTAGTTACGTCTTTCGTCGAGTAACGACATTGTAGCGTAGAATGTAGTACTATTTTTTAAGATAGAAAAATCGGGTCGTTAACCGGAATTCAGCATTCGTTATAAGGACAAATTGATTTCGGGATATATTGCAGCGACTAGCAACTTATTTTATAAGGCAATCCTGAACTTCTCGTGAACACAGACAATGCTGTCTCCGCTTTGGATATATGGCACTGCAAATCGTGATTAACGGTTACACCCAAATCCTCATAAGAAGCAATCTAGAGCTATTTAATTGTACGGGCAATATTGCGAATATATGTATTCTAAGACAACACACAAAGGGTAAGTTTATTAGTGGCACACTAATCAGACACATTGTCAACATTTCAATGAATATACGCCTATTGTAGATAGATGGTGATCTTCAATAGCTTTTCCGTATGGTAGCACTTAATAGATTGATTTAGACCAAGAAAACGATTAAATAAATTAGAGAACCGCATGTGGCTATATATATATATATATATATATATATATATATATATATATATATAACTAACGCATGTAGCTAGTTATTCCACTTATTGAGCCTTTGGAATGAGAAACTCTGACAGCTGCATAACAAGCTCACGGATATAAGCGTCATGAGTTTTACTAGAGGGGGCGGAGCGGGTCGTTTCAATGTGCACCGTTTCCCCAAGAAATTCGTATACACAGGCTTCTGGAAGATTATAGGCGTTACTGTGTTCGTGATAGATAGCGACGGAAAATGGGGTCGGTGTTAAAGCATACATATATTTATATATACTACTGCCTTATATGAAAACTTCAGGACACATTTACAAAAATTCCATTTGTGGGCTCTGCCGCATCCTATAGCTTAGCTTCTCGCCGAAATGCAACGCCAAGCCATGATGCAGAAAATAGTAGTCTAATTTAAACGACGCTCCTTTCGCCACGAAACAAATCCTACTGTGGTAGGCAGATTGCGCGTAGCCAGACGACGCAATGCAGTAAATCATTGATGCGGCCGACACGCCGAAACGCTTCAAGCATCAATCGTTTTTCGCACGTGGGAAAGGTGCTGCTGATAAGTGAAACGGCCATAGAATGTGATCTCGAACATACCCGTGTTTCAGAAGTTTCCGAAAACGAAACCCGAAGCGAGATTCAGCAAGATGACATAGCGTGCGTCCGATGTGGCTGCACCATTGCACGACGGACTGCACACACGGGGTGGCCTTGGGCTCTGCAACTAGGCTCGTTCATTGGCGGGAAATATATTTGCGATATGTTTTTGAACGCTGGCTTCAAGCCGCTGGTGCTGCTGCTGCGTTCGAAATCAGTGCAGTCAGCAGTATTCCGCGTCATAATTGCACAGCTGTTCTATTGGAGGAGGAGGAGCGAGTCTAGCGTGCAAGCGCACGGGTTACAAATTCCCCCTATTAGTTCCCTTCTTCTCCTTCTCCAACGCTCGCCCGTCGAGACAAGATCGTTCGGCCGTCTCCCCGACGCAGTTGTCGCATCGCTGCCGGTCTATGCCGGTCTCATGCCGTGGTGGTCGTCGGCTGCAGGCCTTCCATTGGTCACGCCACGGATGACCGATTCATGTCCCACTTGAATATCCTGCTGCTGCTGCTACTGCTGCTCTCTGTTCCCGGAACAGTCCTACCCTAATGGCTGGCTGGGTTTTGAGTTAGCGCTCTGAGCAGCGCATTGAGAGGCGTCGAACCGCCCCCGTGTCAGCTCTGAATACGCCGAATGCTCCGGACAGATGGGGGCGGGGAGGGGAGGGGGGGGGTCGACACTCGGTCGACATTCCGGTCGCATTGCGTCTAACCGCCATCATCACCACCGCCACCATCACCACCACTGCGCGGCCGTCAGTGGGGTTGGTGGCCGGGGGTCCGTCCCGCTTGCCAGGCGACTGAAAACCCCACTAGCTTGTCAGTGCGGCTTGGTTTTTCGCCAAAAAACGATGATCCCATTTCACGCCACCTAGGGCCACGTGTATGGGTGGCTCTTAGAAGGGCATTCGTCTGGCCTTTTTCTTTCCGGCCTGCTTTGAGGTCAGAGGCATTCGTCCCGTTCCTGGACCTTCCTCTCCCATGCTTCCTGTAGCCCGGTCGAGGTTGTGCACGCACGAGCGCCCGTCCGTCCGTAGGCCCACCCGCCCTGATACGCCGCTGTGCCCTGCTCGGTGGGCACATCCTGACCGCCGGTGTAACCACAGGTGTGCCTCGAATCGGTGCCTTTATGTGGGCAACGTCTGCGCTATCATGCGCTGAGAGCTTGAGATGCTGCCACAAGGACGGACGCAGTAGTTGCTTTTCAACAGCAGCAGCAGCAGCGCCGACAACTGTCAATCGACTACTAGTGGCGTCGATAGCGCACTGAGGCTTCGGCACGACAAGGCAGTGACTGTAGTTGTGCGGCCCGTAGTAGCAGCGGCAGCAGAACTCGTGTTAGCCAGTGTAGTGGTAGCAGTATCAAGGCTAGGCTAGCAGTGAAGCAGTGAAGTCGAAGAAGTCAGAAGAAGGCTGCGGATAGAGACGCACGGAAATGGAGGGCATCGAACATCTATTCATCAAGCGGAAGAGGGAACATTGTCCATAAAAACACTGGAGACGCACACGTGTGCCCGACCGACCGTGTGTCTTGGCGCCCAGATGTCGGCATCGTCGGCGAAGATCCGAGCCCGGCAGCCAGCAGGACAAGGCAGGACAGTGAAGGTCACCGAAGGCAGCGCAGCCCCCGTGGCGCGCACTGGTAAGATGATAAGCGCCGGTCTTGGCACCAGTATTCCGGCGTTGACGACGGAAGACCTCAGGCCTGACTGGCTGGCCTGGCTCTCCCAACCTGATCGGTTGGGTTGGCGGCACCCATCAGTTACAGGCTTACAGAAACGAAAGAACTCTGGCTAACACTGTGATGTGTGCATGTACCTAAACCGTGCAATTGCGGAATGAAATCGCAAAGTTATATTCTCAACTCGGGCTACAACCTCCCTCGGGCCACTGCCGTGGGCCACTGCTGTAGAATGTGCCGACAGCCAACAGAGTGTGAATGCAGCGAAACGCAGTAGTCCTACTTTGCGTACAACCTGTTTAATCTCTTAGTTATCGCCAGAGCGTTTTTATGAGGGCGGCCGTGTTCTCTGCTGTGTGTTCAAGAGCTACTGTAAACGAGTGCACCCTGCTCACAAGCTCTCTGTTCAACGTGCTCTGATTGTGAATAAAAAAAATTACGTTTGCCTTTACAAAGACACACCACGATTATTGCAGTGTTTGTGTTTGAATGGGTAGTAGTCGACCGTACAATGGACGAACGTTTTAAAAAGTGTTTTCTTTTGAATTGTTCCTTATCGTCTGTTGTATCATTTTATCATCAACATTTTAATCGGTGCGTATGACTTGGAAGTATTATTGAACGATCGAAGTCTAGTCTCGAAATAGAACGAAACTGATCAAAGTCGATAGGATGTAAACAAAAAACACAAAAAAAATCATATACTTATTCGCAAGCACACTTACCATATGTAGATAGGTATTTTGTGGTCCTTTTTGTGCCACTGTACGAGGTATGGAACAGGCGTGCCGTCTGGATATTCGAACGGGCAGTCGAGGATGACGTTATCGCCTTGGGTCGCCGACTTCTGCGGTAGCTCCTCGCCGCCTCCTGCAGATCGCGACGAACGCAATATCGGTTAGTCCATTTGGCACATAATGAAAATTAATGACCCATCGCCCAAGGCCTTACACAACAATTATATATATATATATATATATATATATATATATATATATAATATATATATATAAAAGTGCTTCCGCGCTATTGCACACAAAGACAAAATTAATATCAAAGGAGAAAACAAACAAAAAGAGGTGCATTTTATAGTAATGGTATACGTACTCGTGGAGGAGCTTTGAAGGGAACGCCGAATTCAAATAAGGTCATGATTGCGTTATATAACTAGCACAACATGTTGGCGTTTCCTCACTTAAGTACGCTAAGTTGCAGGTTAGCAAGCGCATATCAAATGCTATTCGACCATCTTTACATTCTAACCGCTCTCGTCATACCTGTCATACCTTATCTCCTTTTACATTTACTATATGTAGTCGCAAAGAAGTGGAAGTGTTCGTAGTACATATGGCTGTGGTTCTTGCAATCGCGGTGATATGTACATTGAGGTGAGTGAAAGAGTGAAAAAGAGTATCAGCCTAGTATGCAAGCCTCGTCGAGTGAAGGTGAAGAGACACTTGGCGACGCCGTGACGCACCTTAAAGACTAAGCGCAATGGTTGACGCTAAGTGAGGAAGCATAATGAGAATGATAATCGTGAGGACCATCATAAATCGCCGTCCTTTTGTGTGTGTCGGAGCCTGGTTAAAGTAACTTTTTGGCGACAACGTTCAAGGAGCGTACAGGAGTTTTCCTTTGAATGCAAGTGATATGTATCATGCATCCGTTAAGGCACGTCAAGGTTACGGCGAGAACCTCACGCGTGTTTGTATCGTAATTCGGATCAGCGTAAAGGGCCAACAATGATTTCGGCCGCGCTTATCTTTCGATACATAACGATTGTTGCATGGTGGAACAGAATCGTAAATACACACGATGTATATGCGCGTATAGACGTACGTTGTAGTATATGGAGGGAGCAAGGAACGCTGAAAGGAGGAACGAAATATATATATATATATATATATATATATATTGCGTTCCTTCAGTGGTTGTTGCTGTTTTTCTAGGGGGTTTAGGACTTAAATTACATTTACATACGACTGAGCAAGAGCATACAGGGATTGGCACCTATAACATGCTCACACGCAGGCAGTGTGGGATTCAGCCACCAAACAGCAAGTCTCACCAGCAAGCCTTGGCGCTTGGCAAGAGTCGAGCCGTAAGCTTGAGGCAATACCCACTAAAACCCTACATATATGCACGACAGTGTCTACAGATACGCAGCCTCCTTAAGATGGCCCTCCGGCCTGCGGGATTCTTGTCACAGAAGAGTAACTACGCACAGTGTTCGTTGCTATCTAGTGCAATGCTGGTGCACGGCTTTAGCCGTCAACTATTTAAGCTATTCTGCAGAGGAAAAGGGTATTAGCAATTGCTTCCGATGATGCCGCTGCCTCTGCCGCATCATCGGAAATTACGCAGAACAGCGCGGGCACGACTGCTTCGAGATTCGGCGCCCAGATAGGATGCGGCAACCAGCCACGAATGTTATGAATCCCTTCATCTGGCTTCACTTCCGGTAGGATTGCTGACTGACCGACTTAGGCACGTCAGCCCTGCACCGATGGCTCCCTGTCATTATTGGCAAAGACAGTGGACACAAATGAAGATGGACCATAGCAGAAATAAACAAAACACTTAGCCATGTATACAAATATATATCTACATACATAGCGTTACAAATAGCGTAGACCCAAATCGCCATTCATCGCAAGTCGTCACCAAGTATTTGTCTCTTGCTAATTTCAAATTTATTCACGGAACCGCAGTTTCACAATACCTAAGCTCTCGAAAACTAGTCTCAAGTTTCCTTTTTAAGCATACCATTCGTACTATGACACGACGTGCGTATATGCGCGAGTATAAATTCGCGTATGCACGTAGCACCGTCAGGTGGCTAGCCAGTGCGTCGGTCTGTGCGTCTGTCATAGTGTACAGCGTCGTGATGGCGTATTTGCCGTCAACGTGGACCTTTGCTCTAACGATCTAACGATTAAAGAGAGTCCAATTTTTCATCACACCGTCATACCCTCGCCACGCTTGTTTCACGAGCCGGAACGCTCATTGTCGCCTTGGTTGTGACCAGCCATCGACGAAGAAGGCCAGCTTCAGGCTTTGTTTCGCGCCAAAGTAACCCGTAGTCTTCTTGCTCTAGCCCTCCTTTACTTTCCCTGCTTGCTATACGTTGTGTCTCGGTCTCTCCCCCCCCGCCCCCCTCTCTATCTCTCTGTCTCATTGCCTCCCATTCCTTTGCCGTTCAGTAGTCGTCAGGCCCGCTTCGTGAGGCGCGTTATTCTTCGAAGAATCGGCTCGAACATCGGTAAACTGGCCAGTCTATCTTCGATGTCCTTCTCAGGCTCGTCTTATTCCTCTATGGCTCCATTGCTTTGGTCCTTGTTCCGTCTTTTCCGTCGATATACAGACAGACAGACTTCGACGTTTCGCCCCTTGAGGCCGGTCTGCCCGACCTCCCGCCGTCCAAATGTGCGCGGGTGCCTTTCGATCGCGGCTTGATCCCCGTTCCCCGACTTCCCGTTCGTTACCTTATCATCATCGCTATTGCAGAGCAGCAGCCGAACCACGACGATGGACGTCTGGGCAACAGCCACTTTGGTGACAGAAGCAGCAGCAGCACCAGCAGAACCAGCGGATCCTCGAACGACCTCCTCATCGATATTCGTCCAAAATCAAAAGCAATCGTGGACCGATGAAGCGGACAAGCTTCCGCCAAGCGGTTCCACTTCGGCAGGCAGGCGGGTCGCCGTCAACGTGGTTGTCTTCTCAAGCCGTCATCGTCGTCGATTCCATCATCATGATCGGTGGTCAGCTACCGAGCAAGCAAGGGTTGAGACGCAAGAGATCTCACACTCCGTAAGAGACTCCGAGTAGCTCTATCTCCACCCATCGAGAGAGACGGAAACTCCACCCTTCCTTCGCTCCTCGGTCCAAACTAGCCTTCTTCTTTCTAGCCGCCTCCTAGATAGGCCCAAGCTTGCCGCTGGATTTAGATTCAACAGCAAGCTTCTAATAAGACGTTGAACGCATTCGATGACCTTTGCGTCAGCGACGTGGACGCACCGCTACGGGCTTGCGTTGTCGTTGTCGTTGTCGTTGTTGTTGTTGTTGCTGTTGTTGTTGATATTGGTGCTGTCGCTTTCATCGGAGCCAAGAAATTGGACATTCGTAGTGCTAACATCCACCGCTACGCAATCGTTTGCCACCGGCTTACGCCTCAGTAAAATATCGCTTATAATTTGGTAGTCGTAGTAGTGTCTGTTCCCTCTCGTTGTTCACTCTCTACAGCTGTTGTAATGAGCCACATATGTAATACACATATACATAGGTATGTGTACGCCTATATACTCTATGCCAGTAATCGCGTTTCGCAGCGGTGGAGTGCGGTGGCGCTTCGTAGTGCTAGCGTGCTAGAACCACATAGTCCCGCGAATACCTTCTAGAACTCCTTCCAACAGTCTGTCTTGGTAATGTTTTACTTGGAAAGGTATGTATGTTTCCGTCCAACCTTGCACGAAGTATGTGTGGGCCTACACAGTCACGGAGAAACACCTTCAGGGCCCACGCTGGTGAGTCACATGTGAGTTCTCGCTTACCCAAAAACGACCGCAAATCTATTAAACACACGGTCTTGTGTAAAGCAAGCTACATTGGTGAATAGCATAAGGGTAGGGAACGGCGCATTGGATTCTGCTTGCATCCAGAAACCAGCTGCAATAGTCAAGCCGTTCTCCGCTCGTAATCCGAGGCTGAACTAGTTGCCGTCGGTACGAATGTAGTCAGTCCTCTTCTGCCTGAGAAATGCGCTTTTCAATAGCTGGTGTTCTTTCTGCCCTCAGCCCTCCAGCGTCGTAATGATGGCCATAAATAGCTATAGTCGGCCATAGTTTGACGCACGTAACAATGCATGTTTCTAAACGTAGTATAAGATAAGCGTCTCTTTGGAAAACGTCTATCTGGTACAACCGCCGCGCTTCGAATGCGTGCCTCAGCACAAATGTGAAAGATGTCAACTTTCTCTACCTCTGTGTACCGGGTCATCACGGTACAGTAACAATACCGAGTTCAACAGAGAAGGTAAATCGTCAACGCAAAGACATTCATGTTTTACACATACACATTCACATTCGCTTCTGTAGTGAACGCAAACAGTTGTCTCGGCCGCCTGTGCTGATGGATCGTTTTTCTTCCCGTAGAAGTCGGGTTGAATAGCAATCATATCGATGTGGCTTCCGGGTGGGGCAGCAGGGTGAGCGGAATGAGCTCGTCACAGTATAAGCGTTGAAGTTTCCGCGAACACTACCGGGTTAACCGTTAATGTTTAGCAGAGGCACTTTTTTTAAGCAGTTACAGTAAGATAATGGAGAAGGTTATTATTTAATGCATGCACTCAATCTCCACATGCCCGCCAAAAAACTCGGATTAAGTGCTCCGCAACAACAGATTGGATCGCCATAGACTTGGGCCGCGCGTGAGGTCGCAGGGCTATGATGTATTGAACGTGAAGGCTAATAATAGAACTACACACACTCATATATATATATATATATTATATTTATATATATACATGTATATATCCCCTACTCACGCCTTTCGCATCTCGAAGCGCGTGCCATAGCTATGTATGCTTTGTTATACAATACGTGGAAGGTACGTTGCTAGGGTGGCGCGCTCTATAGAACAGCTCACGTATTTGAAGTTGTGCACAATTGTTTCATCCCAGTACCTTCTCACTCGACCGACTTCCATCGCCATACTCAATATCCCATGAACACTAGAGTACGCGTTCTCGAAGATTCATTTTGCTAACAAAGGCCCTGCTCCCGTATAGATAATGGTGGCCTCCGTCACTCAATATCGACTCATTGTTATTGGCCTTGCGTTATCATTTTCAATTCATATTCATCTACGCTTTAGAGCAGTTCGACGAGAATAGAGATCATTCTATCTGGTTCCAACCGATAAGAGTGCACCTTTAATACAATCTATATATGGCAAGTCATTCATCTCGTATCACTGCTGTTGTGTTTGGTAGCTTATAGCTGAATCTCAATGGTACTCTAGTTACTAACCTACTGCACACACTGCGCATTGCTTCATTTGAATGATGAGTGATGATTTTATTTATATAATTTCAGAATGTTATGTTAGCACCTTAGAGTAAACAATTGTCTCCGCGTGAATGTGTGGTCACGGGTTAGAGAACCCGGGATTAGCCCAGTTCAACAACGTGCCCTCAACGGATGCAGCGTTTCCTCGTTGAATATCGAGCGACAGCCTCTGACGCTGGTCTCGAGTCTCCCGTCGAAAGGTTAAGGCTTCTACCAACGCGCTGAATCAGCTTAGTGTAAGAGGGACTGGTCCTGCCATTGTCTCTAAAGTCAACGAACAACATTAGTGCGGATAACCAACGCCAGAGTATTTTCCACATTTGTTAGCCTCTGCTAGCCTAGAAGCATGACCTGCTTGGTTTGCACCTGCACCGACCGTCAAAGGGGCTACTGAGTCTATATATATATGATCAATCATTTTTGGCGATATATAAGATTAAACTATAAGGTTTAACTGCAGGGCAGATTAAACCCAAATTAGCTGCAGTTTACGGGATGAATGCATCGGCGTACAGTAGTACCATGACCAAATAGATTGCCTCACTTAAAAATATAGTATGGGTATCGACGACACGTGAACGTTCTAGACGGGCAAAAACGACTTCGGATGAGAAAACTGTGCTGGAAGTCTACAAACCCGTGATGACTGAAATTTGAAAATAAAACAAACTGCGCGAAATTTGACATTAGCTATGGTGCAGTACATCACATATTGTATCATAATTTATGCATAAAACTATTCATCACTTATGCATAAAAATAAAATTAAAAAAAGTGATTACGGCACGAGCTAACAACCGCACAAAAACTGACACGCGTGTCACTGTCCGCTGTCCATGATAAAAAGAAACGTGTGAGCTTTACGTTACTACGATTATTATTACGCAAACTCACGGTTCTAAATGATCGAGCATACCCCATATTTGCCGGGCTCGGCCTCGTACAATAAGTATCTGTTTGGAAACCTCAAGAAATATCTCTCCGAAAATAAATATCAATCAGAGCAACAATGATATGATACGCGGCGTAGACGAGTATTTTGGGTATAGAAGTTCTGAATAGTTTACTCGTGTTTCAAAAGCTATTAAGGATTGCCGAACTAGATGTGCCGAGCTTCGTGGAAGTATACTGAGCAATGAAAACTTTTTCGCCGTCTGATGCTTGTATTCTATGCTACAAACTTTTTGGTCTACCCAGAACCCAGATGTACACGATAAAACCTCGCGCAATGATTGTTTGCCTGCCTAAAGCTCGGCTTTTATGTCGACCGGCGTTATGCACAGCGTCCCGTGAGCTGCCACCCGACATACATTTCTTATACGAGACGCCGACGACGTCGATCTATTACATATACGGTGGTCCTTTATTTGAGTGCGCTGTCTCTCGCTCTGCGCTAGTCTACGCCTTCTCTAATTAGCTTTCCGCAAATAGCGACGCCGCGCGCCCGTGTCCTAGATGTTCCCGGCCGACGCTGCAGCTCTACCACGGCGGCCGCCCGCGCAGCAGACGCGTAGGCGGTCTGAGCGCTCATCTGGTTTGAGCTCCAAATGATTTTCTTTCTTATCTCGGCTTCAATTAGATATCGCCCGTGTCCGATCTCGATCTCTACCCCGATCTACATCCGCCGTCATCATGCCGCTCCTCCTTTGATTTTGGATCATCATCATCATCATATGCTGCTAGCTCTGCGCCTACGCCGACCAATCGGCATCTCGTCCGTCTGAAGCCTTTCCCCCTTTACCCTTCTCTATCTCTCTCTCTCGCCCTCCACCCTTCTCCCTCTCTCGGACTGCAGCGAGCGGGAGAGAGACGGCGAGACGCAATGAACGCATCGTACTCCTGGGGCGGCAGCGGACTAAGTGCCGTCTGCTTCTCTAATACGACTCCGTCCGTGTCGTTTCTATGGGCAACAAATATGAATTGACTTACTTCCGCCGCCCATCACATTAGGACCCTTGCTGCGGGTGGTTCATCATCATAGTGCTCGTCACGCTTCAGAAACGACGGACTCTGGCCTCAGGATGACCGGCTGCTGCGCCGTTCAGCGATGCGCCAGGCACAGATGAGCGTTTGCCGAGCGACCGACCGGCTGTCGTAAAGCTATTTCCAATAGAGTTAGCCGGAATCACCAGTGTATTGGTGATGGCCAGTCTCAGTTCTTCCTCTCTCTCTCTCTCTCTCTCTCTCTCTCTCTCTCTCTCGCTTGCTCTCTCTTTATTTCTATGAACGATACCAATGAGCCGGCACTGTGACCGCTCACAGTACGATCACCCACCGTACAACTACGCATAAAAACGTCCGCATTTTCCGGAAAAATGTTCACCGTTCTGTTTCGTGGTTGGTACTCAACCACACTATCGTACAAGCCACGGCTGTAATAGTACGGATCTCCGGACTTCCGCGTTCTTGGAAATCCCCCTGTCAATGGCACGGCATCATCGGCACCCATACAACGGGGCAAATAATCTCAGCGAAATAATAAAAACAATACCTGTTATTATTATTATTATTATTATTAGACAGAGGGTGTCATTGGAGCTCCAGAGAGGCAACGCCAAGATAGAGCAATAAAAATGATGTTATATAATTAATCTATTAGTATTGTGATACATGTACATAATTATATTAATAAAACCGTTTCGAAATATTATTATTATTATTATGAATAGTGCTTAGCGTACTTGCATTGGGTCACACAAGGAAACCGTTCTCGCCATCTAGCACTGCCTGCTGCCTCTAAACCTGCTGATGCAGGTATATACAATACCAATATCAGAAATATACATACGCATCAGTCCGACTGCGAGTAGAGACCACCTCTTGGGTTGTGTTTTTCTTCTTCTTCTTTTCCTTCTTTTTTAAAGGCAACCTCTAATGGCTGAGTTGTTCGTTCACGTTCGAAGTTCAAGTCCGAACAGACGACATGCTCGAACGAGCACGGCCAAAGGACCAACGAGTACGAAAGACTGCGAAAAGGAGATAAATGAAGACTCAGTGCAACATGAACTAGCAGAGGACGGCGTCGTCGTCGTTGTCGCCGTCCGGGGGTAACGGCGACGCGGGGGACGGGGAGACGGGGGGGGGGGGGGCGAATGATGTGATCGATCGTCCACAGATGATAATGAACAGACGATGCGATCCGACACGATACTATGATCATCTTTCGATAGCGGATACTGGCCGGGCCCTCCTCAACGTTAGCGGGCGTGCGTGCGTGCCCTTGGTGGATGGCGGCGAGGAGGACAACAAACAAGAAGCTGGACTTGTTCACGTACACCGCCTGCAAGTATAGTAGTCTATATTTTCGCGTGTAATAATAGTATGTACATGTGTACATACAAGACCGAACAAGATGGCTTAGTGGCCAAAAGTCTTGGCCTTGCATTCGGGAGGACTGGGACTTCCAGACCCAGACCGGCCACTCTCAAATTGATTTGCATGGTCTCCAATTTGTGGCTTAGTGGCAAAAAGTCTTGGCCTTGCATTCGGGAGGACTGGGACTTCCAGACCCAGACCGGCCACTCTTAAATTGGTTTGCATGGTTTCCAATTTAGACAAGGTAAATGCCGGAGTGGATTAAAAATTAGCCATGACATGAAAGAATCGTACACGGGCATTATTAGCCTTACAAAAAATCGAAAAAAAATGTGTACGGTGCGCGCAGCGGCGACGGCGGCAAATGTAGGGTGCAACGATTCGGTTGTAGAGCGTGGCACGTTTCTTTTCGCTTTTTTCCTCTCTTTTGCTCGAATAGTTGCTTTTCCTTTATGATGATGGTGAGGATGATGATTATTATTATTGTTATTACGTTGACAAACACTCTTGTAGTCAATGACGACGTTTATTGCGCACTAGAACTCCTGACGTCGCGCGGTTTACGAGCTATAGCGTTTCAATCGACAATATGCTTCATTGTTGTGATCTTTCTTTGTACCCTCTGCACTGAACTGCTAAACTTTCGACGGTTGAAATGCATTACTATAGATATATATGCGGCTTCAGATCTAGCTTTGAACGAAACAAGTTGCCCGGTATGTGTATATATAAATATAAGATATTTTGAACACAAATTAACCTCTGGTACACAATTTAACATGTACGAATTTATCTATAAATGATATAAACAGCCTGCCTTATTAAACTGTGCTCATAACGTGAAGGACATATCAGAGAAAGATTAATTTACAGGCATTCTACTATATATATATATATATATATATATATATATATATATATATACCACAAGTTATCAACCCCAACACCGCCTGAAATCATCATACAGACCTTCCTTAGCACATTCACACAAACTGAAGTCCGTGCATACTTTTTCTTAACGCAGCAAGAACATATACTATATATATATATATATATACTTTCTGGGCTGACTTTCAGCTAAGATTTAACGTCCATAGAACTGCTTTTCGTATTGCTTCATAGACGGACCCCCATAAATACAAGTGTAAACGGTGGGGCTCGAACCCGCGCACCTATGTGGGTCCTTCGGTCGCGAGGAGCAAGAACATATCTGGAGCATACCACCTGCAGCCATAAGGTAAGCTAACACGACGTGGCACGAGTTTCATCAACGTGTTGGCGAACGACGGCGAACACACAGCTCCTGCAAACCTTCAAGGTCTAATTCCGTAGGGGTGCCAAACTTATATTACCATATTGACTACATATTTTACAGCACCATGCGTTATAGGCGGCGATTTGCCTCGGTGTGGGACAAATGCTTTCGGTCGTCAGATAGCACGCTACCGGCTATCTGACCCTTTTCCGAGTCTTCGCTCGGCGGCGGATCTTGATTTCTGGTCTGGTGGCTTCTCCAAGAGTCAGATAATCCAGCACCTCTTTCTCGTCGTCGGCGGCGGCCAGCCTTCGAGTTCCTGCACAACAGTTCAGCTTCTCTGTTGTAGGAAGAAGATCTTCTTTTTTTCCCAACCTACGACCCCCAGTCACCCACCACCACCATCACACCGCAGCCCCATTTCCGCTGCCCTCGCGCTGTACTCCCGCCTCGCGCGCACAGTAATGGTTCCTGCCGTGTCGTTCCTCGTGTAGCCGCCGAGTATAACTACTGCGAAACAACATGTGTGATTCCCGCTTCAAAGCTCAGTGTCGAGTCGATAATGACCATCCACCAATGACCATCCGTTGGCGGCGTTGCCTTTGTCATCTGGTTCGCCTTGGCCAGTGATGAGAGTTTTTGGCTGGGCGCTGCCATTATATATACGTAGCAACGGCCGGTTATGCTATGTCGAGAGTACGTGCGTACGTCAGTACAGTCTAGCCAGTCTGGTCATCTGTAGCGATATTTTTACATTTGAGTTGAAATCGTAACAAGCAGTTCGACGATCACGCACGGGTGAGTGCCAGCTAACCGAAATATTTTCACTATCATCGTCTCACAATCGCCTAGCAACAGCAGCAGCAACAGCAAACTATGCATCGTAGGAGTGTAGCCTATAAAGGTCTGTCGCCAAGCTTGAAAGCCAACTCAATACTATAATACATCTACTAGCGTACTGTCTTACTAGTATACAGAAAAATTGCTGAGAATCCAATCGTGACGCATATGCGGAACATTTCACCTATCACCTGGATGTTGCCTCTTGTAGTAGCCAGCGATAAAAAGCGGCAACGGACACCGGTGTGACACGTCCGTTTTTATCGAGCAGCTATTGAAAGTCGTCTGCCCGTCTCGGTATAGATTGTCTACGTACAGCGAGACCTACCGTAACCTCGTGGTAGCTGCTGGTGTCGTCGTCGTCGTTGTCGTCCACTCAATGTCTATCGTGCCGATGGGCAATTTAAACATGTGGGCCTGCGTCCCCATCTAAACAAGGGCTCAAGAAGCGGATGAATTTATCGGCTGTGACGAGCCCGCTGAGGAACTCTTCCGAGCAGGTAGTGTCGCTCACTTGATCGGACAGAAACGTCAGTCAACGCCTCTATAGAGATCAGCTAGATAGATGTTTCTTGCCCCGCGAGGCGCAGGAGGTCGGCTACACTGCCAGTGTGAAGTTAGCTTGAGCATTGAGTTACTTGTTCAGTTCCAGACTAACTCCAGGTATCTTCTCACCTTTTAGATCATATGCAGACTTGCAAAGTACTACAACTAGCCTAAACAAAATCACAGAAGTCCGTAGAGTAGCACGTGGCACAAGGCAGATTTTCTAGAAATGGCAGAAATGGCGGGTGCTGCCCGTGTGATCGTTTCTCAACACTAGGATTTAATCTTCAAACTCTACAAATTAAATGTGTTACTTACATTTTCTCTCATTTGCTCGACCTTAAAGGGCGTAAGCTCTTTTATGTCGAGCAAATGAAAGAAATCCATGACAAAAAATACCGTCATGAAGGAGCATTTAAGCGATGCCATTAGGACAAACGGAAACATCTCTGTGATGGAACCATTTATAGCAGAATGTGTGTTCGCACTTTATGTGTGCGTCATTACTGGGACTTCTCCCTTCCATAAGCATTACTTCGGACTTCCATAACTACAGCCATTACCAAGTACGGTGTTGCATTGTCGTTTGACCAGCCCCTTCTGGTAAAGATGTCACGTTAAATCCAAATAATGCCACTATTGTCCCTAAGCAAAGGCGACGCGGTGCATCCATAGGCATCATTCTCATGGGTGCTACCAGACGCATCTTAGTAAGTGAGTGGTAGCAAAACAAATTTTGCTTTTCAATTAAATGTGTCCTTCCTTTGAGCCTATCCGTTGCCATATCGTCGCATTTCGGCCATTACGCAACCATTACAGGGGCAACATCACACATATTACATTCTCGGGAAAAGCGCGCAAAGAATGCCACCCTAACCTATGCTAAGGTGCTTTCTTCATTCACTTCGGCTTCTCCGTATCTGGGTTACAGGGCCAATCTCGCGCCAAGACCCGGGCGCGCCGGAGGGAAATGGATCTCCACGGAGTACGAGCATAGGAGCAGCAGAAGCAGCAGCAGCAGCCACCCCACTATGACAGCTTTTTCCCTTCGTCGTATCGAGAGCTATCTGGGCGCTCGGGGTCAGCAAGACGATGAAAGTACTCGCCTTCCTGTCTCTACTGTTGTAGAAAGAAGCATCTGGCGGCGAAAATGTGCATTGCAAGATTGCGTATTATTGCTACCCGGGCATTCACGGCATAGTCAGCATCGAATTCACTTAGCGCCATCGTTCTCTCACGGGACGCACTCTATTGCAATGTACCTCTCTGTATGTCTCTCTGTCTGTCTGTTGTTGCTTTTGCTTACGACTGCGACTCATCTGTGCGCGAACGTCTGACAAGCCTGAGTGGAAAGACGCGAGCGGGGCTCCGCTGCAACCCGTAACAACCCGGGGCACAGGCGCGAGTCCATTATCAACTGTGGGCTTCTTAAGGGCGCCATCTCGTCTACCTGTCGCACTCAGACTGGTTCGTCCGAGATACTTCCTTGCCTCCTTATGTTCCTGTTCCTCTGCGCCTACCCTGCGATCTGCAATTCGCTTCAGACGCTCAACGTGTGCTGCCGTGTTCATTTACATCTTATCTCGGTGTCTCTTTTCCTCTCTTTTCTCCCCTTGTTCTCTCCTCTATTTTTATGCTGTTTGCGTATCTATGTGCCTGTGCTTCTGTCGTCGCTGTTGCCGTTGTTGTTGTTGTTGCTGTTGTTGTTGCTGTTGTATTGTTGTTATTGTTGTTGTTGCTGCTGCTTGCGCTGTTATTATCTCTATTCATGTTGTTGTTTTTGCTGATATTATTGTTGCTGCTGCTATTATTGTCGCTGTTGTTGTCGCTGTTGGTGCTTCTGTTTTTGCTGCTGTTGTTGTTGGTATAAAATGGGATCAAATATGACTGCGAGGTAGACAACGATTATGACAGGGACGTACTGTGACAAGTCAAGAGTCGTCCTAAACAGGGAAATACTCGACTCGAGGGTCGGACTTGAACGGGGGGTGTAGTTTAGAACAGTCGCGTAGGAAGAGGTTGTGCCAGGCAGAGGCCACGACAGCGCTATGATAATCTTCTATTCAACTATATAATGGAGACTCATAGAGCACAGCTGGGGTGAGAGAGAGAGAGAGAGAGGCATAGAGCAAGCCAGAGAGACACTAGACAATGTGATCATCGAATGAACACAATACGCTGTAGTCGTCATTATAATAATCATTATAATAACAATAACAATGGTGGTGATAATAATGTGCACGCTACTGTACGTAAATGGACAGTAGCGTGTAAAATAGGACGGCAGTAGCCACGAGCTCGGCCGTGCGCTGTCTTAACGAGCTATGGGCATACGGTCCAAAACTTCTTAAGAATAATGCTATTGTAGATTCAGTGATTTATGTGCGTCAACTCATAACACATGTGCAGACAGACACACAACATGCCGCACTGGAAGAGCAGCAGCGGCAACAGCGATATACGGACAAGAAATCGCCGCTGCAGCAGCAAAGCCCCCGACAGGGTCTACCGCAGGCACGGATGGCTTGCAGCCGCGTCTTATCAAAGACCTCCTGACGTCACGAGACTGATGCGAATGTCGCCAGCCCTCTGTGCGGAATGCCTTAAGCCATCGTCCTGTTTGTTTTTGGTGACCGTTTGGCCCAATCGTGATCTCCTCAGTTTTTCGTAGAATTGCGGTGAAATTTACTGTCAAACTAGGAGCACCTCTCGTTTGCTTAGAAGCGTGGGGAAGTGTGGGGCTGCTCACTAGCTTGGCTTCCACACACTTACCAGCATAGAAGTTGTGGCGCACACTACGAGGGTCTTCATTACCTTTGCTTCATTACCACCGCAGAACTTCGTCGTCTCCAAACTTGACTTCAATCAAAAACGCCTTCAACCAGGTTTGTCGAAATCATATACAAGTACTGAAGACTGTACTAATTGAGTGGCCTGAGACAACCCCACCCTTATAGGTCCACCAAGCTTATACGCCCAGATCGAAACGTTTACTAGATGATAGAAAGATATTTTCATGTGCGGCTTAGTCCGCCACTGCTTTGCTTTGTTATTAAAGGACTAGTCGATTCTATTCAGTCTCCCCTTAACCTTGGTATCTAAATGAGGGCACCATTGGGGGAAAGAAATCCGTGGTTCAGACATTAAGAGAATCTGTCTTAGTAAAGCCGATAATGAAAGCGCTATTGGCTTAAGTTAAACCCTCAAGAGTACGAACTCATTTGCAAGAAAAAGACTAACCAGGTCTCCCTCGAAGGGCTCCTCCTCAGGTGCAAATTCGTCGAGACAGCTAAAATTGCACTCCTATAGATCCCTGTGGTGTCGGCCGCCACCTGTCCAAAACTCGCCGGCAGGATTGACTGCCTTTGCTCCTGCTTGAACAGGCCAAAGTTTTTCCCAATGTGCTTGCAACTTACTAAAGTCATCCCTGGGTTTGGCAAGAAGCGTTCACATACTCTGCAGCACGGACGTTATGGAAAACCTGGACCTCTTGCGAGACTAAGACGAAAGCCCAAGGCCAGTCTCAGGAGGTCGAAGATTACCTCCTGAATCTTACCCTAGCCGACAGCAACTGGGTCAAGCTACCCAATCCACAGCAGACCTGTCAGCTAGCTTCAAATTGCGTCGCTGCGTGCCTTAGAGGGTGTCTCCGGGACATCAGTCCGCTCGGGGCCCTGCAAACTTTCCTGGACATCATATACTGATACGAGATTTTAGGACCTTTCAGGCTCCCTGAGGAAAAAGCAAACTTCTACAGATATCCTCGTCGACTTTATTGACAAAACCCGACTGTCGAAATCTTCCCGCGAGCCCGCAAGAGGCTCCGAGCTATCCGTTAGTCAAAACTTTGATATTTCACTTGATCACGAATCGACAAATTTGTAGTCTTATTCAAGCATGCGAAGGTAAGCGTTTCTAACGATTCCTTGGCTGAACGTAGATGTCAGGCTAACTTGATGAATAAACGTGTTTGCGGAATTGTCTTTTTATCGAGCTTTTTATCCTGACATATCTTTACAAAATCTATGATTGCGAGAGTCCCAGTCATCCTGTCGACAAACAAATCATACCTGCGTGTTTGAAAGACAAGTTTGCATTTTGCGCTAGCTCAAAGCAGAACAAATGTTGTACTGAAAATAATTCTTTAGAAATGAAATTCTTTGCAATTCTTATAGGTTGGCTTTTAAATTTTCTTAACTTCTCAATTACTTATTTCTTAGAAGACATTTCCGCTTTCGTTGCGTTGGAAAAGATGATTTTTTTCGCCGAGTTGTACTATACCTCAAAGTGTGTTAAGCGAATTCTGGAATATTCACAACTGAGACAATCAGGTCCATAGTAGTTACAAAGGAAAAGTCACTTAGGCCGAGGGGACGAGATTTGTTATTGTTTGGGCTACGAAAGCTGCCCTGGTTCGAACTTCCCGCATATTTGTCGCGCATGAAATGCTTCCCTTTAATGCCAGTTGGTACTGGAGAGTTGTATGAAGCCTTGGGTGGGAGCCCATTTGGGCAGCAGCCAACTGCGCTCTCCCACAGGGCGTGCCAACAACGTGCCAAGGTACGTTTTTTCAGCCCACCCCCCAACTCGCCCGACCTCAACCCCATCTATTTTTCTATCTAAAGTATTTTCTTCACAGAGTTCTGTAAAAATGCACCCGGTTGAATAAAGTCAGCCATTAAGATGAACTGGGAGAATTTTCTGGAAGGTATTGCTTCAGCCGCAAGGGAGGAGTTCATTGGCAACATGGACATATTCAAAATAGATGAGCTTTTTTCCATACAAATCTATTCTGTGAATATGCTGTAAAACTGCCAGTAATATACATTTCATACATAATCATCATCATACTTAATTCACTCATATTGAGTATGCATATAACCTAGATAATTATACAGATTATACAATTATTCAGTCAGCTGCTCGCAGTATGTTATTCGAGAGAAGCAGTGCAGTGATCTCTTCGCAAGGACCAGACAGGCAGACGCATGAAACTTCGTACACGCCTGAGAGCAGAGTCGACAGATACACTCGGTGTACTCCTCGTGGAAGCTCGTGTTTGAAAAGACCAGGTGATGATAGCCATGAATTATGTATCTGGTATAGACGTGGCGATTGTCACATGCACGACCAGAGGTGAGAGGCACTGAAAATATCCAGGTCTCCAACCTCTCGTCGAGCTTGTTCAACTTTATTTTCCCATTCCGAGATAGGGCTCTCGAATGGTACTAGTACGCGGCGTCTTCAACCTTAATCGAATTATGTCAACAACTGGTGCACAGCCTGACATTAGGTACACAAAGCGGCTCCTTGCCCGCATTGACAGGCAAAGTACTCGCTTCATGTACATTGTAAAACACCTTTCAAGCAAACCAAAGTTTGCCCGAGTGAGGTGTTTCCATATTCCCATACATTTACCTTGGCTGCCGCAGCTATATATATATATATATATATATATATATATATATATACGGCTATTACCCTTACGGAACAACTAAAAAAACATATATATATATATATATATAAAGCAGCGAAGACTCTCCAGCACTCTGATGACGGTCAAAGCGGGCTGTAACTGTTCTTGTAACTGTCGTTCTCATTTTGGTATTTTGCAGTTTTGCTTTAAATTTATTGTCACGCGGTATTGATAAGTATGTTGCCCTGACTTTGTATAGTAAGCAGCGTGACTCGCTCGACGACGTCCGCCCTCGACTCGAGCTCGAGATGTGCCCGATGGAGACGTCGTGGTTGTAGTGGTGAAAATGGTAATGATGATTATACAGACGTAATAGCATTAACGATAGTGATGCGGTGGTGACGTCGGCGATCTTCGGACGTATGTCGCTGCGCCGCTGCAAGCCAAACCACGTTGGCAGCGCAGGTAGAAAAAACTTCACCTGAACCCTTTACAGCCGTGCCAGGAAGCGGCGGGATATTAGCTGCTCGCCGACATCCAGAAATGCGGGAACAGATCCGCTCGAGCTACTTCCATTACTACGTTTACGTTACAAGTATTACTACCACAACTACTACCACTACTAGAGTTTGTCGCTGTTTTGAAAGGGTAGAGAACAACATACAGTTACGTGCACTCCTTACGAATCTTTTCTACCCGGGCGCTGTTGCTGTTGCAAGTAATATCCATTAAAAATCCGTTTGCCTTTTCCCTAGCCGGAACCCTACGTCCGGAATCACTTCTAGGCAATGATTTCGGACGTAGGCAATCGGCAGACCTCAACGTCCCTATAAAAAAGAAGCAAGCCACCACGAGAAGCAGTGTAGTCTTGCTAGTAATATATATGTATCCGGGCCGATATCCAGGATGCCAATTGAAGTACGGATTATCGTCCTAGGTTGAATGGTAGTAGTGCTAATAAAGGCTAAATAAAAACAATCATGACGGCTGATATTTATAAAGCAATTAAAAAACAACTACGATCGGGACGGCTGCTTATGACGGTTCGCAAAATCAGTTCCGGCCACTGAGCAGTCGTTGTAAGCGTCTAAGGGACGATGGAAAACCTTGTACTTAAAGCATCCAGCTTTGAGTATGCGGGCAGAGTTGCAGGTTAGTCGAGTAAAAACACTCTCTCCGCTGCTACAACTCCTAGCCCTTCCCGCAGCCACGAGCTGTGGCAAGGCGCCACGTAGAAACTTAAGAACGCTAGACAAATACTTCAGGTACGGAAAAAACAACACATAGGGCCAGAGACTGCCTTAAGGCGGCTTTAAAATGCTACTCAAACTGCGCATACCGCCAATTGTATGACCTGAAGCTAATATTGAGAAAGTGCTATGAAGGACAGTTTGTCCCATGCTCGAGTCCGCTGTACCACAAACCCCACCTAGAACGAATAGGCAAAACCCTTGGTTTTGCAAAGGCCGAAGAAGGATAGGAAAATCGTAATACCTGTGCTGTCTAATCCCGAAAATTCAACACACAACTAAGGATACTGAAGATATATCTGGTCAACCCAAATGGACGCAGAACCGCTCGGGATCTTCTTGAGGAGATTACAAATACATCGTATTTGGGATCACCAACTCCTGTGCAGAGGTCTCTTGTTTGAAAACTAGCGTGTAGTATGGGAACTGAGCAGCAAGATTGCTTGAAGACACAAAAGGTCGTTAGACCAAATGACCAAGGCCGCCATACCCTGCTCCTTGCAGAGCAACCGGTGGCATCGTTGACTAGACCTTTTCGCCAAATAATGGCAAAAAAGTATAAGCTACTACCCGGGTGAATGGCAGGAAGGCCCCTGCCCAGACGATCTCCCGTCAGAGGCAGTCACATTCCTCTCGGTCCATCAGAGGCACTACATTCCTCTATCCATCTTCTAAGTCGTTAGAAAATTGGATGCAATTAAAATATATCGCGCCACAGGGAACTTAGCCCATACAATCGTTTAAAATATAGTTGTTAGAACGTTAAAAAGAAATATTTTCAGCAATTAAAGGCTTAAACAACTTGACAGAGAGTAGTCTCATTATATATTTTTTTAAAAGCATGAAGACAATCTACATGTTCATCTCATAAATGAACCCTTATGATGAGCGCCGCCGACCTCCAGGAATTGGTGCGCAGTACCGAGAGGTCATCTAAAACATCGCATACAACAGTGGTTTAGAAACAGAAAACATGTCGTCTATCTGAAGAGGTCTCAGTAGTACCAGAAACAGCTACAACAACAATGGCCCTAGCCTCGGTTGTGACGGACAAAGGCGAAGATGATCCAAAACCAAACACCAGAAAAGCTCGAAAGCTAGCTCAGTCGTGCCAGACTACTGGCCATCCCCCATCTAAGCAGAGTTAGGTCAACATAAGACCGAGGGCATCATACTTATCAAAATCGCAAGGCGCAAACGAACGAGGGAATTAATCACCAATCGCAGATCAGTGTCAAGAAATCCCGCCTGCACTACAGCTAGTTATGGTGACTGCTATAACTAGACGCCGGCATCATCACCGACCAGCCTTGCCGACTAATAGCAACAGGACGAAGTCACATGGCGAGGTTTCTCGTCGTCGGGCGAAGTGATTGTGTACGCACGTTGATCGGTCAGTTTCCCTCCCTCGAACGGAGAGGCGAGACTTGACATATCTTTATAACCACTTCTACTAAGTACAAGGTCTGTCGACTTGTCAATCCAGTTCTGCAGACAATTTGCAGTTAGTTGCCTGGCTGGCTTCCTGCCTGCGTGCCGAACGACGTACGTCATTGTTTGACGTCTTGTGGCCTTTCGGGACGTCACTCGCCGCGCCCTCCCCGCGAACCCCCCGGGCGGGGGTTCTGGCAGCAGTGTTCCAGTTCCAGCAGTAGCAGCACTGCTTTCGATCTAGACACAAGTCGAGGAACTGTCGAGAGGCCACCTCTAGACAACCACGACACACCGGCCAGGACAAGGCAAGGCAAAGGAGAAAAGAAGAAGACAAAGATCTCCTTCGCTTCGCATCGGTGGCGACGGTGGAGGCATCGGCAGCGGCGGCGGCGGCGGCTGCAATGCGGAACTGACAATCGTACCAAAATGGGCTCGCTCGAACACACGAGCAGCAGAGAGCAGCTTCGTGGGGATAGCTAATTTCGTTACTACGGCGCCATTGTCCTGTAGCGTGGTAGCTGAAACTGACTAGCGTGCTGTTGAAATCGTCGGTCGGGCGGCGGCCAACCGACCAGCCAATCCGCCTCTCCATCAACCGGCTACAAATAACAAAGCACAATAAGGAAGACCTCGTCGTCATCATCATCGTCATCGTTGTTGTTGTTGTCGTTGTTGTTGTTGTTTGATGTTGTTGTCGTTGTTGTTTCGTTGTTGTTCGCAAGCCTTCTCTCCCCTTGACTCTGTTTCTTGTGCCCTCGTTTCTCTTGCCCTATCGCAATATCTCTTTGTTCCATTCTCTGTCATGCGTCTCTCTCTCTCTCCCATACACACTCTCTCTCTCTCTTTCTCTCCGTATTGTTCAGTCGTTTGTTATTGCCCCTTAGAATTCTCTTTGCGACGCGCCGAGGCGTTCCCTCGTTTCCCGCAACAAGCTGCTGTTCGGAATCTCTAACTCTAACAAGAACCAGAAGAAGAGGATGAAGAAGCAGACGCAGACGACGAGGGCGGCGATGATGATGATGACGATGATGACGACGACGACGACAACGACAACAAAGAAGAAACGACCCCGTGATTTGATTATCGCTTCGAATTCGACTCGGCGTCGTCGTCGTCGTCGACGTCCGCTCTCCGTCCTTCTCTCGCACTTCGTGCCGACGCTTCGCGCCGTCGACGCTCGGAACACCACAAAGGAGGCGCAGCGAAAGCGGCGCGTGTATGGAGGCAAACATCCATTCTGGCCAGCCGTGCACGCCCATAGCGTACGTACGCCCGTCGAGTTCATTGGCAAACTCGAAAGCGAAGACGCAGCTGCAGCCAGTCGCAAGCGAGTGGGTCTATACTGCTGCTGGTGCTGATGCTGCTGCAGCTGCTGCTGCTGATGGCGGCCGTGTGTTCCGAACGCAACGGCCATCACATCTCGACATCTCTCTCTCTCAGACAATCATCCACACAGACAAGCTAAGCTGCAGCGACCACAACGGTAATCACCAATATCGGCTAGCTCAAGACATTAACTACTTCGGCGCTCACATTGGCTCCGGGAATGGAGTCCGGGAAACGCTAACTCACTACTGGACTGAGCTCTACTATTTGACGCGATTGACGCGACCCCAGTTGGCCCCCGGCAGACCGGAGCTGGCTAGTTGAAGCTTTTGGTCATAGGCTTTGGCGTCACTGTTGCATGTATGATGATGATTAATTTTATGATTATATTTTACCACTAGTGTGATTATCTATTGCGAATCTTAACAAAGGTAGCGCCAGGAGAGTTATGTATGACCACAATATATTTGACATTAGTAACTGAGTGGACTTTTATGTATGCGTCAGAGTTTTTCGTATGCACTCGTATTGCTTTGTGTGCTAGTGAGTCGCATTTGAATTCAAAGTTTGCCTAGAAGAGACAAATGACGCAATCACACAAATAACCGGCGACTCACATTAGAGGTCGTGCGTTCATTTCTGACACGACAACACATTTTTTGTTCGATGCGATATTTGTAACATTTGTAGATCTGAGATAAAGCGTCACTATACAAATAAAGAAAATAAGTATATATATATATATATATATATTTTTTTTTTTTTTTTTTATATACATTAAATGTTATGTCTCTTGCCATACATGCATAAGGCATAGTCGTTACCTAACCTAATGTAATTTATTTGGTAGTGATGTACTAATCTTGTTTTACAGTTATGTGGTATTCTGGTTGGCTAGAAAGAACATATGTAGTTAAGCAATTTTACATGAACTCCCATTTTTCAATGCACACGACCAAATCAATATCAATCCAGTAAAATCAAAAGGAGTACGCGTACTTTCTCGAAAGTCAATCTTAAACTCACCTCTCACCGAGAAACAATAATCTCAAATGCATACTTTTTAACCTACAAGTATATATATATATATATATCTATATATATATGTGTGTCTGTATCTCGCAGCGTTGATGCTGGTGCACGGCCGAATAATCGCATTTGCGCAGAGCTAGGCGGGTCTAGAAACGTTCCGATAGCACGTCTGGTTGTAGAAAAAAAACGACACATTGCAAAGATTTGAGGAGTGGCAAAGCAGTAATCAACATACGATAGACGAAATACGACGGCAGCAGGAACGCGGCTAGAGACGGACACCACCGGAACGAACGTGCCGCTTTTCCCCCTGGCTTGCGTCGTCCCGCTCCGGAGGAAGCCGGCTAGAAGAAAGGCTGTTGGGCGTGCATTCGCTGCGCGGGTTGCCGCTTACGGCGGCATCATGCCGCCTGCTGCTGCTGCTGTTGCTGCTGCTGCAACTACTAGGGACGATGAGTGAGATGAGTACAACTGGGGCGGAACTTCGAATTCACGGCCGGGCTACGAAGCTACCCGACAACCCCCGGGGCCGCCACCACCGCCGCCTCAGCCTCAGCCAGTAGTCGG
>QVRM01004184.1:0-36891 GCA_003439945.1 Dermanyssus gallinae | reverse complement strand
GGGACAACTCGACCCCATTGATGGACAGATTGTGGGCGATGCAGGAACGTCTCTGCTTGTTGGAGCCCCCAGGGACTCTACCTGCTTCGCTCGTCGTTCTCCGCGTGCCGCATCGTACATATTTTACGGTCCATAGACTGCTCAGGCGCATTTGAACCATTTTCTCAAACCATTCGACGACCAGGTAGTGGAGGCCCTACAGACGGTGCTGAGTCTAAACTTACGACCACGAGAGGGTGCGCCAGGCGGCCCTCTCCACGTCCATGGGCGGCCTTGGTCTCCCTTCGGCTCGATCCTTAGCGGGCCCGGCCGTGGCTGCCTCGATGCATGCTACGTCGGAAATGTCCAGCGCCTGCTCCCGCCGGCGGCCCAGGCAATGTTCGAGGCGGCTCGTGGACGATATAGCGACTGGACTTCAAGCTTCATCGCCTGGTCCCGATAGACTAGCCTGCCAGAGGGCCTGGGCTGAGAAGGCCCATGAAGCTTCGCTTAGTTCGCTGCTTAAAGAATGCGGGGATGACCAGGACAAGGCACGCCTTCTAGCTGTCGCTCGCCCAGGAGCAAGCGACTGGTTGCATGCACTACCCGCTGACTTACTGGGGTACCCGCCTTGATGACCAATCCACCCCGGATATGCGTTGGCCTGAGATTGGGAGCTGATTTAGTTGAGCCACAAAGATGCTCTTGTGGCGAGCCCGTCGGGCGACTAGCCAGACACAGTCTGTCTTGCGCTCACGCAGCGGGCCGGCGCCCAAGACACGCTGCCCTCAATAAAATGCTTGCAAGATTGCTGCAGGGGGCGCGGATTCCCTGCGTCCTAGAACCACCTGGGCTTTCAAGAGACGACGCTAAGCGCCCCGACGGTATGACTTTGATACCCTTCTATAAGGGTCGTTCCCTGGTGTGGGATGCGACGGTGACCGACTCTCTGACCCTTTCCCTTGTCGGTCCCGGCGCGTCCCGTCCGGGGACTGCCGCTTCGCGAGCTGAGACCTGAAAGATAAGAAAGTATGCGGACCCTAAGTCCGGGCGCAAAACTTTTCGCCATTCGTGTTCGAGACGATGGGTTGCCCTGGGGCCCCTTACGGTAACATTGATCTCACGGGTTGGCGACGCGTTACGGCAGGCGACGATGGACAAGAGGCCGCACGCCTTCTTCTCCCAGCAACTGTCCCCTGGAGATCCAAAGAGGTAACGCGACCTCAGTGCTCTGAACTATGAGAGATTGGATGGACCCGGACCTTTGCGCCAGGGGGCGGGCAGGACTTCCTCACAGGCATGAGCGATAGAGCGGCTACGGCGCGCAGAAGGAGCAACTAGATCGACGAGTAGCAACACCGTGAAGCATTATATATATTCTTCTAAATTATACTAAAACTGTACGATTCGCAAATGAAATAATAATTCAAATATATATATATATATATATATATATATATATATATATATATATATATATATATATATATATATAGTATAATTAATGCACTTTTAAGATTATATATGTATTGCACAAAATGTCGCAATAGCTCAGATTATTCAAATTTGTTATTAGAGAAAACATACATTTGTTACCATATTATTATTTTCTGAGAGCTGAAAGCAATTTGTATTTTTTTGTGGAGGAGGGTGATTGCTCTTATGCACGCTACAAGTGCGAGGTGTTCCCCTCTCGAGCAAATGTGGGACTTGACCCTAGCGGTTGGATGTTGATCTGCCAAGACCCCTACCTACTAAACACACACCTCCTCCCTTAAACTTCACCCTCTAATGGTCCAGATATCCATAGAACAACAATCATTTGACCGAGGTCGCTCACGGGTTCGCCCACCGGTCCGACGTGCTTGTCCCAACGCTGCGAACCCGTTTGACTACAAGCTAACGTCATCTGTTGATGTCTTAAGCGCTATACGTTCTCTTCTGTACCTGCCAAGCTCGGCTTTCCTTTTCATCACTGCAGTTGCCATTTCCTCACCCAGGTTTCATGCCGACGTTGTGCTGCATATGTACTCCACATGTTGTTTCTCGGCGGGTCTGCTGTATAGGCTCCTCGTTGTTCTTCTTCTCTGGACCATTTCAATCTTAGCAGCGCTATGGCAGTTGTCCCTGCCTGCTCTAGTCTGTTGCATTTCAGAAGAGTGTGCTCAGGGTCACCGTCGACGTCGTCCTCACAGTGCGCGCAAGTTTTTGAGGGAGCTTTGCCTATACGAGAGAGATAGCTTTGAAAGTCACCGTGGCCAGTGAGACACTGCGTAAGAAAAAGTTAATTTCTCCCGCCGGGCGGTCTATCCACTTTTTTATGTTCGGGATGAGCAGGCGAGAAGAGTGGCTCGGTGAGCCTCTGAGGATGGCTTGCGCCAATCTTATTGTTTTCTCCCTTTTAACTTTTTTGTTAAACTTAAGCCCTTCTTCCCACATCCTTCTCGTTTCGTGTACTAATAAATCCCTGGTTTTTTTGTGTAACAACAATTTGTGTTAAACACATTAAAATGCATTAATATAGATATATTCAAAAGAAAGTCAGACGTCTGCATCGTGTGCAATGTCAGAGGCCCACACATTAATCGCACATGCTACAATTTTAAGAAACGGGAGACTGGAATAAGAAAGTGGCTAAATCGAGAAGGGTCCAAACTAAGGTGTCTCGGGTGTTAAGGATATTTTTTTAACTTTTTTTTAATTAGATTTTCCGTGAGGCAATTGCCCGTGTACGGTTTATTCATGTCATGGCTAATTTTAATCCACTCCGGCGTTTACCTTGTCTAAATTGGAAACAATGCAAACCAAATTAAGAGTGGCCGGTCTGGGTCTCGAACCCAGTCCTCCCGAATGCAAGGCAAAGGCTTTGCCACTAAGCCATTTTGCCCGGTTGTTACAGCCGTAATCGAAAGTATTCGTATAGTAGAGTATTTGATAGAGATGGTTTGTTATGCCTCACCTGGGACGCATCAAGGCGCAAACAGAAGAACGGTTACTGTATTAATGTGTATTATTGTGGCACGTTCCTTATAAAATATATCTTGAAAAATATATGTGTACCGCAGTAATCTTACCTGTACACATAAGGACCGATCTCATGCACAATAGGTAGTTTTCCAGCCACAAAGTCTTTATGATTGGTTAAGTTGAATACGTAGAGCGATTGATACGAGTAAATTGGAGGCTTAACAAATATCCTTCCGATTGTAGAATTTACAACTAAAGGTCCAGGCCGTTCCCGACGTATTTCTTCCAGAGTCCAGATAAATAAATTGATGTCCGCAGCTATGAGAACAACTGCAGCAACTGCAATTTAGAACCCCAAGCAAATGGTCACTGTAGGTAGACATTTAGCTTCACAGTCATAGAAGACGGTAATAAATACATGATCATTGCTAAACCGCCAGGAAACTAACTGGCTTCATTGGCGGATAAACAATCAGCTTTATTCAAGTGTTATCACGATATAAACAGTAGTAGTCGTTTTATTAACCAATGATTGGTTTATGGTTATACATCATAGACATCGCATTTTCAGAGTTGAGACAGCGGAATTGGTCTTTCACAACACTGAAAGTGATATAGATCACACGGGCAGCCACAAAGTTTACACATACACTCCGCCGAGATTTCGTGCAACTTCTCGCGCACAGAGCTTCAGATGGAAGCCGTGGACGGCAAATCTGGTGATTATATGCCGGTTCTCATAACTACAGGCTCTCCACAAATCCGACGTCCTTGCTCTCGTTTCATAATCGGCAGGTTGTACATCTTCTGTAAGTCCTCAACGAATAACGGCGACGGTGCCAGTAAGTACACTAACCTATTCAGGCTAGTGCGGTGGACGCTCAATGCTTTCTTTAGAAAACTGGCTTTGAGTTGATCAAACGACCTTAGGTTGGATCTCGTGAAATACGGCCAGATCACCTGGACACCGTAAGATGCTGTGGGTGCAATCTTCAGGTTAAACAGGTTAACAGCAACTTCCATCGACATTCTCCATGGGTCCTTGACACTGAAAAGATTGTAGGCCTTTTCGGACTCTTTCTTCAACATGCCTGGAGAAGATTATGCCATGTGAAGAAAACACGACCCCCAGGTAGGGAAAGTATGGAAAGTTTTCGACTATTTCTGCATTCAGTCGGAGCTCATCGCTTTTGGCCAGTCTTCCTCCTCGTCGGAATTTCTTCGCTTTTGTCTTGCTCGCATTGATCTCCAATTTGTTCCGGTTTATTTAACCCTGTAGAGTTACAAGCGATTGCTGCAAGTAAAAGCGACTTCATGAGAACAATACTAAATCATCGGCATACATAAGCATTTCCACTTGTGATTGCCGACTATGTATTTCCGCCGGGAGATCGCTTACCAACATTGAGAACAACAGAGAACTCAGGTTATCCCAGAGCAACACCGGTGGTCTGGGTGATCGGCGCGTGCTCAGCAACCCCATCGTCTATTATTACCAGTCCCTCTTGCAAGATGCTTTTTAGAAGCTCTAGCATGCTCAGTGGGACTCCAATATATGCCAGCTTGTCAAGGATGATCGTTCGCAAGGCCGTATCAAAGGTCGCCTTGATGTCCACGAACACGGCGAATAGATAGTTCCCCCTGACACGAAGTGTACGATTTACCGAGTTTAGAAGCACGGCGCACGGAGTCATTGTTGGTCTGCCTTTTCTGAATCCGTGTTGCTGGTCAGAAAGTGCCCCGGCAGTTTCTTATAATACTTTCAGGCAACGGGTTAAGATGGCCGACAGAAACTTATATATTACGCTCTTTTTCGTTATTCCTCGGTAAGATGATGGAGCCAGCGGGTCTCCCTTTCCCTTAGCAACGATACTAACAAGACTGGTCCTCCATTCCACGGGTAATTGGAATGTTCTAAGCACTTCATTGAAAAGAACAGTGAAACACGGCACTAACAACGTGGCCTGCCGAAGATGTTCGTTTACCACTAGGTCAGGTCCGGGGGCCTTACCCAGCGGCGCCGTTACCATTGCTTCAGTTACATCCGAGTCGATAAAAGGGCGAGACAGGGCCTGGCAAGCTTCCTGGATTCGCTCGCTCCATGTGGAAAATACTACAGGAGCATCGCTCGGGATGGTTATCGCACCGGCAAATATTTTACGGAAGTGCTCGTTTAACTTCTCAGGCTGGATTGGACATGCAGTGGCGCGTCTATCGGCACGCAACCATTTGTGTGGTGATTGGTGTGCCTCGACCAGTAACTTGTACTCACTTCGCTTTTCATGCTCCTTTATAGCTTCCTTTACCACTTTCTTTTACGCGCGGCTTAGTTGAGTGTAAAGGGGCATCATCTCAGGGCGTGTACGAGCTAGGATGTATGCTTGCACCATGTAGTGCTTCAAGGAGCGGCACTGCTGATTGTACCATGGGACAAACTTACTACGAGCTCGTTTTGGCCGGGTGCTACCGGTAATGACGGTACGGAGCCTGCAAGCATATGCGTCGATCAGGACTGGAACAGGAAGAACACTTCGAGCAACGGTTTTCAGTCGTGTGATGTCGAGGGTACGACTCAGAGCAGGCCGCTTGCTGTAGAAAGTTTGCGGGCTATGTGAGATATTCATTGCAACTGGTAAATGCCACTTCACTCCAAACGCCAGGGTATCCCGTTGTATCCCTCTACATTCCACGTTACGCGGATCAGCATTTGTAGCAAATATATCTATTGTCGATTGTCCTTCTCGAGTCATCAGCTGTGGATACAACCCACATGCTCCGAGACGCCAGTACGTTCAACAGTGACGCTGTTCTTGGGTGCTTTGCCTTATTAAGTGGACAGTTGAGATCAACAGGAGGACATTGTTTACAGTATTTACATTTAGCAAACCCCAACTAGGTTTAACAAACAAACAGTCATTTTGTATTTGTACCGATTAGTAACATTTACAATACTCAATTGCTCGTTCAGACGCTTCCGTAGTTAGCGCCGTTACTGTAAATAACTTCAACACATTTATTCAAAAAAGTCTGCCAAACCTCACCATAATAAGTACAATTGGGAACCACAAAACCATTGTACAGTCTTATGAAAAATTGTAATTATTGATTGAAGAACAACGAAATATAGTATCACATATTAGATTCATCCTAACAATTCAATTTCTATTATATTTATTTCACTGAGATTGAGTATAATAATTCTGTTCAGGATGTTTCTTCATAATACTCTATCTTCTTCACGCTTTTGGCGAGAGAAGTAGTGCAACGATGTTTTGTCCAGCGTGTTTGGCACACCTCTGCAGGCAGAACCGACAGATGCACAACCCGTACTCCTCGTGAAAGGCTGCATTTGAACATACCAGGTAGTGATAACCATGCACTATGTACCTGGTGTATACGTGGCGACTGTCACATGCAGGACCAGACCAAAGGTGCACGGCATTGAAAACGTCTAAACCACCGACCTCCCGTCTGACCTGTTCGACTTTAGCTTCCCATTCAGAAATGAAACATTCGTATGGTACTGTACGCGGCATCTTCAGCCTTAGTCGGATTGTTTCAGTAGCCGGTGGACAACCTGACATGAGATACACAAAGCGGCTCCTTGCTCGAATAGACAAGCAAAGCACTTGCTTCATATATAATGAGAAACACCTCTCAAGCTGGCTAAAATTCGCCAGTGTGAGGTGGTTCCACACCCTGTCAAGGCCATACATCAGCCCCAAAACAATCTTAAGCATAAAGAGCCTCACTGCTGAGAAAACGGACAGTTTTCGGACATTGCCTACTTCCCCGTAAAGCGAGACAAGTGCCTTTCGTACTGTTTCGTTTATGTATATGCGCTGTGAACGTCGTTCCCGTATAATGAACCCGAAGGCCAAGATACTGGAAAGAGTTGACAAACTCCAATGGTTGGCCGCAGCAACGTATAACGTCTCTGGCAGCCAATCGACCTCCACGCCTGAATTTCACGGCTTTGGTCTTCCTGGTGTTTATGTCAAATCCCTTCGAGACAAGGAACGCTTCTATCATAGAGGTAATGCGCTTGATGGCACCTAGGTCGCGATAAGCGACTACGATATCATCTGCATACATCACCACCACGGCTTTTTGGTACTCCTATCGGACGTAACCGACGAGGCCAGCAAGAAGTGTAAACGAGACGCAGCCCAGTGGGTCTCCTTGCGGAGTTCCCACATGTTGCTTAATCTCCAATACACCCTGCTCACCGTCCACCAACAAGGTGTCCTCCTCAAAGAAACTTGCTGTTACACTCAGGAGAGAGCCACCCACTCCTGCTCGTTAGAATGCTTCAACCAGCAGATAGCGATGGGCTTTGTCAAAGGGGTTCACGCAGTCAATAAAGACTGCATACAGATGACCTCTGGGTAGTGCCACAGCTCGCTCGATTTCTGACTGGAGAACGTGTATTGCATCACGGGTGCCTCGGCCTCTCCTAAAACCGAATTGCTTCGGTGGAAAAGCCTGTTCAGCCACGTGCTCAATCCGCCGAATAACCAACTTACAGAAAATCTTCTTCAACGTGCGTTTTGACGCCACTCCACGGTAGAGATTTGGATCCTGATGGTCATCACCATGCCTGCCCTTGAACAGAAGAGAAAGCCTGGCGACATGCCAGACTTTCGCCCCCTCTCTGTAATTTTATTAAAGAAATCACAAAGAGTTTCTGCCAAGAGAGGGAGTGACTGGATCCAATGCTCATAGCAGACCTGATTGGGCCCTAAGCTTTTCTCTTCGGGAGTGACCGTAGGACCTAGCACACATCCTCCACCCCGAAAGGCAGATTCATGTTGTGCTGCTCCAATGTAAGCGGATGCTGTACGATTGGAGATACGGCCGCAACGTCACGATTAAATAAAAGATTAGTTAGGTGGCTCTTAACCTGTCCGTCACTAAGCGGATTCCCCGCCCTACGAGGTCGCACGATGTAAGCTGAGGGCTCTCGTTCTGCTCTTTCAAGCAGCCGTCGTTCCTCCCGCCTCGCGTGTTCCCTTTTATGGTCATAGCAGAGTCTTATATAACCCTTTCTACGCTCAAGGTAGTCCCGCCTGGCTTGCAGTGATGATGGTGCTTTGGCTCTTGCTTGGCGCAGGAGTTCGAGCACTTCAACGTGGGCTAGGTAGCAGGCTCGAGAGTACCACGGGCGTGATCTCTTCTGCCATAACCTTTTCCACTGCACTGCACTTCTCATCGTCCTCTCCAGCTGGTCACAGGTGGTATCGATGTCAGGGCTTGCCTCAAGACCGCCCACCGCTCTGTCCAAAAGAGATAGATTAATCCGTCTCATTGCAGACCAGCGCGGCGGATTATGTCGGTCTCGCCAAATACCGGGAACATCGACAACGGTCAACACTGGTTGGTGTTTTCGGGCCGCTTCATCGAGAACATCACATCTTAACAATTAATAACAACAAAACCTTGTGATAGCAAGAAATGACCAAGTACAAAACCCAAGTGAGCCACCTTTTTTCGAATGTGTTACATGTACACTCCTGATATGTTTAAACACAAGAACGAGATGCTTAGTCTCGATATCGAATATGCGCTTAAGCAATGTGGAAGCCAATGGAGCCAGTATTCCGCACTGACTACCAAGGACACGCCGTCACTAGATTCGTAGTCAAATAAACTTAAATTGATAATAAATAAAGAAGAAAATACACTAACTGGAACCAATAGTTCTATTACTAAGAATGTATTGGAAAGGCGTACATGTTAGTTCTGGAAAACATATTGATCATAATATAATTATATCGTTCTGTTGAATGTCAATATGTTATCATTATGTGTATCAATATGTATCATATGTTAATGTTAGGAATTATTTTTTATGATACTAAGTAACCCCTATAGGGGCATTCTGAGCGTCACGGTTAGTCCATAGACAGAATTTACCGGAAAATAAGTTGTATTTCGGCTTTATACGTCGTCTTTATAATAGCTTCAGGTTAAAAAAAAACCTGTGTGTCAGATTCCCATATATAAGCGAATATACGGCATAGCTGTCAATTTCCATATATACTGCAAATAGTCAAGAGCTGCGCGTTTATAAAATGTTCCAAGGACAAAGAGTATCTTTTCTCTCACCGCCATGTTCTAACGCAAGGTTAACTCACCAATCATGCATATTTGCGTAGAGTTTAGCTTCATGGCAAAAATGCAGGTACAGCGGCTGAAGAGAACAAGGACTACACCGTAAAAACCAATGACCTGCTTAACATCGTCGTTACGTTACTTAACAATATTTTCTAGTATCCTACAGCTTGCAATGTACTCATTTAGGTTCACTGTCACTTATTGTTAGGTATTCATGTGATTACAATGTTGCCTTGCCTTAAACTGGGTTTTTATTTTGGCAACTTAAAAATAGGTAATTTTTTTTAGAACACTTAGTCACCGCCTCGTTTATCTAAAATGGTGCTATAGTAATAGCAGGGAAATAACGAAGATTCAGCAAGAGCCGTTAAAAAAAGCTTTAAATAAAAAATGTATGCAACCCGATAGACTTATAAAGCACGGAACACATCACACTCTCGGATTCCGAAATGTACACGAAATGTAACCGTCATGCAGTACGAGTCATCATTGACATCCACATTGGTACACCGCCCGGAAACAATTCATCCGTCATTAGTGGAAAAACAATCAGTTTCTCTGAGACAAAGCCTCAATACAGACAGCACGCATAATTTTGACGACGATCATAACCTGATTGTTCCAGCCTGGACAAGTTAGCCCGACTTTAGGCAGCTTTGGCAGTTTGTCAACCGAGTCTAAAGGCTTCATGCCCAAGTTCTGTGCTACGAGACACCCCTGCCACGACGGCGGGTTGAAAGTAGACAACTGGATATGCTTGATCCCTTTCCGGTTGCCTCCCACGCAGCACGATGTCCTGTGTCGCTCTCGTATTGCCTATTAAGACGCACAGAACGTGGTGTCAGGTGTTGTTGGTGGTGGTGGTTGTTGTTGCTGTTATTGTTGGTGGTTGTTGGTGGTTGTGGTTGTTGTTGTTGTTATAACAATTGTGGGAGTTCACTGTTGGCCATAGGAGGAATTTTATTTATTTTTTACAGGGGCCAGGAACAAAAATGCGTAACTCACACCCTTTGGTTTGGGTAGTGTGGGACTCACAATCCCACTCACACCTGGTGCTTCTCGTTTAGCTTCAGTCAACTCAGCCTCCCAGCTTTCCAGAGTCGTTATTCTTGCATCGTCTTTTCTAAGTGCGAATAATATTATTCTCTATGCGTTTTGCCCAAGGTATCATGCGGGCAGTTACCAGCGCAGCATCTGTAGATACCGTTCTGTGCGCTCTGGTGACCCTAATGGCCAGCACTGTCTGCTCCGTACTTAGCTTTCTCTTTTTCTTCTTGGTCTTCAGTGCAGCTGGTCCTCACACCGCTGACGTGTAGAGCAGAATTGAATCAGCAACCTCAGATGCCAGCGGACGGCGCTTTTTCTCCGAGGGCTCCTTTGTTCTTGGCATTAGCCTGGTGGGTTTGCTTGCCACCTGATGCGTTTTGGTCGTTACATAATTAATGTGAGATGTACAGCTCAAGTTTCTGTCCAGCATAACACCCAGGTATTTGACCTGCTTGTGTATCTGGATCATGTGGACGTCCACACGGATATCCAGCTCCCGGCAGTGCTTTGTTCCAATAAACAGGACCGCCTCGCTCTTTTCTGGTGCAAGCATTAGGTAGTGGGCGTCATTTAATCGGTCCTCCAACAGCTCTGCATCCCTTGCGGTGACCAAGATTGCCAGTCGTCGGCATAAGCAACGAACTCAACACCGCAACGCCTGCTTATCTCTAGCACGCCGTCGTACGCTAGGTTCCACAGCGTAGGTCCTAGCACGGAACCTTGTGATACACCTGCAGTCATTGCGTACTCCTTGCCGTCGTAACTCACACTTCGTTTGGCCAGCTACGATGGTATCATACGCTGACTGTACGCTTGTATTCTTTTTATCTCTACCGCATTCAGGATCACCCCGCAATTTGTGCTGTTAAACGCACGCTTTACATCTAGCAATATGAGGAGGCAAAGATTACAAACTCCAGGGCTTTTCTCTCTTCTTTGGCCTTAGCGAGTGTACTGTTAATGGGCTGGAGCGTGGACCTTCTCGGAGCCTCTACGAAACCTGTACTGATCCTCTAAGAGCAAGACTTGCCTTTCTTCGATTGCGTCGTTAAGTCTGCTCCCGAGTACTGACTCCACGGCTTTGGCAACTGTATCAAGAAGGCAAAAGGGCTTGTAGGCTGAGGTTGAACCTGGGTCCTTTCCCGGCCTTGAAATAAGAGCCAGGCGGGGGTTCCTCTATTCTTTCGGAAACCGTCCATCTCTCAGGTGTGCGTCTACGGCCGTTTTAAAGGCCGACGTGCACTCCTTCATTAGGCATTTCATCACCTACAGAGGTATGCCGTCGGGTCCTGGGGCCGTGCTTTCTGGCAACCTTTTAGCCGGTCGCTGGATCTTCGTTTGATCGAACGTTACAGGAGGAATATCCTCCTTATTGACCGCAATAGGGTCTCTGCCTTCCTCCGTCTGCATCAGAAAAAAGCAAGCCACAATGGCTTCTATGAGATCCGGTGGATCATTGGTGCTTTCGTGTCCAATTTGCCCATTACAATTTTGAAGGGCTTGAAGAGATAATCTGCTTTATTCCGCCACTCCTGCTCAGCCAAATTCGTTCTCGCCTTTTTATTTTCCAACGGGCTCCAATATATCGACGCCGGCCTCCAATGCACTCTCTCAGTGCAGTGGCTACCTCGGGGGACTACCAGTACTTTGGCGCAGCGGTTCTCTGCCGCGGGTGCACTGAAGCTGGCATTGCCTTCTCGCATGCTTTAAGAAGGATCTTGCCTAAGCTTTTCTTATTAAAGGTGTCCTCCAGTTCGTTACAGCCGCGAACTATTTCCTCCCTAAGCTTCTCCTTCCTCATCCTTCGAGCCGACCATCTGGGTCTGTGGCACCCAGCGGCAGGAACCGTGCTCTTGAGTGCTCCTTCGTTTTTTACCGTGAATGTAATGATCACCCAGTCTACTACTCTGTAGGCTGTGCTTGCGGCGCTCATCGTCAGGTCCATAAACGTTTCCTGACCTCTGCAGACAAACGATGCCGCTATCGGGTTGTTCGTAACCAGGAGGTTCCGTTCGGCCAACCATTCCATCCGAGATTGTCCTCGAAATATGGTGCGCCTACAACCCCAAAACACAGACGCCGCGTTGACGTCTCCCTTGATAATCTGGGCCTGATGATCCCGTGTTCTGACGCTGACGTTCAGTGCTTTAAGATATCCATCAAAGTCCTTTTGACCTCTGTTGGGGGAGAAGTAGAAGCTATAGAATACTGCGCCACGTCGACCTGTATCCAGGCAAACCCCTTTCCCGTTTGGCTCTGACAAGAGGCATAGGTCCAATAGACCGGTCTACTGCTGCCGCTAGGAGGTCATATGCGGCCCTGTTGTCGAGATTTCCTGATCCGTTCTTGCCGCCGTGGCTGTATCTGCTACTGCATCTCTGGCCGAAGTTGGAAGCTTCGTCGTGTGTCTCCTACTTGGCCCCTTCCAACCACTTTCCTCCGTTTTATGGTTTGCCCTAGTCTCCTTTGTTACCGGCTGAAAGTTAACTCGTTCACTTACACAGGATTATAATATAAATTGATATATATATATATATATATATATATAGGCCTTTTGTGAAAACATTTGGGTTAATGTTTTATTTCATCATAATTTAGAAGAATATATAAAATGCTTCACGACGTTGCTGCTCGTCGACCTAGTTGCTCCTTCTGCCCGCCGTAGTCGCTCTATCGCTCATGCCCGTGAGGAAGTCCTGCCCTTGGTGACCGGTGACGGTGACCGACTCTCTGACCCCTTCCCTTGTCGGTCCCGGCGCGTCCCGCCCGGGGACTGCCGTTACGCGAGCTGAGACCTCAAAGATGAGAAAGTATGCGGACCTAAGTCGGGCGCACCACTTTTCGCCATTCGCGTTCGAGACGATGGGTGGCCCTGGGCCCCTCACGGTAACATTGATCTCTCGGGTTGGCGACGCATTACGGCAGGCGACAATGGACAAGAGGGCGCACGCCTTCTTCTCCTAGCGACTGTCCCTGGAGATCCAAAGAGGTAACGCGACCTCAGTGCTCGGAACTATGAGAGACTGGATGGACCCGGACCTTCGTGCCAGGGGGCGGGCAGGACTTCCTCACGGGCATGAGCGATAGAGCGACTACGGCGCGCAGAAGGAGCAACTAGGTCGACGAGCAGTAACGCCGTAAAGCATTTTATATATTCTTCTAAATTAATATATATATATATATATTTTTTTTAATCAATTTATATTGTTTGTTTGTTTATTCACCATTATTGGTAGATTCTCACAATATTTACGGGCTATTCCGCTCAAGTACGTCAATTACAGCAGCTGTTAATGAGCTGGTGTTCAGTTCTATACATTTCATAACGTGATATCGGTCGATTTCAATTTCACCACAATATTTACAAACACATTCGTTGATTTGGAAACATTTTCCCTTTAGGCAGAGGTATTGGTGGTATCCGTGCCAAGTTATTTTGCAAATTATTGCTCTGTTCTGTTGCAGATCTTTTTTTCCATCTGTTGCTAAGAAAAGCGGGTCCATCTGTAAAATTGTTGATTATAAAGTTCCAGTTTTGCCGTTCTCTGTGTTCGTTGTATGCCTCAAGCGCTTCGGGATTAAATTGGTAATTACGGTGCTCTAGGTCTTCTATTAATGTGGACTCATTGCACATTTGCAGCACCAGCGTAGACGAGGCAGTTTTTGATAAGCCAAGCGCTCTTTTAAGAAACATAGTTTTAACCTTGTCGATATTCTTGAGGTTGTCTAATGTTAACTTGGAGGATATAGGTCTGAGGCAATATGATACTGTGGAAAAGATCTTGAGCATAAATATAGTGAGTACAGTCTTAAGGTCAACTTGCCGGAGATCCTTCAACATCATGGTTAAGGACACCGACTTTACTCTAATTTCTTCAATATGTCTAGTAAAACACAGTTTGGGCGTCAGTGTTACTCCCAAATATCTGAAGCTGTTGACCAACTCTAGTACATGCCCACTTATCTGTATGTTATAGTCATCTTGAGCATATGCTCCTCCTCTGCTAAAACGCATCACTTTTGTTTTCGACACGTTGATGTTCAGCTTATTTTCGCAACACCATCGTGCAGTCTCATTCAAGTAAAATTGGAGGTGCTGTCTCGATTTTCCCATAATAACTAAGTCGTCTGCATAAAACACGTGGTGAGCTTTTACTTCTTGGAGGCACTTTCCAAGGCCAGCTGCGTACAGTATGAATAAAAATGGGCTAGCTGTATCACCCTGTGGCACGCCAATTGTTTGAGAGACCTCCTTGGCAATTGCGTGAGCTCCGTTTAAAATTGTGATACGTGGGCCGGCTAAAATATCTCGGATAAGGTTATACATTCGGCCTTTAATATTAAAATCTTCACGCAGAGTGAGTAAAAGCCGATTTCTCGGTAATGCATCAAAAGCTGTTTTAAAATCAATAAAAGCCGCGTAAGTCACATCTTGTTTTCGAGTCTCTAGCTGTTCTATTACATCCGTAAGTGCTCCTTCAGCCGAACCCCCTGGAAGAAATCCATTTTGCTCTGCCGATAAATCTTTGAAACATTCTAGAAAGAGCCTTTTGGCAAGGAGCGATGTAAGAACCTTGTACACTACGCTGGTTAATGCTATGCCGCGGTAGTTTTCTGGCTTTGTATTATCTCCCTTTCCCTTAAAAATTGGTTGCAGAAGACCTTTTCTCCACTGGTTTGGGATTGCACCTTGTCTAAGACAGCTGTTGTACATTACTGTGAGGGCAGGGACGGTCACTGAAATCGCAGCTCTAAGATGTTCGTAGACAATCTGGTCAGGTCCGGCAGACTTTCCATCTTTTCTTGTCATGATACCCTGAAGGACCTCTTCCTCTGTGAAGTCACTCCACTGTCCGTCGCTTTCATGTTCTTCTTTTTCCGGCAGGTCACAGTCGCAGGTGTAAATTCCCGTAAAGTATTCTAGCCACTCATCGTCGTTAATTAGTGGGTTTGGTTCTTTGGGGCGTGTTGGAAAAAGAAGCCAAGGTCGGTAGAGGCGGTAATCCCGAATTTTGCGGAGTTGCATATCGGTTTCGTATTGGGCGCGCTTTGTCCTAAGCAGGTCTTTATACTTGCGCTGTAAAATAGCAAGTTGGGCTAGGTTCTTACTGCTGCGTTCCTTGTATTGGCATATTATTGATTTGGTAGTGCGGCATTCTTGGTCGAACCAGGCTTTGTGCTTAAACCTAGTGGTTCGACAGCGGGCTGCCGTTGTTGACGTCTGTACGGCCCACCGAAAACATCGCTCAAAATCGCAATTTATATTGCAATATATATAGAGTTGTCAGCATTAAAATCGCTAACGTCTTGACTCAAAACCTTATTTAAAATTATGACGCGTAACGAAAATAATGCAGCACATGACTTGCACGAATTGCTGGCGCGTTGATGCGGCCATTTAAATAACACTTAGATATCAACGGATGTTGCAGTACTTCGTGCAATCGATCCCGGCGACACATACCACCTCGAAACAATCAAACTGTGTAATTGTCATTCCTAAGCAAGATGTTTCCTTTACCCGTTGCATTAAAGTGTTCATTTTATTAAATTTAAGTGCATGTCTTAAATCCAACTATATACAGACAAATAGATAGTAAAGTTGATAAAAAGTATAAAGTACGCTCTACAAGAAGAGACTTAGATCTGTTAGCAAAGCAATGGAGTTGTGCAATTAATTAATACTAAGATATACGTACGCTCATACACAGCAAGGCTAAGTCAAGCAGTTACCTTTTTCAGTAGCTTATTTACTTTTAAGCAGCGTTATATTCATTGTCATTAGCAAACATTTATGGGGAATAAAAACAGTTTCTACGGGATCTACGGAAACCCTCCGGCTGACGGAAGAGACCCTTCCACGACCGCAGCGTTGCCGCGCTAAACCTCGATCGATATGCGTTGCAACAGGTATTCGCTAGCGCGGGGGTCCTGAGTTGCAGCGATAGCTTTCCGGCCCAGTTTCTTAAGGAATTTGACAGACTCTGATCCGATCGGTCCAAAGGTCTCTATGGCGATCGGCTGAACTATAAATTGCGACGCTAGTTCCTGGTATTTCGTCAATTTTCGGTTCTCTGCGAGCCGAGCGCCTGCACCCACCACACCGCTCGTGTTTTGAACGTAGCCTATTTACTTATTTTTTCCTGCACAGGCAATATTGAAATTGGCGTGTTATGGATGTATAATTTAAGAGCTTAATAATAGTTAAAACTAGAAAATGTAAAGAAACACACCTACATGGCATACACATCTAGTATCATCGAGCATATATAATATCTTGTGTACAAGGTACAATAAAGTATTATATCTTATAACTGTAGTATCTGGTATTATTACAATTATGTATTTATAAATTGTGTACATATTTCATGGTTATGGTGTAATCAGACCCAAGTTAGATGAGAAAGTGAGTTTTTGCAGCATTTTGTTATTGATTGAATTATACATGTGTCCTAATATAACTAGGCAACTTGTTTTATAATGCAGCAGCAAAATGACAGAGTGCGCGAGGAGATAATAAGCAAGTGAGATACCTCGGGTGTTGGAGAATCGTCCTCAACAGACTAACGAGACAGTGAAGCAGTGCCATGCAGGTATACAGGGTGCGTTAGCTAAATCCATACACATTTTGGCGGGCTACCCAGCATAGACGGAAGGCGTTAATTCAGATCGGTTTGGGTTAGCAGACAGCCCACTCACAATAGAACAAAAGCGCATTGTCATCATGGACGGCCGCCGCAACCTGGGTCCAGAATATGACCGAAAAACAACCGTTATCCAATTGCTTTGTGCCGGACATCGGCCAGCCGAAATTGTCAACATCACTGGGGTTAAAAGAGCAACGGTCTACGACATTGCCCGACGCTACAGAGATGCAGAAGAGACAGGACTGGGTAGTGCAACACCTGGAAGGAAGATACACAACCGCCGACGAGAAGTGAGGACGCCATAAGTGATCAAAATGGTGCAAAGCTGCGTTTTTAAGGATCCAAGTTTATCGATGCGTCGTTTAGCGATCAAATTCAACATGAGTAATTGTTTTATGCGTCGGATTATCAACGAAAAACTGCGCTACAAGTCTTACACGTTTAAAGTCAGACAGATGTTGTTTCAGGCCGCGAAAAATAAGAGGATGACTTGCTGCCGTCTCATCCTCACGTTTTTGAGACACGAAATGGCGGGACATCTTCGATTTTTCTCCGACGAAAAAATCTTCACCATTGACTAAAAACATTACCCGAATGACCGGTGGCTCGCAAAGAACCCTGAGGATGTACCAATCGTGCATAGAACTAAACATCCTGCCAGTGTGCACGTCCTAAGTGTTGTGTCGAATGAAGGAGTCGTGATGCCCCCACACTTTTTTGACAGACACGAAACCGTAACAAAGGAAGTGTATTTACGTGTTCTGCGAAGCGTGGTAAAACCATGGATTGATAGAGTGTTCAATGGAAGACAATATGTCTTTCAACAAGACGGCGCTCCCGCCCACACCAGTAATCTCGTCCAGGATTGGCTACGGGGCAACATGACGGCGTTCTGGGACAAAACGATATGGCCCCCTAGCAGTCCAGACTTGAATCTCCTGGACTTCTATGTATGGGGCGTTGTTGAGCAAGAGACTAACAGGTCTCGACATGCAAATACAGAAGCGCTACGCAGAGCCATTGTCGAGTCATTCAAGAATCTCAATCCGCTTAGTTTGAAGAAGGCCTGCGGGCGCTTTCGCGCTAGAATTGAAAGTGTTATTGCTGCTGGTGGTGGCTACATTGAATAAAAATGTTTCTCAGGAGTGAACCTAACGGCACGTAAAAAAATTACCGAAATATTTGTTTTTCTTTAGACATAAATTGCGAAACGGGCGATGACGTTTAGTCCGGATTTAACTGACGCACCCTGTAGTTCACGAGCGATTGCCTATCGTGTACGCGGCAATGCATAATTTTGCTGCAACGCTCCGCATTACGGGTTTTTTACGCCCGCGAGCCCAGCAGAAGGGATGACACTATTACTTTTCGAGAGCAATACCCTCAAACCCCCATTCTGAATCGCGGCGCATTTCGGTTCGGCTTCGCGGCCAATTAAATCAGCAGGTCAAGCTACGCACGTGTTTAACTCATTATTATTATTATTACTATTATTGGTTAAATCACGAAGAGTCATACATAGGGCAATAAAGACTAGTTAAATAGACCACTGGGAGAACCTGGTTTGGCGCCAAAGAGTGAGTACGTGTTCAGGAGAGGTTCTGCTTGCTCGTGTGTGTAACAATTTCCGCGCGCATGAAATCTGGATTGCCCACCGAATAGCTCTTTCAGTGCTATTGATATCGTCTGTTGGCTGTAGTGCTTCCTGTAATATCTAGGGGTTTAGGGAGTGGCTGAGGGTGTGTGCTGAAGATGCATTAGGCTTGTTGATTCGGTGCAAACTGAACGTTACTTTATAGTGTTTTCGATGAGCTGAGAGCGTTGAGTGCATCTTGCTGAATATTGATTGCGGCTGCTGTGCTGAGGTTAGTACCACATCGACCGCACTTCTTCCATTCCAGCTGGCGTACAAAGCCTCATTTTTGTTGTCTTCAATTTGCAATCCAAGCTCATGTATTCCTGATATAAAAGTTGCGCTTTGTGCGTTATCTTATAACAGGTCGCATATAAAGTCGCCTTCTATAACAATGTGCTTATTTGTATTTTTACAATAGCTCATTGCGTCTCCAACATCGTGTATTGTATCAGCGGGTTGCCCGCCGGCTGATCTGGTGGACTACAGATGCCAGGTAATATATTTATTATATTATTTATAAAATATCCTTCTAGTTCTAGCACTATTTCTAGTAGTACATCTAAGTAAGTGTAAGCACTCTGCCGTTATGACGGCAATTTCATTTATTTAAAATACCGCAGCCCGGCATAGTAGATGATGAAATCCATGAACACTGTAGCGAGTAGTGAGGTGACGACATGGCCGGAGAGAGTCCTTCCAGGCCTGGTTAGTCATAGCTGGTGATAGATAAAACTCTCTGGAAATAAGAGACACTTTTTGAGAATACTCATGCCGAAACGTTTCCAGGGCGACTGTCTGCGGCAAATTAAAGCGGTCTACGAGTTCATCAATAAATTATATTGAACCCGCGAGCATGTATACTAATCTGTTGCGCGAATTTGACGGAAGGCCAAGTACTTCAAGACTACCGCTTCAAGAAAGCTGGCTTCACCCTATTCAACTGCCATAACTGCAAAGTGCTTAAATGTTTCCATGTCACTCGAATACCGTAAGCAGCTACGGATGCTACTTTGAGCGTGAATAACGTCATGGCCGTCTAAACGGACAACTGTGTTGGGTTTCTGGTACCCGCTGCCGCGATAAGCGCTTTTCTACAACGCTCAGTTACATGTAGTGAAAAAGTTGTACCACAAGATGAAAAAATTACCCCACGGTAGCAAACGGTCTCTACAAGCTGCACTTGTTGACCTTGTTGAAATCGCAGTTTATCTGCGCGGGCTTGTTGCCCGCCACGCCGAAACTTAGCAGCCTTGGTTTTTGATACGTTTACTATGAGGCCATTCTGTGAGAAATATTCATCAAGTGTGCAAAGAGCAGCCTGCAGGTCCGTACGGATTCTGCTGAATATTACCAGATCATTTGCGTAGAGCAGGGTCATGACCGTTGAGTGCCGTTCTTTCATGATGCGTGGCAGATCACTGAGTAACGTTATAAATAGCATTGGGCTGAGATTGTTGCCTTGCGGATACCCAGTCGTCTGATCAAACGTGTTATGCTCGCACACACCATCATCGAGGATAATTTGGTTAGCCTCAGAAGTGCGCAGAGTAGAGTGAGCATTCGTGGTGCAACTCCAGCCGATCCCAACTTCTTTAAGACAATGTCACGAAATGCGATGTCAAATGCAGATTTTAAATCAATAAAAGCCGCAAACAAAGGGAGTTTTTTTCCGGTTTAATGAGATTGTGATCTGCTCAAGTACTTCGCAGACTGAGATAGTGAAACGGCCGGTCTTGAATCCATGCTGCACATCTGGAAGAAACCCCAGTGCTCTCAGAAAATCCGTGAGACGTCTTGTCACTATGCTTGAGAGTAATTTTTAGATACAGCTTCTTTTTGATATCGGCCTCCACGCGGCAGTGTCCGAAGGATCTCATTTTCCTTTTGGAATTACTTTAAGAAGGCATTCATACCACTTGGCTGGCAAAGCGCCCTCAGAGAGGCATCTGTTAAAAAGGAACTGCCATATAGGCGCAAGAAGATGTCCCTGCCGAAGGTGTTCATTCCTTACAAGATCTGGCCCTAATGCCTTGTTATTTCGTTTTCGAGCGAGGGCCACATTGACTTCGTCTAGACTGAGCAGTTCATCAAGAGCCTTAGCGAGAAATCTCTTGGGAGCTTCGAGCTCGTATGAAATAGGAATCTCGAGAGGTACAGCATCCGCGTGGGTGAAAGCTGCTTCAAAGTAGCCCAAAAGTTTTTCAAATGGGATTGGACAGCTCGAAATGTTGTGAGGCTGACGTGTAAAGAGGTGGGGTTCTTGTTGTGCTTTAAGTATGAGGAGGCGTTCTTGTTAGTCGGCAAATGGCCGCCTTTTGAAGTCTTGAAGCTTCCGATAATGCTGTCGTGTGATTGAGTAAATAGCCGCCGCAGCTGGGTCATGGGACGTTTGTTGGAGGGCTCTAAGTAGAATTTGCCTCAGCGCTAAGCAATCACTGTCGCACCAGCGTGGAGAGCGCCACATATTTGGTAGTGATTTATAAGCTGAGTTCATAAGGACGCTGGTGACCTCAGCTATTGCCTCATCAAGGGGGCCTGCCAGGGTTAAATCGAGAAAGGAGCGAAATAACCATGTTGTTATCAAGGCGCTTTCCCACGCCAGTGCGTCGTTAATTAGCACTAATCGATTTAATAGAGAGCTTGAGAACCACGGGGATATGTTTCTTAATCCACGTCAGTAAGACACGGAAAGCCGGCCCTTCATATGTCACACAATCTGGTGGGGCTGAAGTTGCAAAAATGTCGATTGTTGAGCATCCCGTTCTTCCCATAGAGCCAACCCGTTGCAGGTTGGCATCGGCATAATAAGTGGGGGTGTCCCTATCGGTACACACCCACACACCGTATACATCGAGTGACTCTAACAAAGCGGTAGTCCGTTCGCTCGGGAGTCTTGCTCCAGCCGAAAATTGAGATCCCCAGCTAACAGTATTGTCTGTCCAACGCCAACGAAGCTGATAGCGATGCTAATCTTCTCCAGTAATTGGTCTGTACTGACACCGCTTTCCGAGTTAGCACTGTTGTGCATGGCAATCAACAAAAGTGTGGATGACAAAAGGACTACAATATTATTCTCTGAGTAGAGCAGGTTAATGTTTCCAATGCGTGGGCCAGTAAGAACAGATACGCCACCTGTGGGACGACCGCGAGCGACTCGTTGAGAGCAACAGTGAAAACTATAATACCCGGGGACATCGAAACGTTGAACGGAAAACGTTTCTGTCAGGACAGTGGCGTCGAATCCTGGTAGTTGGTTACATAGTCCAGACTCTCATGCTTCGAATTCCTTCGCAGTTAAATTGGCATAATACTAGTTGTGGTTGCTTTTGATTTCTTGCCTTCGGCGTCCGCCAGTTTTTGTACTGTGAGCTGAACACTGTTTTGAGTTCTTTGAGGTCTTGCATCATTTTCATGACGTACTCTGTCAGTGTAGTTCTGACGGCAATAGCCATACCCCATTCAGGTGGGCCTCTCCCTTGAGAATTTAGTGCAAATCCATGATATACTTTGTGTTGTGCAAACTGATTTATACTTGCTGTGTTTGTCACAAACGTTTCGGTTAAAAACATTATATCTATGTCGAAGAAGTCGTTTTCGCGTGATTTATTATATAATTATTCTAAAGATTCAACGTTCCACAACATACGCCTGTATTGGTTCTGTGTGTGTATTTGCTGTTTTACGGGCTGCTTCAACGTCACTTATTAATCTGTCAAAGATATCATTGTATAATCGTCAACTTCTTCAGTTTGTCTGCTGCGCTTAGTTCCTGCGGTCGTCGTTTTCTCTGCGCCGTATATTCTAAATGCCAAAGAAAAGCTCGCTGTGTTTTCGACCGTCCTCGAAAGTGTTCTCGGATCAAACTCTCTTGGAGGCCGAGAAGTTTTTCAACGAACATACACAGCCCATCCATGTGATTTACATGCTGGTTACAAGGAGTGCATGGGATTCGAAAAAGATAAATTCTTAGCAAAAGTAGCGAAATTTGCGTCGTTCTTGAAGACTAAGAGACCTGATTGCTCAATGTCAGTGGTCACGGTCCCGGAATTCCATAAAGAGTGCAAAGACGCGAACGACGTTCTACTTAATCGTCATCAGGAATGGAACATCGATGTTATCAACACAGTGCACCCACACCGTCTAATGGTTCAGAGAGGTTGTTATTCCTATACGTCGTCACAAGAAGCGGCTGAAGCCTACTCGAAGAGTCTAGCACGGCGAGCAGCATCCTTCCTAGCATGCAAAATCCGTGTACCCTTCCTGGAAATCATTGGAAGGGCTAGCTCGGGACGATCGACCGCACGGCGTGTCGTAACAGACTGCGCTGCAAGTTCAGAACGACCACAGAGGCGCCAACAGACCCTCTCTGAGCCACCTGTAGTGACGAAAAACAAGCAACAACAAGGGCGGCGGAGTCAGGACGTTCAGCACAAGACTAACCGAGTCACCGAGAGGCCGCAAAACGGAGGTAACCGCAGGAGTCCGAATCGGGATTTTTTACATTCTCCGAAAACACTTCTCAGCGACCTAATAGCAGCGGCACTTCAAGGGATGTGCTGGACCCCTCCCCCCAGACAGAAAGGTCCTCCCCGAAAACCCCGCAGACACTAACTGTAATACAGTGGAACTGTGAGAACATCTCGTCATCACTGTTGCTACTCCCTAACTACGCGATACAGCAAATAGATGTTCTCATATTTACAGAGACGTGGTCTACCTCACCTCTCACACTGCCAAGTTTCTACGCTGTATGTTGCCCTGCTTCTCGGATCAGCGCAACCGGACACGCTAGCGGTGGCGTTGCGGTGTTTTATAATCACCGTCTAGGAACAATGAGACCAGTTCTTGTCGAAGATAACTGTGTTGTTATCGAGAGAGAAATAGTCACCATCATAGCAATGTATGTGCGACCTTCCAGAGCGGAAGGTACTGACATGCTAACTGAGAAGCTGACACGATGCTGTCAATTCGTGCGCAGCAGAAAGCCGGTCATACTAGCAGGAGATTTAAATGTCAGACTTGACTTACCCGATCACAGTCGGACAACTGCGTTTATGGATATCTTGGGTGAGTTTGGCTTATGGAGTGTGACGAACCCACAAATCCCAACCTTGTTGGCCCTATGGGATCATCCGTAATAGACATATTCGCCACAAACATCGCTAAGGACGGGGTGCGGTACGTCGGGCCCGAAAATTCGCTCAAAGAAGGCGGACTAATAAAATGGCACGTACCCGTAGGGATTGAAGTCACTGTCAACCCCCACGACAATCCTCCCCCTCAGAAAAGTCAAACAGGAAGTAGGAAGCTCGACATCCTCAAGCTCCAAGAGGCTGTTTCGATTATTTACCCATACGACGAAAGCCCAGACGTGGAGTCGTACCATAAATTCCTGAGCGACACGCTAAGGAGCTGTGTAGTCCCGAAACGACCTCCACCCGCCAGGCCGTGGTGGAACCCTGAATGTTCAGCGGCAAAGCATATCTCTCTCCAGGTAAGGGAGCTAAGCCGACTACAGCTATGTCCAGAGTCGTCCGTCGCCCAAGTCAAGAAATTTTATAAGGACTGCTTGAAGAACGCAAAACTAAAGTTCGAGGAGAGGCAGGAGGCGAAGCTTCTAGACGAAGCTACCCAAACCCCACACGTTTGGCTACGATTCTCAAGACCTGCTAGACCAATCTGTCCCGTTGATCCGGAGAGGCTCCAGGCACACTTTAGGGGGATCCTGAGCTCATGCGACACGGTTCCTGTCGAGGTGCCGTATTACTACTCCTGTTGACTGCCAAACGACCTCGAAGACATCGTGGATCTTCAACGTGAGTTCACGGTTGGCGAAGTCACGGAGGCCATCTTCAGGTTACCCAACCGTAAAGCATGTGGTCCAGACGGGATTTTCAATGAACACATTAAAGGAGCCATAGCGTTTGTACGTTGTTGGACCGCCTTGTTCAATGCGTGCCTGTCCAGCGGAAAAATTCCAGAAGCTTGGAGAGAATGCACCATGGTTGTGATCCCAAAAGGAAAGGGAGATCTAACAGAGCCCAAGTCCTGGAGAGGGATAGCGAAGAAGTCCTGCACCTACAAACTGTTGTCCAGCATCCTCACCCGACGTCTCACGGCATTTTTGGAAAGACGTAATGCCCTATCAGAAGAACAACACGGTTTTTGGTGCGGTAAATTTACGATGTCGGCGTGCGCGATACTCCTAGATGACATCGAGAGGACACTAAGGAGTGCGAGGCGACATCTCTTTGCTGTCTTTGTCGACTTTAAAGCAGCATTTGATTCCGGCTCAAGATGCATTGTACTTTCCAAACTCTCACAGCATGGTGTGACACAAAATATCCTGGGCCTACTGAAAGATATCCTACAGAAGAACCAGGTATCTATTGACGATGGAGTAGCTGAGAGAAATGGAATAGAGCAGACAACAGGTTTCGCTCAAGGCGACAACCTAAGCCCACTATTCTTCGCTGTCCTCGTCAATGACCTCCCCTCACACATCAAGCAGCGACACCCCCACGTGAAGGTGATCATGTACGCAGACGACCTCGTTATGTACAGCCCGAGTAGATTTCACCTACAACAAGCGCTGATAACTCTGCATAATTGTGTCGCGACTGTAGGACTTTAAATTAACAAGACAAACACCGAGGCTATAAAGTTCAGAAGAGGTGGGAGGCTGGCAGGTAGCGATTCATTCCGCCTTGACGGACAAAGCTTGAAAATAGTAAACTCCTTTACGTACCTCGGCCTCACATTAACAACGACGGGTAAGTCATTCTTAGCTCATATCGAGGAACGAGCTCGGAAGGCGATCGTGGCCGCAGCTATGATCGAATCCCCACGGAAACTTGCAGTTGCTACGACCGTGAGCTTATTCGACCTGAAGATCGCACCGACAGCAACCTATTTCCATAGGTTCCAGATCGTCTGGGAGAAACTAACCGCGCGTGACTTGACAACCTTGGATAGAGTAAAACCAGCATTTCTGAAAATGGTGCTCGGGCTGCACACGACATCGAGAAACAGATTGGTCTACTTGTTGACCGATATGCCATCGTTTGTAGAAGACATACGCGAAAAATGTAATCTCCCAGTAACCCCAGCCTACTGTACCTTCGTCGAAAAACAGAGATCGAAGCGACTGGAGATCGACCCACAGTTCATCACAACACCAGCAATGACTGACTCGAGCTGGAAGAGGACAAACAGAACGAATCGTCATTTGGTCACCAGGTTTGCCGTGCACGGCTTCCATAATTTGACGTGCATGACACAAGGTTATCACGAACCTCAACAAACCTGTGTCTGCAAATACTGTCGAAACGTGTGTGATAGATATCATGTGGGAAATTGTAATCAAATTAGGTCATTGACCCTACTTACAGAATTGAACGTTTTATCTTCCTGACGATGTTGGTATATAAACAGATGTATTTTTCACTTTAAGATTCACATCGTAATTCACAATTCGTGCTACATATATTGTTGTATGTCCTCACATGTATGTGACAAATTGAGACGGCTTACAAATAACGCTTTCATGCAAGGTCTTTTAGGCACGTCTTGAACGTTTGTTTACAACTCTCGGATCCGTCAGTTTGTTCGTGCCAGTTGTTGCACGTTGTTGATTGACGATTCGTCACGTGTCCTCCTTTTCCAACTGTCAGCCATGCATTATTGGGTCCTCGATTTAGTGTGAACGTACCTCTGCAGCTTCGATGTTGTTTTGGCACATCTTGAATAGGCAGACGTCTAGGGGTTCCGGTGTTGATGCGTGCATGCAAGCTTGGCTGAGTATTTCTTCTGCACGTTTACAATGTTAATAATAATAAAGGTTTTTGCGTGAAAGACTAATAATGATCGAGGCCTCATGGCTCAATCACTTAGACTTCACAGAAAGACGCGCTAATATGTAGACGCGCTAATAATCATATAGTCAGCTGACCGCTGATACGAGCAGTCGTGTTTTGATCGGCTCCTGGAAAATAGTGCCGTTTATGCGTTTTTATACTCGCAGTGCAATTAATCATGTGTCCAGGTGAGAAAGGTGATACTAAAAAGTCGGTTGACAACACAACGAGCCTACCTGCTAGGCCAAGGACGACATCTGGGTCGGAAGACTTGTGCGGAGCCTGTAACAAACGGTTCCATTACACCCAAGTTGCCCTACTTTGTCTAGGCTGCAAAGTCTGGATTCATGGTATTTGCTGTCGTCCCGTCATCCGGCGATCCGGCGATCCGGCCTAGCTAAGTTTCGTTTACAACCATTCCTATGCAAGCAATGTTTGAGCCCAGAAAACTTGAACAATTCAGGCTATAGCGCAATCCAAGATGGCAGCTCCCTTACCGCAGGAAATCATAATAACAACTCGCTAGTTGACAGCAACAGCATCATCGCTCAGCTGACAAAACGGGTAACCTAGCTGGAGCTTCAGCCGGCGGCATATATTGAAAAAGACGAGAAACGCGTTTGCAAACGGCAAGAAAATTGGGGAATTTTTGGATTAACAACTCGAGGAAAAAGCCAAGGTGTTCGATTCACAGATAAATAAATTGGAAAAACAGTCAAAACTGTTTAATCAGAAACAGTGAGAGTTAGACACCTCGGTGGCGAAGATGGACTCGGTCCAGCTAGTAAAGAAAAAACACACGTCCGGTGAACTAGACGTGATTATTTGTAACGTGCCTCAGATTTCAAGTGAGAGCACAGTAAACCTGGCTCGCTGCGTACTCTCGTCTTTGGACCCCACTATACAAAGAGAAACTGTTGTAAGAGCATTATTGTTGACAATGGTGGGGGTAAGAAACCGCTGATTAGGGCTACTATGCGTGACGACGCAGCAAAAGGCCGGGCAATCAAGGCATCTAACGTTAAGAAGTTTAAAGTAAGCGATATCTATCTTGACAAGAATCTTCCCGACATATCCACGAAAGCGAAGTCATCATGGAAGAACCCGGTGCCAACCAGCAATGTGCTGGCAATGGGCGTCTACGTAAATAAATCAACTTCGAGGGAAACCCGTGAGTTATTGAAAATAGCTAGACAACTAAAAGCTTTTGGGGATCTCGAAGCTACCTGGACATACCGCAACAAGGTCTGTGCGTGTTCACGGTAATGACAAAGCCGTGTGCATTCGTAACCAGAAAGACCTCAGAAATTGCAACGAGAAAATCCCTAAAAGTAAATTACTAGTAAAAAATGATGACAGCTGTGCGAATAAGAACGGGAAGCAAAATAAAGAAACTATTAAAACTGGTGGTTAAAAACCGACGATTTCGTCTGCTTCCGCTGTGCCGTTATCAAACTCCTTCCAGCTACTCAGTAGCCAGCCGGTGTGCTCGTTCACACATCTAAAGTCTCCAAATAAACAAGCGACAAGCAACGAAGACAACAACAATGCGTCGATCGTTCTCGCTATAAGCGATGAGGAAGAGGAAGATGTAGAGGTTGACGACATAATGAATCTCGGCATGAGTGCTTCGATGTTGGAAATGACGGTACTTGAAAGCAACTAACAAAAGAAAAATAATAATTATTATAATTGGAAATATATATATAGAAATTAAAAAATGTATTTAGGTTTAGACGCCATCTCGAGCGACCAAACAACCGTTCGCCTAGTCCACTCACGATTTATTGATTTGTGTCTTTAAAACTACAATTGTCTTGTATGAACGTTTCAAATAATTATACAAATAATAAAAATGGTTAAAGCTAACCTCCTGCGCGTCCGCACCTTGTCTGCTGATAAATTGCGTATCAGAAGCCGCAAGACGACCACCGCGTCGCAATTTCATGGCTTCTGTCTTGTCCATATTAATCAATAGGCCAGCCTCTTCCACATACCCCGACAGCCTTGCCAGCGCCTGCTAAACGTGAAACCGACTTCTTCCAAAAATCACAAGATCATCGGCATATAGAGTTTTCACGCGTCCCAACTGGTCTTGAACACGTCGTGGCAAATCGCTTAATAGTAGGGAGAAAAGTAGTGCCTAGTCCACTTAAACACATGCGGCATTAGGTAGACTCAAAATTTTCAGAAAATGGCCTCAACGCTTGCTCTCCTCCGTGATATAATTGTACTCAGTGAGACCTGGCTACGCCCGGAAGAGGTCGTTCATTACCATATTGATGCTTATGATAGCGTTTCGTGCTGCAGAGAGAAAAGAGAGGGGGGGGGGGGTTACTGATGATTTAAAAATGCAATTTTAAGCTAATTTCGGTCCACCGAAGCCCGCTGACAACAGTTGAGTCCATAACAATCGAGCTAAATCACCGCCCACACTCTCAAAGTAACTGCTGAGTACCGTCCACCCGACCGGCCTCTTACCGATTTTATTGATGAACTTGACGTCTTCTTAATAACCACAAGCACCATGTGGTACTTGAGGATATGAACGTACATCACACAATGGACGACGACCCTCACTTAGTAAATCCAACGCCATATTTATTTGGCTTCCGCAGTATAATTTAAGAGCCTACGAGATTGACACCACCGCGCACCCTCGATCACATCTACACCGATCTGGAAGTTGATGCATCAGGCACCTTCGACCTCAGTGTTAGCGACAATTTCGCTATCTAATGCCGAATACCGCTTGTCTTGAATCGCCGTTCCTCAGCAAAGACAATTCGTATCGACAGCAGATTATTAGAGCACATAATTCGAAATGAAACTTGGTGTACTTGGCTCAAGACGCTGAAACAGAATATAATGAGTATGATGACCTTCTAACGGAGCTCATCGATACATGCTCATCAAGAACATACCGACGCCACAGAACACAATGCGTACACCCAGCGCTAACAAATCTTATCGCCGAGATAGATCGCTTGTGGCGCTCTTTGCAGAGCATCTGTAAACGATACCCGAACAGCATACGCGTACTGAGACTGCGATAAGAATACAACAAAATGGGAAATAAAGTACATAATCGACGGACCAAACTGGAGCGCCAGCGACTTTGGGGTATGGTCGATAGGGACTCGACCAACGGCCCCCGGTGCCCAAGCTGGATATTGGCGAAGGTCTCAGAGGCCTTCAACATTTTTTCACATGTGCCAAATAACCCCATAAACGAGCGTATTATTAAAGAAAATCTACCGGAACACACCGTGACGATATTCTGTTTACTACAAATGTTAGTTTTACTTAGTGGTATTGGAGATCAGCCGTAGCAGCCGGCTACGACGGTTTGCAGTCTCACATTGTCCACCACGTAAGATCTCACATCGCTGACCCCCTGACACACATAATTAATTCCATAATAGAAGATGCAGTATCCTAGCCGCTTAAAGATCGCCAGAGTGGTACCGATCCACAAAGTAGTCAAACTACCGTCCAGTGAGTGTTTTACCTGTTTTAAACAAGATTATTGAAAAAACACTAGTTAGCCAAATGACGAGGCATCTTGAAAGCAACAACATGCACTCGGGTAACCAATTTGGATTTCGCAAAAACCGGGGCACAGGTCATGCGGTTATGCGGCTAGTCGAGGGCACCCGTTTTGAGTTAGATAAAGGACTATTTTGTGCAGCACTTTTTTTAGATCTTAAACGCGCCTTTGACAGTGTTCGTTCAGATATTCTCCTACTCAAATTCAAGCACCTGGGCTCTGCTATCGGCGTAGTTCCTCAGGCGTCACCAGCTTGTGGACGTGGGGGGAACCCGGCTTGGTGTGCAGCAAATCGTATTGCTATCAATGCAAAGAAAACTCAAGTGTTGATCTTCGGACAGGGTAACGCCATTCCTCGAATGCCACCTGTAATCATAAATGGCCACCTGATACAACCCAGCGACTGTGTCAAGGTCCTGGGTGTAACAGTAGATGCAAAACTCTCTGGCAACGCGCATGTAGAGACCCTTATACGTCGACTTGCTGTCACCAGAAACTTATCAAGATACATCAAGAATTGAAGCATCTTCATGCAATCTGCTCTACAACGCCTTTTTCTTGAGTACTTTTACGTACGGATCGGAATTCTGGACTGCCTGCAATAAGGGTTGGGCGGTCTAACACGGTCACACTGAAGATCCGCATGCATCGAAGCAGTAAGGGCAGCCAAGCGTGCGAGCTGTCAGAGAGTGGAACACTATTCCGGTTACCTTTCGTTGTTTGAAATCCTTAAACAACTTTAAGGATCATTTAAAGTCACACCTATTACCCCGTCAATAATGGGTACACTAGTCTTCCTAAATTGACTCTCGTATAGAGGTGAACACAAATAATTTCATTCCGGCTGCAACTTTTTACCAACACAATGGTAACTGTAGTAGGTTTAAATTACTATAGACTCCTTGCAAATATTTGTAAATCTATGAAACAACATACCGCTGTATATGTGTATATAATAAATAAATAACCTTCTTAAAAAAATATGTACTTATTGATATAAGGGCGGCAAGAAGCGGCAGAGTTAAGATCTATAGGTTTTGATGGCGTTTTGGAGAACAACGCATTGTTCCAAGATAGAACTGTTATTTTGGTTATTACTCACAGCAGACTAGCCAAAGCAGGCTTGAGATCATCAACGTCATTAAGGTAATTTTGTTGTATCAAGCTAGTCATTTCCAATTTTTACGTGATGCAAGAAGCCCATATTAGGTTCAGTACGAAAACGCGATGACAACGAGACCATATTTATATCAGGCTTATTGCAACCTATTACGAGTGCCAACAGAAGCCTTGTCAATGTATACAATGTAAAGAATCAGAAACTTACCCGCTATAAAAGTACTCTTCGATGGTGGTATTTATGAAGAGTGTCTTCTTGTGGAGAGGATAGGCTGGGACGCGAGTATTGCCGTCAGGAAAATAATAAGCCATGGCGGCGTAGTTCGAGGTTAAAATTCTATCATCTTTGCTTTCGTTCGACATACTTGGCTCGAAGGAGTAGATTAGCCAGTCGTGAAACCCAATTGTAATGTTTTCATACATAAAATGATCCTTGATGCGTTTAGACCTAGACAAAGCCGCAAGAGAAATACATTCAGATCCACAATGCGGAGGGTTACTGATTAAGCTGCGTCATACAAAGCTTGAATTTACAAAGAACGCGCTTATTTCGAGAAAGCGCAATGGACTATCTACCATTCGTATTTTCTTAATAAGGGATAGATGGGAGTAAATAAGTTTGCTTAATGGAAGTGTCTGATAGATTTAATCTATTTGACCAGTGTGCATATGAGAGCTTCTAACGTTAGCAATTTAACTGTACTAAGTATATATATATATTAACAATAAAAAAATAAAATATATATATATATTTTTTTGTGGCAGTCCTTCTCGATGTCAGTAACGCGTTTAACAGTCTGCCGTAGAAAGGGATTTTAGACACCCTAGTGAGAAAAACGGTCCCTTCATTTCTCGTAAGAGCCGTTTTGGGATACTTAAAGGACAGAAAAGTTTTTAACGGCACAGTGGAGATTGACATGACTGCAGGAGTTCCTCAAGAGTCAATCCTGGGACCCCTGCTCTGGAACATAACATATGACGACGTCCTGAGACAAGATTTCCCACAGGGAGTAGAAATTATCGCGTATGCGGATGACTTGGTCATACTTTCTCAAGAAACAGAGGAAGAACTAGAATTAAAGACAAACATAGCTCTCCGTTCGACGAAGAGATGGCTGGATAGCGCCGGGCTACAGCTTTCCCCGGAAAAGAACGAGGCCATCCTTCTGACAGGCCGGAAAAGAGTAGACAGCATGAAACTGATGGTGGCGGGCCAGGAAATCAAGCAAGTAACAGAGGCCAAATATCTTGGTGTCCTACTACACCAGACAAGGGTCTCAGGGGGTCTGTCACCGGCACAATTTGGCTTCCGTAAACACAGATCGGCCCTAACAGCAATCCACAGGGTGCTCAGTAAAGCTGAACAGGTGCGTGAATCCACCATCTGTACAAGACAGCTACTCATGGTCACCCTTCTGTATGTGACGAATGCCTTTAACAGCCTATCATGGAAGACCATATTGGACACGCTTGTTCGCAAAAAAAGTTCCGCCGTACCTAGTCAAGGTAATTTCTGGATACTTAAGGAGAGGTCTGTTTCAAACGGCAACGTGGTCTTCCACGTTGCCGTTGCCACGATGACAGCCGGGGTACTACAGGGCTCAATCCTGGGCCCACTATTGTGGAACCTTGCACATGACGACGTTCCGCGGCAAACCGGCCTACCCCAGGGAATAGAAATGATTGCTTACGCTGACGACTTAGCGGTCGTAGCACAGGCTAAACGGAGGATGAGCTCGAGCTACATACAAACAAAGCATTACACTCGACAGCGGAGTGGAGGAAGGCCGCGGGGCTGGCACACGCCCCAAAAAAAGTGAAATCATTCTCTCAACGGGCAAAAGAGAGTTCGACCGTTAAACATACAGGTCGCGGGACAACCAATCAGATTCGTGAATAAAGCCCGCTACCTTGGGATCACGTTGGACACGTCCATGACCGGCTTATGTCAGATCAAGAAGGCTACGGAAAAAGCATCAACGACGGCAAACGCTATTGCCAGGATACTTCCGAACATACATGGACCGCGGGCTCGCATAAGGAAACTACTGATAACGGTAGCGGAGTCAATCGTGCTCTTCGGGGCTGCCGTTTGGGCCAAGGAAACTCTTGAGTCAAAAAAAGCAAAGTTGATCTTGCGCACAACACAGCGGATCGCAGCCCTTCTACAGAACGGTCAGCACAAACGCAGCTCTGCCGCTTGCCGGAGAAATCCCCTGGGACCTTAAGGCGTCCAGAAGACAGCGCCTGTGGGATATTGGCACACCCACAGAAAGCGACAAAGAACGAGGAGAGAAACGCCACTATAGAGGACTGGCAAGCAGAGTGGGACGCAATTCCCTTTGGTGCCCCCGGAAAGAGTCTAAGCAAACTGCTCATACCTTTACCGAATAAGAAAGGCCCCATCAGAAACATGCTTTTTTTGCAACGAAGCCGTGGAAGACACCCCACAACACACACTTTTTAGGTGCCAGGCATTGGAAGACGCCAGAACCATGGCAATTAGAAGTTTTGCTATATAGCTTACATATACATTTTTTTGTAGTGAAGGGTTAAATGCAGTTACGCACTACTGCTACGAGAAGGAGTTTCCATCTCGAGCTTTGTGGGACTCGACCCCAGCGGATGGATATTACGCCGCTGAGACCCATACCCACTAAACGCACCTCCCCCCTTAAGCTTTACTCCCTGATGGCCCAGGTCTCCATAGAACAGTGCTATGAGCTATCAGGAGAAGTGGCGAGTGCCCTATTGGATCAATTGGCCGGGGTCGCTCACGCGTTCCCCCACCTGTCAGGCGCACTTTGTCCCAGCCCTTGCGAACCCGTTTGATTCAAAGTTGCGCTTTCTTCAGCCGTGCTGGCCTCAAAAGGATTTTGCCTTTCCGTGCATCGTATGTGCTTTGTTTTTTAGCACCTCCTGTGCTATTTCCGCTCCCAGTTCCCATGCTTGGGCCGAACCCAGGATGTACTCCACGAAACATTTCAGACAGTTTCGTGGAGGGTCTTGAACTTCAGGGTGGGTTATTCCCGCTCTGGACCATTTCTCGCGAATGTGTTTTATCGCTCTGGTTCTGGCCTCTTCCCATGCCTGGCACTTGAGAAGTGTATGTTCTGGACCGTCTTCCAGGGCATCTTCGCAGAAAAGACATATTTCTGATGGGGCCTTCCCAATTCGGTGGAGGTATGATTGGAAGTTTCCATGCCCCGTGAGAATCTGTGTCAGGTAAAAGGTTAGATCCCCTCCAGGCCTTGCTATCCATGCCTGTATGTTTGGTAGCAGTTTGGTCAGGCTCTTTCCGGGGGCCCTGGAGGAAATGGCGTCCCACTCAGCTTGCCATTCTTCTAAAGTGACTTTTCTTTCTCGTTCTTTGTCGATTTTGGTAGGTATGTCAATGTCCCACAAGCGTTGTCTCTCGAACGCCTTAAGGTCCCAAGGAATGTCTCCGGCAAGCAGCAGAGCCGCATTTGTGCTGATCGTTCTGTACCCTTGTATTACCCTAAGGGCTGCGATCCTCTGCGTTTTGCGTAGGAGTAGTTTTGCTTTCTTTGTCTTAAGAGCCGTTCTGGCCCATACGGCAGCTCCAAAGAGCGCGATAGACTCTGCAACTGCCATTAGTAGTTTTCTTGTGCGAGCCCGCGGTCCGTGTACGTTTGGAAGTATCCTCGCTATAGCGTTTGCCGTCTTAGATGCTTTTTCCACAGCCTTTTTTGAGTGACATAAGCACGTCATGGACGTGTCCAGCGTCACCCCAAGATAGCGGGCTTCTTTCACGAACTGGATTGTTTGCCCTGCAACCTGTATGTGCAGCGGTCGGACTCTCTTCTTGCCAGTTTAAAAGGATGATCTCACTTTTTTCAGGGGCGAGTGCCTGCCCGGCGGCCTTCATCTATTCCGCTGTTAAGTGCATGGCTTTGTTCGTGTTTATGTCAAGTTCGTCCTCCGTTTTAGCCTGTGCCACAACCGCTAAGTCGTCAGCGTAAGCTATCGTGTCTATTCCCGGGGGTAGACCGGTTTGCCGCAAGACGTCATCATACGCTAGGTTTCATAGCAGTGGACTCAGGGTTGACCCCTGTGGCACGCAGGCTGTCATTGGGAACATTACCTTGTCGTTTGAAATGGACCTTTCCTTAAGGTATCCAGATATTACTTTTAGGTATGGGGAACATTTTTACGAACAAGCGCGTCCAAGGTAGTCTTCCATGGAAGGCTGTTAAAGGCGTTTCTCACATCCAAGAGGGTACCATGACTAGCTGTCTTGTACAGGTGGTGGACCTGCGCACCTGCTTAGCTCTACTGAGGACCCTGTGGATTGCCGTTTAAAACCGATTTGTGTTTACGGAAGCCAAATTGTGCCGGTGACAGGAGTCCGCACTCCTCCGCAAACAGCCTGAGCCTTTATTTAATAATGCTTTATACCCCTTGGCTAAGGCGCTTAGTAAACATATTGGCGGGTATCCTCCATTTGCTTTGGGGATAAGGACCACTTCTGCTTGTTTCCAATCTTGTGGGAACTCTCCTGTTCTCATCGCGGAGGTAAGGGTTTCTGCAGCAGCAGCTGAATGTTCTTTGAACAGAAGCTTTACTGCAGGCCGGGGGGATGCCACCAGGGCCGGCGGCTTTTCCCGTATTGAGCTTATTTGCCGCTTGGAGAACTTCGAGCGGCTGAATTGCCGGGAAATCATCGTCTGTTGCTTCTGATGTGTTTTCGTAGGCATCTCTCTTGAACGAAACGTGAGTCGGGAAAAGCTTAGCTAGGATGTCAACTGTTTCCTATTCATCGAGGACCGCCCGTAACAGCGGTTTTTTTTGTCACCGCACACAATTCTGTATGGCTTTCCCCATGGGTCCCCTTGGACCTGGGCAAAAAGTTCTTTCCAGCACTTTGATCTGCTGTCAGCAATAGCGCTCTTAAGATTTACACTGCTTTCTCTGTATCTGGTCAGTGCCTGCAGTCGCTTCCTAGTTGTTTCGGTGGGTCTGCTTTAAGTGCCCTTCTGGCTTTGTTGCATTCTTTGCGTTATCGGCAATGTTCTGTGTCCACCAGTACTTAGGCAGCTTTCCTGGCCGTCTTGGGTGCGCCCTCAATGTGGCTGTTTTTCACACGCCTCTTTGAGGATGGCCTGGAGCTGCCCCAGGGTCTTGGGTGAGTCGGAATTGCCTCATTTTGTTCCCAATTTCCTTCTTGGACTTTTCTTCATCCCAAATTTCTACCGCTTTCTCTGTTGCTGCGGCGGGGAAGCAGTTCCGAGATTTAGTCGAGTCTCTACACAGAGATGATCGCTAAGGTTTTTCCTCTTCCACGAGAACGTCCAGCTCAATACCTTCTGCGCTATCTGAGAGTACTGAAAGTTATGTCTACGTATGATTCGTAGCTGTGCCGCTGGAAAGTCGCCTCTTTTCCATTGTTGAGAAGTACAGGTCGTTGGCCGCTGCCCATCTAAGAGCGCTCTCCCCCGCTGTGTCGTGTTTGCGGGAGGCCCACGTCACCTGCTGCCGAGTAAAAAATCTCCGGTGATTCACAAGCTGTTCCCGGTTTTAGGTTTAGTATAGACGCCGTGAGGTTATCTAGCAGGTGTTTTGAATTCATCGTGCGGGCAGTTGGGGCTTATTGTAGCAGGAGTATATTCTCCCTACGGCTTTTATTTCAATCCAGCAGAATCCGAATCCACTTCCTTTGTTTTGTATTTAGACGGCATGGTTTACTAACCGTGTCGTATGCGGGGTCAGTCGCCCAGTTATGAGCTCTTTTGCTAGCGTTTTGTTTGGTTCGCTGAGAGCGACTACATCGTCCCTCTTCGGTGCGTTATTTCCCAGACATGTCGTGGGCTGCCCGGCTTCTGTTGCAGTTGACTGAATTATGCTTGTTTTGTTCTGCATTATGACAGCGTAGAGGTATTCTTCTGTGTCAGTCTTCTTGCAGCTCCCTTAGGTCCCTGTGTTTTCCAGTCGAAAGGTCCTTCGGTATGCTTG
>QVRM01004183.1:0-135510 GCA_003439945.1 Dermanyssus gallinae | reverse complement strand
ACAACAACAACAACAACCCACACCGACAATTCAACTAACAACAACAACAAACAACAACAACAACAACAACAACAACACAACAGACAACAACAACAACAACAAACAACAACAACAACAACAACAACAACACAACAACAACAACAACAACCAACAACAACAACACACGACAACAACAACAACAACAACAACAACAACAACAACAACAACAACAACAACAACAACAACAACAACAACAACAACAACAACAACAACAACAACAACAACGACAACGACAACGACAACAACAACAACAACAACAACAACAACAACAACAACAACAACAACGATTACGACAGGGATTCAACAGGGCGACATGAATGCGTACGTAGTATTCGTCATATCGTATGTATATGCTATTCGGTTGTAGGGGCAACCATCTGCTGCTCTGCTCGTGCTGCAACCCTGCAGCCGCTATTGCAGCTGTAGTAGCTCATTCTAGACGTGAGCGTTGTTCCGTGACTTGTTTGTACTACTACTACTACTACTAAAAGTAAAGTTTTCGAGCTGACCCTTAGCCAAGATTTAACGTCCACGGATATGTTTTTCACATTGCTCCACAGACGGACCCCCATAAATACAAATGTGCAACGGTGGGGCTCGAACTCGCGCACCTATCTAGTGTCTCCTCCGGTTGCGAGGCGCAGGCTTAAGCCACCACGCCACCGGGCTCGACCACTTCTACTAATAATAATAATAATACTGCTTCTAGCCGACCTTGCTCAATACGTGCGTCAAGAGTTTTAACATGCCGTGGTAGTGATGTATGCTGATGACATCGTTGTTGCTCATCGTAACATTGGTGCCATCTCGCGCATTACCGCCATGGTAGAGGCGTATCTCATGAAAAAAGGGCTAGAAATAAACTCACGCAAAACCAAGGCGATTAAGTTTCGTCGCGGCGGGCGTTTAGGTGCAAACGACGTTATTCGTTGCTGCGGGAAGCCATTAGAGTTTGTAAACTCTTTGCCATACTTGGGTCTCCGGATTCACTACAGGGGAACATCGTTTACTACACACATCGAAAACAGTGTTACCTCGGCACTGGCAGCTCTCTACGGAGGGGTCGGAGATGTACGGCGACTGTCCGTCGGTACGGCAGTGCGCTTGTTAATGTTAAAAACTCTGTCAAAGTTGGCGTATAGCTTAGACAGAGTGTGGCAACACCTATCTCAAGCTAATTTTAATTTGCTTGAAAAGTGCTTCACACTATACATGAAGCGAATACTCTGCCTTTCAATCAAGGCGAGAAGACGCTTCGTCTATGTATTGTCGAACTGTGCGCCGATGGTGGAGATGCTTCGGCTTAGGCTGCGTATGCCATTGACGGAGCCACTTAACCATTTCTTGGAAGAGTGGCGACGCAAATTCACGGAAGCAGCGACGGAGGTAAGAACGCTCGACGTCTTTAAGTCTCCTTGGTTGTGGGCCGGGGTGGCCTGCGATGACAGGCATGTATATACCAGGTACATCGTACACGGGTTCCATCACCTCGTATGCTCCCGTAGGGAGTTTCATGAAGACTATACTACTCAGTGTATTTGTCGGTTCTGCTCGCAGCAATGCGCTAAGTACCACGCGGTTGATTGTCCGGCACTGCAACGAAGATCCTTACACTTCTTCTCTCGGTGGAACGGCAAAACAACAAGTATTTATGTTAATTAATAGCATGAACTATTTTGTACATACTCTATTTGAGTGAAATAAATATGATTGATTGATTTACTACTACTAATAATAATAACACATAGGTGCGCGGGTTCGAGCCCCACCGTTGCACATTTTCATTATTTATGGGGGTCCGTCTATGAAGCCATGCAAAAAGCAGTTCCGTGGACGTTAAATCGTGGCTGAGAGTCAGCCCGAAAAGTTTAGTTTCTTTTAGTCGTCGTCACCACGATAACGCTATTAACTAGTATTAGACGCCACCACTACAACTGCACCCACTGACACCCAATGTGTAACGCCTAATAACACCAGCTCCAAGATGATGTTGTCATTCATTGCCATTGACTGCGCTATTTCATTCTCAAGCAAATCTACAGACGGCAGACACACAGGCAAACTAACAGGCGAACGAATGCATGCATGCGCAGCCTAAGCGCTGAATACGAAGCAGTAATCGATCGTCGTGATTATGGTTGAACGTTGTTGTTGCTGTCGGTGTTGTTGTTGGTGTCGGTGTTGTTGTCGGTGTTATTGGTGTTGTTGTTGTCGGTGTTGTCGCTGCTATTGTTGTTGGTGTTGTTGTTGTTGTTGGCGATGCTGTTATTGTTGGTGATGTTGCAGTTTTTTCGGCTGATGTGGCACGAACGCCCACACACGAGCCGGCGGCTACGTAACGAATGGTCGTTGGCAGCGAGCAGCAGAGATATGCAAGAACTGGACTTGTGCACTTGTTATCCGCTATCCGAGATATCCGCGGGTCTCGGGTCGGGCGACTGATTCAGCGATAGGGACAGGTAGCGATAGAGAGGAAAAAACATATATATATATATATATATAGAGAGAGAGAGAGAGAGAGAGAGGAGGGGGTGGGGCAAGACAAATACCGAAAGAGAATGAGCGAGAAAGCCGAGATAAAAAGAAAGCACAAAAAATAACTATTCGCGACAAAACAATGAAAAGGGTGAGAACAACTAAGAGAAAGTTAGAGAAAGACAGAGAGAGAGGAAACAGAGGAAATGTTTGATGTGTTTGTGGGAAGGAAAATGGAATAAGAGAGAGAGCGCGCGCACGAAATAAGGGGTGTAGACAGAGAAAGGTGAAAGTTGACCGTTCTAAATCACCGACGACATCATCACCATGACGGCAACATCACGCCACGACTACGATCAGTCTGCTGGCGGCTACACTTCAACCCACACGGCGACAACGACGTCAACCACAACAACCACAACAACAACAACAATACTAGCCCGGACATTAACATCAACGCTACGCGACAGCGGCAGCAAAGAATAAGACATACTATTGCTCGATGCTATTACCTGTTGTTGTTGTTGTTGTTGCTGCTGCTGCCCCTGCAGCAGCAGCAGGGGGGTTGTTGCTGCGGTTGTTGTGCTACAGACATTAAGTACAGCTGCTACTACGCTACTACAGCCGCTGTCGGCGCCATGGCAGACTGACAACGGTCATGACGACGACAAAACTGACGAAAACATCAACGACAGTTATTATTATTATTACCAACGACGACGACGACGACAACAATTACAACAACAACAACCACAATAACGTAAACAACGACAAAACATCAACAACAACAACAACAGCAACAATAACAATGATGGAGACTGCGAATTCAACAACGACAACAGTAACAAAGACAATGACATCCCGGTGCGAAGGGCATCACTGGAAGCGGGTGTGGGGTTAACAGCCCAGCTAGTTCTTTCGCTGATTGGGTTGTCTGTGTGTCTGTTTATCGGCCGGGCAGCCACTCAGTTAGTCGTCAGTCTGATACCTCAGTCGAATGAGGGACGGATTGACACAAATGAGAAATCTACAACCACAACAACAACAGCAACAACAACAACATCTTCGGCGGATGAAAAGACGGGCGGGCGGGCGTTTGGATAAAACAAAGCCCTCAACCTTATGCTACACTACAACGCAACACTTCGGCGCGGCGCTTCAACGCTACAGACGACAGCTCAGTAGGGTCAAAACGAAGACGACAGATGCGCGCTTTGTTACGACTGTTGTGGTTGTTTCAGCTGATGTGTGTACGTGTGGGTCGCAATTCCGCAACATGTCATCGTTATTTTTAAAACATGATTCTTGTTGTTATTGTGGTCATGGTGTCATGCCCATTAATTGCTGCATTCAGAGTTTCGAAAGGGCAAAATAAAGCATACAGGGACTGAGAGAAAGAGAGAGAGAGAAAGCGGAGGGAGGAGAAAGTGGAATATAGGAAACGAAAAAAGGATTGAGTAAAGTGAAGACAAGGAAGAAGCATCAACGAACAACAAGAACAACAGGAACCGACACGATTGAAGCAAAAGTAACAAGTGATGATAATAATAATAATAATAATAATAATAATAATAATAATAATAATAATAATAATAATAATAATAATAATAATAATAATAATAACAAACAATGAGCACACAACCACTTCTCCAAGAAAACCCCCCTCAATCTCAACCACGATCCCAACAACCATACATTTGTGATGTCTGCGGGAAACCTATAAAATCAATACGAAGTTTGCGCATACATAAGACTCGCCTCCATAGAACTAACCCCCAACCATTACCGACCATACCCCCGTTAAATAACTCTGAAAACCAGGCTGGTAACATCGTGACAACATATGACCCAGAACCACAGACCTTAGTATCACTCTTGGCTCGGGCGCGAAAAGACGCTAAACTAATAAGGATTATGCCCAGAGGGGTTAGAGATGTTTGTTGCGCAGCATACACAGAAGCTTTGGCTAATTTTAATTCAAAGCAAGACAACGCGTCTTGGGTCAGGCTTGTAACGTTGCCGACTCTAATGTTGCGCATCCCGGAGCGAAAAGCCAAAGATACCACACTTTGTCAAATAATTAGAAAAAATCTCGTGGATACGCAGTGGAAGCGACTAGAAAATCTTCTTGCCGAACAATCACGCAGCACCCCCAAAAACTCAGAAAAACAGTACACTGATCGTGACAGAGCCACTACAGCAGAGCGCAAATTAGCAGAACGTGATGTAAGATCTGCCGCACGTAGCCTTCTTTCAACCGACTCATTTGCGCCACTCAACAGCCACAGAGAGCAGGAATTGAGAGACAAGCATCCTCGTCCTACGGATTCAGTCAGAGAGCGCTTAAACAATTTTCAAGCACCAGTACCAGCGCAAGCATGCCTCGTACCAGAAAAACGTATTACTGACGCCGCCCGTTCTTTTTCCCTAGCATCAGGCCCAGGATTAGACGGTTTACGTCATCGGCATCTGCTCGATATGCTCGATAGCACAGTACCGTCATCTGGGAGGCTGGTGGAAGAACTTCGTTCTCTTGTTAGTTCAGCCTTGGGTGGTAATTTGCCACATTTCTGCATTCCCATCTTCTACGGGGCCAATCTGACAGCGCTAAAGAAAAAGACGGCTCTATTAGACCTATAGCATGCGGCCTTACAATCAGGAGGCTTGTCGCTAAAGTAGCCATTGCCATTACAAGAACAACAATTGTGACAGCAACTTCACCAAGTCAGATAGGCGTTGCAGTGAAAGGCGGTGCAGAAGCGGCAGTCCACGCAGTACGAGCATTTGTTGAAGCAGAAGGTCCAGTACGGGTCCTAGTAAAATTGGATTTTCGTAACGCCTTCAATACTATACGACGCGATGTAGTGCTTGATGAGGTAAGACTCAAAGTGCCGCAACTTTTGCCGCTAGCTTGGCAAAGCTACAAGGAACCGACTCTGCTGTCCTGGGATGAAAAAGCACCACTATTATCAGCTAGTGGAGTGCAACAAGGCGATCCGCTTGGACCTGCTTTAATCAGCCTCGGGGTATCCAGTTTAGTGGCACGCATGAAGAGCCCTCTTAACGTTTGGTACCTAGATGGCGCAACGATTGGAGGCCCACTTGATCTGGTTGTGTGTGATATTGTCAACGTGCTGAATTTTGCAGAAGACGGAGGCCTTAGCCTCAATGTCTCTAAGTGTGAAGTCATTACATTGGGAGGTAATGCCCAAGAACAGGATGAAATTTTTAGGGCGGTTTCGAATGTCTTGCCAGAATCTAGGCGCGTTGACTTAGACGAGCTGGAGCTTCTGGGAGCCCCAATAAGCTTACGATCGATTTCAAAGACCCTTAAAGAAAAGTGCACTGGACTGAAGCAAATTCGCTCTCGCTCAACGGCGATGCATTCGCAAGCAGCTCTGTGTATCTGGAGATACAGCTTGGGCTCGCCAAAGCTTAACTATACTCTGCGCACTTCACCAGCTATTAAATGTCACGAAGATCTTCAAGCTTATGACGATACCGCAAGAAGCATTTTAGGTGAAGTATTAAACGCCGACCTGCATGATGACACTTGGAAAAGAGCAACCCTTCCAATTGCCGAAGGAGGACTTGGTATTAGATCAGCGGCGAAGCTGGCTCCCATGTGCTATGCCGCGTCTCTATTGGAATTTGGTAAACTCGCAAAAACGTTGGTCGAACCAGACATCCGCCAAGGAATCACAAGAGCCAAAGACGCTGCAGAGCTAATAGCTAGACAAACAATTGGACCAGGCCCCTGGCAAGAACGTTGGACTCCTACAGATGCAGCGCTGCAGCTAGAGAGCTGTTAGACAGCCTCCAATCTCCAGTGGAAAAAGCTGTCTTTCTGGCAGCACGGGACACATTTAGTGGAGACTTTCTACAGTGTCTCCCTTCTCCGCAGCTCGGTACCATGCTGGACAACACCTCATTCCGCATGGTAACAGCTCTTCGAATAGGTGCCCCGGTTTGCAACCCCTACAGTTGCCGAGCATGTGGTACCACAGTAACTGAGGATGGACTTCACCCTCTTAGCTGCATCAAAAGCCATGGTAGAGTTTCTAGACACGCTGAAATCAATGCAATTGTAAGAAAAGCCTTACGCAGAGTTGGTATACCAAGCACGCTCGAGCCCAGATTAGGACTTCATGACGACAAAAGACCTGACGGTGTAACAATCCCGCTATGGGCTAACGGCAGATGCTTGGTATGGGATGCTACAGTGACCTGTACAGTGGCTCCCTCGTATATACGCCACAGCTCACTAGAAGCGGGATGGGTTGCCGAGCGCGCAGATAATGGGAAAAAACGCAAGTACCAAGAACTGGAGACAAGTTATATCGTAGTGCCAATATCGATGGAAACAATGGGCCCGGTAAGCAAGGGAACCAAAAGATTCATCAGTGAGCTGGGTCAACGGATTACAGATCTCACAGGCAATCGGCGTGAAGGCGAGTTTCTACGGCAACTGGTGTCGCTTGCAGTGTGCCGAGGAAACGCCGGCTGCATTGTTGGCTCCATGGAATAATATTTAGGAGTTAGGAGAAGACAAGGAGAACACGTTTACACCTCACAATTGTAACATTTAAACCATATTAATGAATAATAATAGTAATTGTAATAATAATAATAATAATAATAATTCCGTTGGGCTAGGGAAATCCGTGCTACAGCATGCACCACTGCATTAAGCAACGTTTGATACAAAACTCAAGCTAAAAAGTTGAAATAATCTTATGATGCTTCCATCGCTGATGTTTACACTACCTTGCCAAAAAAATCAGGAGGGGACACTATCTAAAACTATTAAAAGTAATGTAGCAGAAATAGAGTTGAAAGCACTTTAAAGTCTTGCTGATTCGACCATAACTAGCATGACCGGCAAAAAGCTTTATTCCACTAACGACCCACACAACGTTCAATTCGTTCTGCTGCTCGATCGCTACTGCCCTCAGACACATTGGCACCACGCGATGAACTTACGAAGTCTGAGCTACGGATGAAACACCCAGTTTCTTCACCCGAGTGTCACAAACAGTTTCACGTGCAGGAACTAGCGTTGAAATTTATAGTTCAGCCGATCGCCATAGAGACCTTTGGACTTATCGGACCGGAGTCTATAAAATGTATTAAGGAACTTGGCCGGGAAAGTCATCGCTGCAACTCAGAACCCCCGCGCTAGCGAATACAGCTGTTGCAGCGCAATCGATCGAGGTTCGGCGCGGCAACGATTTTGAGACCGTTCAATCTTTCCCTTTTACAAGTGGAGCCAGCTTGGACGGCCTACGGCCTCGACATCTTCGGGACATGCTCAGTCACGACGAGCTGGACATTGTTATGACTAAGGTACTTAATGGAGTTTGCCATCGTTCTGCCTACCCGTCTTCTTCGGTGCAAGTTTAACTGCCCTCTTAAAGAAAGGTAATTACATTAGGCCTATAACATGCGGACTAACTCTACGAAGAATGACTTTAAAGATCGCGATGGCTATGAACAAACGGGCCATTGTTACTTCGTCACATGGGTGTTGCCATTAAACGAGGCGCTCAGTCTACTATACACGCTACACGCGCTCTTCTGAAAACAGAAGGCCCGACAAAAGTACTAGTCAAACTAGACTTTCGAAATGCGTTTAGCATAATAAGAAGGAACACCATTTTCGACAAAGTAAAGAGGAAAGCCCATGACTCTATCCGATGATTTGGCAAGGTTATAAGAAGATAAAATTCCAAGTCGCAAACTGGTACTCAACAGGGAGACCCGTTGGGGCCAGCTCCGTTTTGCCTCGTCATCTCTGATATGGTATCAAGCCTATAGAGCCCTTTCAATGTCTGGTATCTAGACGACGTCGTCTTGTGAAATTCCGCAAATGGCGTGACGAGGGACTTGCAGACTACATTGAACTTTAAAGAACCGGGAGGCCTGACATTTAATGGCCAAATGCGAGGTTTTTAGCTGTCCCTCATAAACAAGCGCAAGCTATACAAGCAATCATGGAATCTGTAATGCTTGAAGGAATTTCACGCGCTAGAGATGCTAAACGAGAGACTCTGTTAAGGATCCGCACGAGATATTATGAATAGACTAACATCAATAAGAGCGTGTGCCGTTATTCTAGCGGCTCAAGATCCCTTTAGCGGGGGCTGGCCCCAAGCGCTGCCCTCTCGTAAGCTTGGCACCATGTTGGACCCAAACTCTAGGGTCATACGGAAATTGCCTTGTATGGGATATAACCGTTTCATGCACTGTGGCCTTCTCGTATTTGCACTACAGCTCCGTCAAATCTGAATGAGTTGCAGAGCGCTCGGATTTGGAAAAACGATGGAAGTATCTCGAGATATCAAAAGCTACCACTTTTACCCATTACATTGGAGATAATTGGCCCCATCAGCACAGGTACAGCAGAAACCCCGCAGAAAAGATCGGAAAACGTATAGAAGACGTTACGAACGATCGAAGCAACGCTACGTTTTTAAGACAGATAATGTTGTTGGCCGTTTGTAGAGGGAACGTAGCTTTTATAGACGCCATGCATTTTCAGAAAGCGAACAGAACAAGATGTATCTGGCTTAAACGTTTACACCTCTCAATTGTGATAACTGAATAATAATAATAATAATAACAAAAAAGCAACATCAATACACCAGGTGTGTATTAAAGTTGCTTTTGTTGTTATTGTCGGTTGCAACACACAACAACCACAACGACAACACATAACAACAATCGACAAGGAAACCGCTCCAGTCACTCCCACGAAGGCGAGCGTCAGACGCCTCTGCGTCTGCCGCGAACAATCACCGCCTCACTAGTGACATATATCTAGCTAGCACCATCCGCCGCGCCGTATCCACTATCATCATCATCGTAATCATCACCATCATCTTCCACCACCACCACCACCATTCATCACTACTTCTACCGGCACGATCCTCCCGATCTTCCCAACAGGACGCCAGCCGCTACCCTGCTGGCATTGCTGGTGGTGGCGCCCGGCCGCCCAGTCGGTCAATGGCCGGCATGATCTATCTATGTGTCTCACTATCCATGGGCTGCTGCTGCTGCTGTTGTTGTTGTTGCTGCTATTTTTTGGCAACATGCAGCAACAAATAAACAACCGCCCACCGGGCACGGGGCTAACCGTACTTCTGCTGTTGCTACCAATGATAATACCGATCAAGATAATAACGATGATGATGCTAATAATGATGATGATGATGATGAGGGCGGCGGCTACTGCTGCAATGCAAGCTGAAGGCTTGCAGAGAGGAGCGACAATAGATGTCGCAAGCCGACGACGGGCAAACCTCATCATCTTATGCCCACCACACCAATGTCTATGACACGACGCATGAGAACGTTCGCTCACATGCACGTATATATATAAAGTGTGTTGCAAAAATTAGCAACTCATGTTTTTTTGCGATAATTTCGGCTTGATTTGTTTGAATGGCTTGAAATTTTAAGCGCATGATGTACATGACGAAACATGAGTATAGTGTTGATTTCATTGCAATCTCAACATCGGTTCATACAAAAAAATAAAAAAAGTGTGAAAAAACAGTGTTGCAAAATATTAGCAACAATACCATGCTAACAACACAGCTCTTGTTTGTAAATGATAGTCGATACTACAGCTGATACTCGATCCCAGGGATCAAATGACAGGAATATTGTCTAGCTAAATCAATCGTTATATAGCTGCAAAATATTCTACAGCTTAGTCGTTGTTCCGAACTAACGACGAATCTTATGTTTAAACCATGGGTCGTACAAAGGATCTTTCGGATAACGAAAATACAAGAATTGAGGCATATGCTGAGCTCGGTCATACAGTAACTGCTATAGCAACCAGATTAGGACGGCATAAGAGCACAATCAGCAGGTTCTTACACCCTGGAGTGAACCAAAGGTGCAGATCTAACAGTGGGCGTAAGCCAGTTTTGACTATTCGAGATCGGCGAAGGATCATACAGTTGGCTACTCATAACCAAATGTCTTCTTCCAGGATCATGACTACTTTGGGAGTGCCAGTGCACCGATCCACAGTGTACCGAGTGTTAAGTTCTGACAAAAACGTGCGATACGCGAAAAGGAAGCTTATGCCGCGACTACAACCGAAGCACATTGTCGCACGGCGTGAATTTTCGCATAGATACCAAACTTGGGATAACGAGTGGAAAAACATCGTCTTCTCGGATGAAAAGAAATTTAATCTCGATGGCCCTGACGGCTGTCAGTACTATTGGCACGACTTACGGAAGGAACCTAAATGGTTCTCGAAACGTGTGGCCGGTGGTGGCTCTGTGAAATATTGGGGCGCGTTTGGATATAATGGGAAGTCTGATCTAGTCGAGATTGTGGGCCGAATCAATTCTGACATGTACCAGCGCATTGTCGGTTCCCAGTTAGAAGCCCACTTCAGAAGAATTGGGGGACCTGACGCAGTTTTTCAACAAGACAGCGCCACGTTTCATAGCTCGGCTAGCACTATAGCCTTTTTTCAAGAACAAGGAGTGCCACTTTTTGACTGGCCGGCATTAAGTCCAGACCTGAATCCTATTGAAAATCTTTGGGGACATTTGGTAAAGCAGATTTACGCAAATGGTCGACAATATAATCATTTGTCGGACCTCAAAGAAGCTGTCCAGCAAGCATGGACTAATATTCCACTTTCGTACTTACAACAGCTCATTAACTCCATGAAAGACCGAGTTTACGATTTGATTCAGAAGAAGGGACGAAAAACCCGTTTCTAGAATAAAATATGTAGTTTCAAATGAGTCATACAGCCCTGCTAAGAATCAAATACGCTGTAAAGGCGCTATTGTTGCTAATATTTTGCAACACTGTTTTTTCACACTTTTTTCTTTTTTGTATGAACCGATGTTGAGATTGCAATGAAATCAACACTATACTCATGTTTCGTAATGTACATCATGCGCTTAGTATTTCAAGCCATTCAAATAAACCAAGCCAAAATTATCACAAAAAACATGAGTTGCTAATTTTTTGCAACACACTATATATGTATATATATATATATATATATATATATATATATATATATATGTAAATATATATATGTATATATATGTAAATATATATATGTATATATACATAAATATATATATGTATATATATATATATATATATATATATACATATTTATTTGTGTGTATATACACTTTTTGTGGAGGATTGTTAAATGCAGTTACGCACTAGTGCTACAAGTAGGAAAGATCCCTTTTCATCTCGAGCTGTGTGGGACTCGACCCCAGCGGATGGATGTTACGCCGCTGAGACCCATACGCACTAAACGCACCTCCCCCTTTAAACTCCACTCACTGATGGTCCAGATCTTCATAAAACGGTGCTATGGGCCATGAGGAGAAGTGGCGAGTGCCGTATCGGATCAATTGGCCAGGGTCGCTCACGGGTTCCCCCACCTGTTAGGCGCACTCTGTCCCCAGCCCTTGCGAACCCGTTTGATTCAAAATTGCGCTTTCTTCAGCCGTACCGGTGTCAAAAAGATTCTGTTTCTCCTAACATCTTCTGTGCTTTGATTTAGACATGTCCTGTATTACTTTCGCTCCCAACTCCCATGTCGGGGTCAAACCTAAGATGTACTCTACAAAGCCTTTCAAAGAATTTTGCGGAGGTCCCGAATTTTAATGATTCTCGCTCTGCACAATTTCTCGCGAATGTATCTGATCGCCACAGTTTTGGCCTCTTCCCAAGCCTGGCACAAGAGGAGTGTGTATTGTGGACTGTCCTTCAGGGCATCTTCGCAAAAAAAGGCATGCTTCTGATGGGGCCTTCCCTCTTCGGTAGAGGTATGATTGGAGGTTACCATGCCCCATAAGAACCTGTGTCAAGTAGAAGTTTAGGTCCTCTTCTGGCCTTACTTTCCGTGCCTGTATGTTTGGTCGCCGGAGGGGATGGCGTCCTACTCGGCTTACCGGTCATCTAAAGTGACTTTTCTTTCTCGTTCTTTATTGCTCTCTGTAGGTGTGCCAATATCCCACAGGCGCTGTCTCTTGAACGCCTAAAGTCCTAGGAAATATATCCGGCAAGCAGCAGAGCTGCGTTTGTGCTGATCGTTCTGTACCCTTGTATTACCCTAAAAGCTGCATTTTGCGCAGGATTAATTTTGCTTTCTTTGACTTAAGAATCGCTCTGGCCCATATGGCAGCCCTGAACAGCGCGGTAGACTTTGCTACTACCATCAGTAGTTTTCTTGTACCGGTCCGCGGTACGTTTGGAATTATCCTGGCAATAGCGTTTGCCGCCTTGGATGTTTTTTCCACAGCACTTGGCGTAAGCCCGTCATGGACGTGTCCAGCGTCACCCCAAGGTAGCGGGCTTCTTTCAGGAACTTGATTGTTTGCCCTGCGACCTGTATGTGCAGCGGTCGGACTTTCTTCTTGCCAGTTAATAAGATGATCTTAAGCCCTGTGACACCCCGGCTGTCATTTGGAAGACCACCTTGCCGTTTGAGATGGACCTTTCTTTAAGGTATCCAGATATTACCTTTACTAGGTATGGCGGAACATTTTAACAAACAAGCGCGTCCAAGGTAGTCTTCTATGGAAGGCTGTTGAAGGTGTTTCTCACATCCAAGAGGGTCACCATGACTGGCTGTCTTGTACAGGTGGCGGATCTACGCACCTGCTCAGCTCTGGTGAGTACCCTGTTTGTGTTTACAGAAGCCAAATTGTGCCGGTGACAGAAGTCTGCACTCATCCGCAAACAGCCTGAGCCTTTATTTGATAATGGCTCTACCTCTTGGCTAAAACGTGAAAAAACTTCGAAAGGCTGAGTTACCGGGAAATCATCTTCTGCTGCTTGTGGTGTGTTTTTGTAGACAGCCCTCTCAAACGAATCGTGAGTTGGAAAAAGTTTAGTTAAGATGTTGGCTGTTTCCTGTTCGTCGAAGACACCCGTGACAGATGTCGGATGGAGATGTCTGAAATCGAAGCCGGCGTCGCTTGACGGCTGGCTATCTGTGACGGCTGAGGAAGGATTCTTAGATGAACAGGAAGATGTTTAGGGTGAGGCCACTATGTATCACACAACCTCAGGAAGCCTGTGTGATTATTATAGGCCGATTCAACGACAACTATATGCAACAAGTGCAACTCTCAGACTGTGGCGGCGTACGACGTTGCTAAACACCCCTGCCACGTTCATTGCCCATGGCAAGGTAAGCAATATCGCAGGACCGTTGATTTATGTTGCTGCTAGTGCTGCTGTAGTTTGTTGTGGTTGGTATGTTTGTGTTGTTGCTGTTGTTGTTGCTGACAATTGTATAGAATTTGTTCATCATGTTGTTGCGGTTTTTGTTGTTGCTGTCGCTGTTACTATTTTTGTGTACTACGCGCAACAACTATTGTTGGCGTTCCCGCCGTGCGGCGGTTCAAACAAGTCGAACTATTGAACTAATAGAACGGGATCCACCGCGATGAATAGCTATTGATATACAAAACCCGTTGTTGATACTGATGTCTGTGTGCTATCAGCTCACTTCATTGCGCTTTACCTCCTATGCGTCACCGCGTTGGTTTACGCACGTATTCGTATCACAGTAAACGTCTTTTTGTGCCTCGTTATAGTGCGATTTTGTTTCGAAGGTAAAAATATGCACTAAGGCGCTAGCAATCGCAAGGCTTGTCAGCAAGCAAGGTAGCACATTACGACACTGCTTCGGTATAGGTTTACCCACCCAATACGCTGTGATGTTTTGTGCATTTTGTGTCTGTAGGTCAGTTGTTGTAGCGCAAACAGTTCTCACTGGAAGGAGGAAACAATGGCCGACTAATCACCCTATATTGGGGCCAAACAACTTGTTAATTTCGAAAGTGTCTTAGTCCAGATCAACAGAACCAATAAGTAACACTTCATGGTACTTACAAGCTTGGACTTACAGGCTTGACAGACATGTATCTTATTTGTCAAGCCGAAGATAATTCCTACAAAAATAAGCTGTTTGTTCCTAAGATGTTCCACACCACGGAACAGGTTTTGCGGTCGTGGCAAAACTTGGTCATAAGTACGGGATCGAAGAAACGCTTAGTTGAGAACGGGGCCTGGCGGCGAGATTGATTCTACCAGCAAATGGGCTGACCTGGTCCAATAATTTTAAACGAAAAAAAACAAAAATGAAGCCGCTAACTTTTCCAGTGAAATGTGCGCATATCGTCTTCGTCCGTCTACTATCCTGAATAACGGCAGTTGTTCCACCGCTTGAATTCTTGTTGAACTTTTGGGTTATGGCTATTAGCTTTATGTCGCACGCTACTCTCAGTGGTGGCCTTTGTTTAGGCGAGCTAATACATCATGCGGAATCGAATCTGCTCCGGTAGCGTTCGTTAACTTTTCTAGCGCTTGGCTTTTGTAAGATCAACATGAGCATGATTTTGCTACCACATTTATGCCATCACTGTCCATGCCGAGAAATAGCACACAGGAATAAAGGCTGAAATGTTTCAGCCGCATTTCTCAAAACCTTTAGGCCGTACTCTTGGAAATGAATAACAGAAACGAAACTTAGTTACGAAAAAAGCTAAGGAATACTTGAAGCCTTATGCTGTGGTTGGTCGACGGCGCCTATGGCTCGTTGTTGACCACGGTGGAAAATTAGCAACCACGTTATTAGTCCTATTGTTTTCGCCTTCTTACGTGTGCCCCGTCGCTTCATAGCGTAATGATTATTATGTCATTTTTTACCATATTCACGTTTCTTTAACTATGCACTCTTCCGACCTGGTGTAGAAAAGGTTCACTATGTTGTAGCTTGTGAGTGGTATTAGCAGCTCAAAGCTGCACGTTTCGTAGTTTAGCTTTGGGTGGCGTCCCAAATGTTTGATCCCTTCGAAAAAATAGGAAGACTCACGGCAAGAAATCCTTAAAAAAAGGTACCGAATGGCCTTTCTGATGTATATGACTAGTTGCTTGAGACGCAATTCAATACAGCTATTTAAGTGTACATGAAATACATGTTCATACAGTCAACCGAACGCTCGCATGCATAAGTGGCTACCTTCCTACAAACGTCAGGTATGCTTCGAGCTTAGACAATGAGCTGAACAAACATTTGCAGGCCTCACCTAGCAGTTGACAGGCGTGTCAATTATTTATGCGAACGCTGCATACGGTTTTATATGCTATTAGAGATGTAGAGTCATCAAGACAGAATGAGGTTGCCTAGCTTATAATCTCAAACGTGAAATCATATATATATTTATATATATGAGTGTGTTTAGAAACATTAAAGCTCAGATAAATTTGCAGATACTTGCGAATAGTACATACGTGTCGGTGGCAGCGTGGTCCACGGGGCCTGTGCTAAAGGCTAGTCATAGTGGTAATCTAGCTGGATATCGCCAGTTGATCCCCGTTGTTGATCGAATTTTCTTCGAACGAGAATCAATCAATTCTTAATGAGAAATGCATCAATTTTTAATGCACTTAGTATTAAGAATTGATATAATAAACCGTATCGCTGTGGAAAGACGGTCATTTTGCCATAAGGACTGTTAGGGAAACTCTAGATATCTTTACATTTCCGGTTATATGTGCTTTAAAGAAATGCCTCACGGCGATTCCAAGCGCAAGTCCAAGCAGCGGACAAAGAAAAGTCTAGAATTAAAAAATACCTCTAATATTTTGACTCTAGTGCAGGCGTGTCATACGCAAGTGATTCAAAGGAGCGATTACTTGTTGCGAGAATGACGGTGCTGTTGTTGCTGCTGTTGTTGTTGTTGCTATGCTTGCTGTTAATAGCAGCGAAGTTGTCCGCGCAAAAGATCTATATAGAGGTGGCTAATTTATTTGTTTTTTAAATCCTATGGAACTATTCTCTTCTCATTGCTGACCTTGTTTGCTGTGCTGACTTAACCCTTAGCCAGCCCGGCATACAACTGGCCGCTATTTGCGTATTTAGCTCGTCGACCGGTCCACGCCGATGGTACAGGGGGCACAGATCTCTCTATCGAGTATCGGCGATACAGCCATCGGTTGGTGATTAATCATGTCCCGAAAAAACTTCACGGTGTGGGTTCTGCATAAGCTGCGCGCAGTAGCCATGCAACCGGTGCGACTGCTGGGGGCGGCTCGGCCACATCGGGCCGCCACTCTTTGCGGCTGGAGAACGCGAACATCGCACAGGTTCTGGACGCGGAGTCTTTTAGGCGTCGTTGTACAATGATAGTAGGCGGTACTAGAGCCGTGTCAGTAGACCTTACCGCCAACATGACAGGCTTCCGCCACTTCTAATCCTAATATTACAACCACTACTACTACTACTACTACTACTACGACTACTGATACTACTACATCCACTACCACTAGTCGTAGAATAATATGCAAAGCGTCCGATACTGGCTGTCGATTAACATCTATCGATGGTCGATCGTCAGATCAGACGTATTAATTAATCACACACTGCCTTGCCGCCATATTGAGCTTGGCAGACGTTACGTACACCAAATAGGTTGTCGTTCTTTGTTGCCGCTGTTGCTGTTGTTGGTATAGCAACTATTATTGTTGTTGGTATAGCAACTATTATTGTTATTGTTGTCACTGCTATAACTGCTAATTGTAGTAGTCTCGTCAACACGTTTTATTATTATTATTATTATTACGCTGATACCCGGCTTAAGGTAGGTAGACCTGATTCAAGAGACCAAGAATAGACGTTTTTCTGAACCAGGAATCTCTATCATGAAATTCACGCAGAGTTTGCTCAGCGATACTTAGTAAAATTAGTAGAGCACCAAGTAGTAGCTGCGGCTTCCGTAATACGAGCAAAAATGATCATGTGACCCACAGGCTTAAAGAAACCGAAAGAGAATAAAGGAACAAAAACTCCGTCGTCGTTTCGAGGTAGTACTTATGGTCAGTTGGATGCTCAAAGATGCCGAGGAGCCAGTCATTTTACCAAATGTTTAAAGTAAAACTTCTACAGGAATAAGGTTCTGAGGCAATATATATATATATATATATATATATATATATATACATATGTATATATATATATATATATATATATATATATATATACATATGTGTATACATGCATATATATATATACATATGTGTATACATGCATATATATATATATATATATATATATAAATATATATATATATATATATATATATATATATTTATATATATATATATCTATATATATATATATATAAAATATATATATATATATATATATATATATATACGTTCACAAACTGTTTAGGGTAGTAGTCGCGAAATCTATTTTCTCGTTAGTTCTTTTTGACGTAAGCTACCCACTTGGTAGAAAGAAAAACTGCCGTTCCATTTTTTGGGCATTCCATAACTGCTGGCGCATGGCGCATTTCTTGTTCGCATGCAGTCTTGCTGCTCCTCGTCGTCCTCGTCGCCTCCGCCCCCGTTGGGCATGTAGCGCACGAGCGTACACGCTGCTGCCAGTAAGTGCCATTGAGTTACTGCCATGCCGCGTGTCGGTAACGCAGAGCTAGCCGCAGCGTCAACGGCTACGTCGACAGACGCAGACGTAACACGCTTCCAGCGGCTGCCTACGTGCGTCGAATAGGTAATTGGCGTGAGCTGACGGCGGAAGGGAGGGGCGGAACGGGGGCAAGGGAGGCGCAACGGGGTACTACTGTGAGGGGGTGAGGTACGTCTGGAACGTGAGAAAAACGGGTCGGAACGTGTCCGTTGAACCACAGTGAACGTGGTTCTCGAGCGATGCAAAGCGAGCGAGACGCTCTGAGCCCATCCAAGATGATCGTAGCACGGCAGCTGGTACGCAGCGGGCGTAGTTGGGACTGGGCCGCTGCGGAGGCCGCCGCCGCCGCCTCCGCCTCCGCCGACGTCGTTCAGACGGCCATGCCAACGGCAATACGTGCATCGTGCGTCGTGCAGGAGGTGGGGGCCGACGAGGAGAGAGAGACCGATGTGCACGCAAGCGATGGTCAACGAGTGCACGATGGTGGCTGGCCCACGAAGCGGACCGAACGAAAACGAATCTGAAATGAAAGCAAGTCGCCGTTGTTGTCATTGCTGGCGATGGTACGATGACGGGGCAGATCACGCTGCGAGCAGAGGCTGGAGGCTGAAGGCAAGACAAGCAGGAGCGGTGGGCGGTGCTGCTGAATGTTGGTGGAGATGGTAGGGGTGCAGCCGAAGCTTCATGACCATCCGCGCACTTCGCGAGAGAGACGATGATGAAGGAGCGGAACAAAAGAAGAGGAGGTGGTGGTGGAGGAAGACGACGATGATGATGATGACTATGATTATGACGATGATGATGATGATGATGATGATGACGACGACGAAGAGACTCGTATAGGCGATGGTTGCTAAAGCACGACCCCGATAGAGGAAGATGTGATCAAATAAGCAGATTCTGCTTGCCATCGCATTGAGACGGTTCGTTGCTGGCTTTGTGGGAAAATAGGAACATTTGTGGTGTGTTCAAAAAGTTTTGGTACTTTGAATTTTGACGCCACACCGAGGTCATCATCAAGCTACTCTGGTTTGTTTTGCTTAGCAGGGTTTTGGTTCAACGAATCGAAGGAAAACGAAGAGTTCGGCGATTTTTGAGGCGCCGAAAATGGAGAAGTAACAACCTGTATTAATTTCTGCGTTAAAACCAAACATTATGTTTAAATGCAATGAGGATGTTACAAACTGCTTGTAGTGATCAAAAAATTGCCAACAATACTGTGTATACGTCGCATCGAGTTTGCGACGGACGGAAAATTAACCCCGTTTGGGATGGCTTTCAATATGTCAATAATATAAGATAACGTTGAAAATTTGTGTGCTAGCATACTCAACAATCAAATCACTATCAGAGAGATAGCTCAAGAATTGGAAATATCTTCTAGACCAGTTCTAACTATCTTGACCCATGTTTTAGGCGTCAGAAGACTGGCAGCGAAATTCGGCCCAAGAAGGTTGTATTTTTAGCAAACTGGCAATTGGAGAAATGTCCGGTTTAAACACGCAGGCATTACGCAAGAACAGGCATTCATTAAGCGTCACCTTCGGGGATTTGTAGTCTGGCCCGTGCTATCTTAAGTGAAAACGTACAGGGTTTTCATGTCTCTCCTCTAGATCTGTCCATTTTTCAATTACCCCCTTTAGATACACACCGTGTACAAGCCGCTAACATCTCCCCAAATCTGTTAGTATGGGACTTCACGGGAATCCGACTTCGGGGGCGAGAGACATGGCTTCCGGTAATTATATAATAAATCGAATCACTATCGATCTGGTATCAAATGATTCTCGTTAAATATGTGTTTTTTATTTGTGTATTTAATTAGTGTAGTGGCAAACATTTTAAAGCTTTACACATGGAAGTACGAAATGGACATCTCAGAATCTAGGTTTCCGCAGATTAATTTAGTACAACTATGTGCCTTTCGCTAGTGTGCGTTAAAAAAGCTCGTTCTCTTTCGAAGCCACACACTTTATGAAGCCAAGTCAGGTTATCCGCATCAGTATCACAGACTTTTTAATTTCACTATCATGTCTGAGTGAACAAGACATCTATCTCCCCACTTCCCCGTTTCCCATTAGAAAACATGCTTAGTTTAAAGAAATCCACAAGCCCCTCGCGACTGGCCAAACGGGATATTTTCTGCCTAATTTCCACATTAATTTCTGCCTTCGCTTCCACTTTGTATTTCTCTCCATCCTTCTGATTTTTCGTACGCTGGTTGTTTCGGTGGCATTTGGCCAACAGCCGCGGATTACGGCACGCTTGTTAGTTACTTATGGGAGTAGGGTCTCGTCGAAAACCTGCAAATCCTCTTCGCAACGAAATTGGTTGCCCCGCTGCCGATGCTTCCGCTGCTGAGTTACAATAATGCTTTAGGTTCTTTGGAAGATACAGTTAAGGGATAAGGAGACCGAGGCAGAAATCTAGACAGGAAGAATCAATTTTGACAACGCAGAAAAAAAAATATATATAGTACAAGGCAGTTCAGAAAGCGAGAAAGAGAGTGGGCAAGTAGGTGATTTAACACGGCAGAAGGAAAACCCCAGCGTACCACAACAACGCTAGTAGTGTAGAAGCAGCTTTTCGTGCTGTTCTTCTGCTCATCTTTCTGATTCTTCTTGAAGGGTCGTTCAATTTCAAGCTGAGGCTTTCCGAGTTGTTGAGCAAATGGATCATCATGGTTATGGCACCTACAACATTCCTCCATACGATTAGGCTTAATAGAGGAAAGAAACAGAGTGGCGCCCGGTCATCCAGCCAACGAAAACAACCCTGGCAAAGTATTTTAAACTTGCTGAAGAGTTTACTCTTTTGAACCTGCATCTGCATATCCTTTGTAGCGATATTTTCGGCATTGCAGCTCGCATTTAAGAATGATCTATGTGAGGAACAACGACAACTCCAACAGGGAGTCCGTAATACGTATACTATGTTACATGCTAAGTGCGTTTCCTCGCTCACACTCAGTGTCCGATAATGTGCTTAGATAAGAAATTGATCCATTACCTCCGCCTGTGTCGCTGCCACTGCCTACAGAATAGACTATGTTTATTGTTACAAGATATGTTGAGGAAGGAGTGACGAAACAAGACTAATGGATTATATATATATATATATATGTATATATATATATATATATATATATATATATATATATATATAACGCTCAATAAGCTTTATTTGCGTATATGCAAGAGGTAACAATTGTCTTCTTAGAAACGTGTACACCGGATAGAATAGATGAAAACGTCACATAACACAGAGACGGCGTTACCCCCGCTGAATGTCCAGCGGTAGTCTCTGGTGCAGGTACTCGACAGCTCTAGCGTCCCCTGTCGAAAGACTGAGCGCCTTGCCGACACGTTGAATAAGTTTGTGCGTTTTCGGGCAAGGTCCCCCTAGTGTCTCGAATGCCATAAATATATATATATATATAGAGAGAGAGACATCTATCAATTAGTCTAGTTTTTGCGGAGGTGGCCAAAGTATAATAGCTCCGTTCTGTGATGACAGGATAGAAACCACATTTAGTTTATGTTTGATCTATAACATAAGGTTGCACAGAATAGGTTCTCTCTAGAGACGTTACTTGGGCAAGCCATTCACGATATACTGTATATACCACTGCAAATACTTCTCGCGGACTAAATATGTTTGCATCGCAGAAGTTCGCGGGGACTACAAATAGCTGTCCGAAGTTTTGCATGTGTGACGTCTTGGTCACTGTCTATTAAGCTCACAAATCTTAGACAATAACGGCAGACGGTCACTTTATTACACGCAGTTATCGGCGTTGCTTGGTTACACATAGTTAGTTAGTAGTTGTCTGTCGTGCTGTTGCCGCTGAAGCCTCTACAAGGCTCGTAGATGATTACATCTCTGTTCAGCCTTCTAATTCCTACGTTATACGAGGAATTCATAAAAAATCTCGTTATACGAGGAAATCATAAAAAATCTCGTATTTCATAAAAAATAGCTTCGTCTAGCGATAGAAAGAAGATTGAATTGCTTTAGAAACGCCAACGGTTCGCGGGGTACACGAACGTCCGCAACTTATCAGCCTGTCGGGGGGACTCGGAATTTTTACCGAAGGTGCGATCACCAGCAGTACTCCCCACACGGATATTGCCCGCCAAATGGCCGGAGCCATCGGAACTTGAATTGCTTCTCTTAGATACCAGAGGGGGCGGGGGGAGAGCGAAAGGGAGAGAAGAAGAGAGGGGATTCCATTGTCGGATATGCGGGAATGATGCGGCCTATGGCTCAAGCGGGGATAATTCACTTTGCGGCCGAGTTGTGTAGGTGATGGCCGCAGAAGCAGTGGTAACGGTAGCAGAGGTACTAGTGTACTCGGGGGTAACTGCAGGAAGGATCCTCGATTCTGACGTACAAGCCTTATTTGATATACACCAGCAGAGTACGTATGGCAGGACAATTCGATAAAACACTGCCAGGGCAGCAGTGGCAATGAGAACTGCAATATCAGCAGCAGAACACAATGGCCGTCAACAACAGCAACAACAAGACAAAACAACAAGGCAAAACATCAACAATCATATTTCTGCTGGTAGCGTCGATAGCAATCAGAACGACTACGAGAGAAGTACAACAACAGCAACAACAACAACAACAACAGCAGCAACAACAACAGCAACAATAATAATGAAAACAACAACAGCAACAACAACAACAATAACGCATTCAAATGGTGTCTTGCCCCAACATGAGCCACTGAAAGAACTCTGAGTGGCCGTGGTAGAAAGCTGCGACTTCACCACGCGAAAGTATCGGGAAGAAAGAACCGATCAAAACGTGTAGAGAGAGAGAGAGAGAGTCTGTAAGGAACACCCCGTACACGTATATGTGCCAGCCTAACCGCCTCACCCGCAGTGTATCGTCGCCGTCGAGTCAGCTGGAGACGATCTATATCCGAAGGCCATAAAGCCATTGAACGATGTTCTCCACGAGACACGACTACAACGTCTGTGAACAAACTCGAAAGATCGAAGCCGCTACCTACCTCGATGCGATGGCCGCTCGACATGACTTCAGCAGAACACACCTTGAAAACCTCACTAGAGAACCCAAGCAATAGTTACATGTATATATATATATATATATATATATATATACATCGTCTTGTGTATGTATGTACAAGACCATGTATGGTCTCGTAAGCATGCGTATACATAACGATGTGTTTGTACACACAGAAAAACAAACAGGATGCAATTAAAGAACGACACGTGACCGATGGGTTTGCTATCTGAGACGCGCACAACATTGGTCGGAATGCGCTGCAATTTTTTTCGGGTACAACAACGGCAGTAAAGCTCGCAACGGCAAAAACAGCAACATCCATACGTCTCGATGTCGCGCACGCTTATGAAGCACGCCGGAATAGCAGTGTACAGGCAGTGAACTATCTTCGAGTATGTTTGAGTGCCTTTAAACGCAAATCGGTGGTAAACAATTCTAAATGATAAATAATGTATTTTAGTCGCATATTTTCTCTTACAGTTCGATGGAGAGCTGAATAAACAATGCAATATATGTAGAAGGCATAATGCAGCATGCGTCTGCTTTCCGCAAATTATCTGACGCCTGCCTGTATTGTTACTTCATCCAGGCGTCTGAAACGTTCGATGCTTTAACAGCCGTGGAGGGTACTCCGTTTTTTTTGTTAATCAGGAAGGTTTTGAAAATGCATAATGCGCCGTCGGTGTTGACAACCAACAACATCCAGTGTGGGCTTCTCCCACTAAAAACCTGAGTGCTTCGCGCGTCCCTTCACGGTTTGAAATCTGTGGTGGACGATACTTCAAGACTATGAAAGGGGAGTCTTATGCTCTACCGACTCATGATGTCCGTACACGGGGAAGTACATAGAGATTTTTCGCCTGAGAGCTGGGTTGCATTGGCCCGTTGCAAGGCATCCTTGCTTTACTTGTGTGCCGATCGGTTTCGGCGCATTTATATATATATATATATAGAGGTGTGTTCAAAAAGTATCGCGACTTTTGTGTTTTTTCAAAAATTATTCATTTATTCATGAATATCTATTTTGTCCCCTTCAAAGTAATCCCCATGAGATATTATACACTTGTGCCAACGGTTTTTCCAATCTTCGAAGCACTTCAAAAAACCATTTTTTTTTATCTTGTTCAGCTCCTCCTTCGATGCCGTCTTTATCTCGTCAAGCGTAGCGTAACGTCGTCCTTTCATGGGCCTCTTCAGTTTAGGGAACAAGAAAAAGTCACAGGGGGCCAGATCTGGGGAATACGGTGGCTGCGGCATCATTAGTGTGTTGTTTTTGGCCAAAAACTCGCGCACAAGCAACGATGTGTGAGCAGGGGCGTTATCGTGGTGCAAAAGCCAATTTTTGTTCTTCCACAAATCCGGGCGTTTCTGGCGGATTGCTTCGCGCAAATTGCGCATAACTTGCAGGTAATATTCCTTATTGGCCGTTCTACCCTGTGGCAAGAACTCATGATGCACCACGCCCCTGCAATCGAAGAAAACTGTCAGCAAAACTTTCACATTCGACCGAACTTGGCGCGCTTTTTTCGGTCTTGGTTCGTGCGGCAGCTTCCATTGAGATGATTGAGCTTTTGTTTCCACGTCATAACCATAAACCCACGATTCGTCACCAGTTATGACCCTCTGGAGCAAATTTGGGTCGTCGCGGACAGAGTCCAACATCTCATTAGCAATGTTCATGCGATGCTGTTTTTGGTCGCAATTGAGCAATTTTGGTACGAATTTCGCGGCGACCCGTCTCATGCCCAAATCATTGATAAAAATCGAATGGCACGAGCCAATCGATATGTTTAGGTCCTTAGCAACTTCTCTAACGGTGATTCGACGATTGGCCAATACCATTTTCTCCACTTCATTAATTTTTTCGTCTGTTGTTGAAGTGCTCGGGCGTCCGGCACGCTCTTCGTCGTTCACATCTTCTCGGCCTTCTGAGAACATTTTGTACCACCGATAAACGTTGCTTCGGTCCAAGGTAGCTTCTCCGTATGCCACAGTCAACATTCGGAATGCATCCGCGCACTTAATTTCGTTTTTCACACAAAATTTGATACAGGTTCTTTGATCCATTTTTTTGAATAGGTAAAAATCGAAGACGATCCAAAACACGTGCAAGCAAAGCAGCTGTCAACTTTTAAGTGAACATTCAAAATGGCCGAGCTTGTCGGCATAAGTGAGAGACATGAGTACCAACATAACGCCACAAAAAATCGAAATTCGAATATACGTAACCCGCGAAAATTCAAAAGTCGCGATAAACGATTGAACACACCTTGTATACAGGGTGTCCCTATTTGTGTGGCCAAAACGCTAGGATATGGTCAAACTCGGTGAGAAAATCATTTTTGCCAATGGGTGGAAGCCGGGAAAACGTTTTGTTTAGGAGTGAGGATGAAATGACGTTTGCGGGAGAACCAGTCAACGCACAAAGGAACCGATCATACCGGCGTGTTTGGCGGAAAATTATGCACAATAAAGTATACATTACTAGCTTGCGTAGCAAAAAGCGAATAGCCAGATTAAGGAAAGTCATAAAAAGTCAAAATTTTACGTTAACGCTTTTTTGTGCAACATCGTATTTTTTTCCATTACGACCGAAAATGTACGTTCAAAAGACTACTCTCAGGCAATAGCAAATTTAATGCCCACTACATTCGTACCAAAGTGATGGTGCTGCGTTACGTAGTTGCCAAGTAACCAAGCTTTTTCGATAGCCATATCGAAAGCGAAGGCATGCATATTTCCATAGGGCGTATCTGAAAGTTAGGTACATATTTTGAGGTTTGGTAGAACTCAACAAGAAAATAAATTTTCCTAGTGGAAGGAGGGGGCGGAAACGCCTTGGCAAATTTTTACGGTTCTGAACGTGAAAACTTGCACGTAAAACATAACAACCATGACTGTCGAAAAAGCTTAGTGACTTGACAACTACGTAACGCAGCACCATCACCTTGATACGAAAATGATGGGCATTAAATTTGCTATTGCTATTGAGTAGTCTTTTGGACGTGCATTTTTTGTCGTAATGGAAAAAATTACGATGTTGCACAAAAAAGCGTTAACGTAACATTTTGACTTTTTATGACTTTCCTTAATCTGGCTATTCGCTTTTTGCTACGCAAGCTAGTAATGTATACTTTATTGTGCAGAATTTTCCGCCAAACACGCCGGTATGATCGGTTCCTTTGTGCGTTGACTGGTTCTCCCGCAAACGTAGATTTTGCACAACTATGTAGGATAAAAATAACAGAATAACTGCTTTTATAAATTTCATCCTCACTCCTAAACAAAACGTTTTCCCGGCTTCCACCTATTGGCAAAAATGATTTTCTCACCGAGTTTGACCATATCCTAGCGTTTTGGCCACACAAATAGGGACACCCTGTATATACGAGGTGTGTTCAATCGTTATCGCGACTTTTGAATTTTCGCGGGTTACGTATATTCGAATTTCGATTTTTTTGTGGCGTTATGTTGGTACTCATGTCTCTCACTTATGCCGACAAGCTCGGCCATTTTGAATGTTCACTTAATTGTTGACAGCTGCTTTGCTTGCACGTGTTTTGGATCGTCTTCGATTTTTACTTATTCAAAAAAATGGATCAAAGAACCTGTATCAAATTTTGTGTGAAAAACGAAATTAAGTGCGCGGATGCATTCCGAATGTTGACTGTGGCATACGGAGAAGCTACCTTGGACCGAAGCAACGTTTATCGATGGTACAAAATGTTCTCAGAAGGCCGAGAAGATGTGAACGACGAAGAGCGTGCCGGACGCCCGAGCACTTCAACAACAGACGAAAAAATTAATGAAGTGGAGAAAATGGTATTGGCCAATCGTCGAATCACCGTTAGAGAAGTTGCTGAGGACCTAAACATATCGATTGGCTCGTGCCATTCGATTTTTATCAATGATTTGGGCATGAGACGGGTCGCCGCGAAATTCGTACCAAAATTGCTCAATTGCGACCAAAAACAGCATCGCATGAACATTGCTAATGAGATGTTGGACTCTGTCCGCGACGACCCAAATTTGCTCCAGAGGGTCATAACTGGTGACGAATCGTGGGTTTATGGTTATGACGTGGAAACCAAAGCTCAATCATCTCAATGGAAGCTGCCGCACGAACCAAGACCGAAAAAAGCGCGCCAAGTTCGGTCGACAGTTTTCTTCGATTGCAGGGGCGTGGTGCACCATGAGTTCTTGCCACAGGGTAGAACGGTCAATAAGGAATATTACCTGCAAGTTATGCGCAATTTGCGCGAAGCAATCCGCCAGAAACGCCCGGATTTGTGGAAGAACAAAAATTGGCTTTTGCACCACGATAACGCCCCTGCTCACACATCGTTGCTTGTGCGCGAGTTTTTGGCCAAAAACAACACACTAATGATGCCGCAGCCACCGTATTCCCCAGATCTGGCCCCCTGTGACTTTTTCTTGTTCCCTAAACTGAAGAGGCCCACGAAAGGACGACGTTACGCTACGCTTGACGAGATAAAGACGGCATCGAAGGAGGAGCTGAACAAGATAAAAAAAATGGTTTTTTGAAGTGCTTCGAAGATTGGAAAAACCGTTGGCACAAGTGTATAATATCTCATGGGGATTACTTTGAAGGGGACAAAATAGATATTCATGAATAAATGAATAATTTTTTAAAAAAACACAAAAGTCGCGATACGTTTTGAACACCATATGTATATGAATGAAATTAGCACTTTAGAGTGAACAACAATTTTCTCACCGCGAACGTGTGGTTGCGGGTGTTAGCCTGTATCTTTTTTATGGGAGGTTTCGGAATTGCATAATGCGCATGCATCGCTAGCAGCTGTTGGCAACTAATGTGAGATGTCTGTCCCGCTTGGTCTCTGGTTCGAAGTCACTCTCGTCACCGGTGACGGTTCGCTCCAAAAGCGAGGTATTCATGATACCGGAGTAGATATTACAGTGCTAGCCCTATACGCAGTTCTTTTTGAACGTCGCCGAGTTTCTTCGAAACCCACTGTGCGCACACATTCTAGTAATCCATCCATCATGCTTTTTAAGCCTATATATATATATATACGAGGTGTGTTCAATCGTTATCGCGACTTTTGAATTTTCGCGGGTTACGTATATTCGAATTTCGATTTTTTTGTGGCGTTATGTTGGTACTCATGTCTCTCACTTATGCCGACAAGCTCGGCCATTTTGAATGTTCACTTAATTGTTGACAGCTGCTTTGCTTGCACGTGTTTTGGATCGTCTTCGATTTTTACCTATTCAAAAAAATGGATCAAAGAACCTGTATCAAATTTTGTGTGAAAAACGAAATTAAGTGCGCGGATGCATTCCGAATGTTGACTGTGGCATACGGAGAAGCTACCTTGGACCGAAGCAACGTTTATCGGTGGTACAAAATGTTCTCAGAAGGCCGAGAAGATGTGAACGACGAAGAGCGTGCCGGACGCCCGAGCACTTCAACAACAGACGAAAAAATTAATGAAGTGGAGAAAATGGTATTGGCCAATCGTCGAATCACCGTTAGAGAAGTTGCTGAGGACCTAAACATATCGATTGGCTCGTGCCATTCGATTTTTATCAATGATTTGGGCATGAGACGGGTCGCCGCGAAATTCGTACCAAAATTGCTCAATTGCGACCAAAAACAGCATCGCATGAACATTGCTAATGAAATGTTGGACTCTGTCCGCGACGACCCAAATTTGCTCCAGAGGGTCATAACTGGTGACGAATCGTGGGTTTATGGTTATGACGTGGAAACCAAAGCTCAATCATCTCAATGGAAGCTGGCGCACGAACCAAGACCGAAAAAAGCGCGCCAAGTTCGGTCGAATGTGAAAGTTTTGCTGACAGTTTTCTTCGATTGCAGGGGCGTGGTGCATCATGAGTTCTTGCCACAGGGTAGAACGGTCAATAAGGAATATTACCTGCAAGTTATGCGCAATTTGCGCGAAGCAATCCGCCAGAAACGCCCGGATTTGTGGAAGAACAAAAATTGGCTTTTGCACCACGATAACGCCCCTGCTCACACATCGTTGCTTGTGCGCGAGTTTTTGGCCAAAAACAACACACTAATGATGCCGCAGCCACCGTATTTCCCAGATCTGGTCCCCTGTGACTTTTTCTTGTTCCCTAAACTGAAGAGGCCCATGAAAGGACGACGTTACGCTACGCTTGACGAGATAAAGACGGCATCGAAGGAGGAGCTGAACAAGATAAAAAAAATGGTTTTTTGAAGTGCTTCGAAGATTGGAAAAACCGTTGGCACAAGTGTATAATATCTCATGGGGATAACTTTAAAGGGGACAAAATAGATATTCATGAATAAATGAATAATTTTTGAAAAACACAAAAGTCGCGATAACGATTGAACAGCATATGTATATATATATATATATATATATATTTGCTATAGAAGATTGGGAGCGCCTAGGGCTAGCCAGGGGTCATAGGCGAGCGGGCGATTTTCTCAGGCAGCGCCTATCGCTGGATTTGCAACGCGGCTTCGGTCCGGGGAACCATTTGAAATACATTTGTTTATTAACATTTGTACGTTTGCACACTAAGGCAGTGCTCGCCTATAAAAAAATAGTTTAAAATCACCTCCCGACGAGTCCTCCTTGTCTTCCTCTGCGACGTCCCCAGCTCTTGTGATCCTGGTGCGCCCTGTAGACCCGTAAGGTCCCCTGCATGGTCAGGACGGTTAAGTCGATCAGGTTCTTCTTTGACACCCCGAGAGTCAGTAGATCCTTCACCGACTCGGGTTCCCACACACCGGTCATGGACACAGTGATGGACCCGAATCGGTGGGATGAGCCGGGTAGCTGATCTCTGATCTCGGGGATGTCATATTTCCTGATCTTGTCCCGTCTGGCCCGTGCAAGGTCCCTAGATGGTCCGCACACCTCGGTGTCTAAGACCCAGACCCCGGTAGGTGTTGTGATCACGAGGTCCGGTCTCAGGGAGGGTGCGGTGGGTCTACGGAAGGTGCGCTCGCGGTCCACCTGCAGTCCCTTTCCCCGCAGTAGTCGGGAGACCCGCTCACAGATGTCGTTGTGGCGCTTTATGATCGGGAGATGGGTGTAGTCGCACAGTTGACTGACGTGGGCCAGCGTTTCAACGGCGTTGCACCCGTGACGACAAAATTTGTCGTACCAGGGGCGGCCTCTGGCGAGCCTGGCACGCGTTGGTAGTGCGTTGATCCTTAGCTTAATCAGATTAATATACTCCTTACCTGATAGGTAAGCAGTACCTTTGACCCAGTTTTGTGTAAAAGGTGATTTGTGTGCGTTTTTTAAATGAGCTCCATCGAATGTATTATGTAGTGTTAGAGCCCAGTATTCGGTCTCTTGTGCGGCATTTTCGATGGTTGTATCCCCGAACTCACAAAGGGCGCTGGTTTTCGCCAGTTCGTCCCTGTGGTAATCCGAGGATAGCAACCATTGCGTGCCAATGTGGGGTGATTTTTGTAAGTTGGTGAGTCGGGAGAGGCGAAGTCTGGGAATTAGTGTTCGGAGACAGGGGATGTCCAGACCGCCATGTGCTGTGTGCGCGTAGAGGAATGCGTTAGGCACGGAGTTTTCGAGCTTGAGCCAATGCAATTTCACCGTACGCCTGATCTCGTTATCTAATTCTAAGAGGAAAGCTCTGGATGGCCGGGGACCAGCGACCAATCTGTAAAGGATTTTGGGGATGGCGAATTGTTTAAGTATTGCTAATCTTTGTTGGGGTTTGAGGGGAGCTATTGTTAGTCTGCTAAGAAAATCTAGGAGTGTATCCTTGGCTGAGTCGACCCTGCCAGTATTGTCGAATTCTATGCCGAGGTACCTCCATCGAGCGCTTAAACCTTTTGTGGGCAAAAGCCTCTCTCCAACGGTGAATTCGGGGGAGTTCTGATAAAAACTTTTCTTCACCCGCCCGTCATACAGGTGGGATATAGTAAAGCTCTTATCAGGATTAATTTCTAGGCCTCTTGCTTTTAATAGGGGGTTAGCTAAATCTAGGAGTTGTTGGAGAGTATTTTTGGTGGACGCAAGGAGAATGAGGTCATCCGCAAAGGCTAGGCCCATAAGGCGGGTTCCCTCTTTTAGTTGGTATCCTATATTAGTATAGTTGAGTTTACGCAGAATGTCGTCAAAAACTAAGTTAAATAACAGAGGCGACAAGGGATCTCCTTGACGAACACCTCGTGTGGGCCTGATGGTACGACATTCTTTGCCAAATTCTAGGAGTGTTAGGGAGGATTGGTAAAGGCGCTCGATATAATCGATGAAGACCCTTGGGTACCCCCTGCTCTCGAGTGTCCACAGGACCGCGTCGTGACTGATCGAGTCGAACGCCTTTCTCAGGTCGATCGACGCGATCCTCAGTTCGCGGCCCGTGGTCTTGGCATCATGAATGATGCCATCGAGAACATTGAGGTTCTCAAAGGTTCCATCGTAGGGGATGAAGGCTCGTTGGGTGTGGAGAATTTTCATGGAGGTTTGGATACGTTTAGATAGAATTTTATTTAGCGTTCGTTGCAGATAAGAACTAATAGAAATGGGACGGAGGTCACTAGGGGAGGACGCGTTTGTGACCTTAGGGATGAACGCTACACGAGCCTTCTGCTGGCAGGGGGGGATGTCACTAATGATTAATATATTGAGGAGACAGCAGACTGTTTCTTCGGGAAGTTTACGGAGGGATGCTAATTTAATCCCATCCAAGCCTAGTGCTTTAGAAGATCCGCGGAGTACTCTTTGCGTTTCGAATAGGGAGATAGGGTTTGAAACGCATTTGAGATCAGGGTTAGGAATGTAGGGGTTAGGAGTGAGTGGTGGGGGGGGAGGTTGGGTCATTGCATTGGTCCAATGCTCAACAACATCCGTGTCGTTTATGTTGTTTATGCGTCGTGTACCGTCCAATATGCCTTGAGCACATTTGGACCGGTTTTTGTTGTATAGCTTTTGTGTGAGAGCGTAGTGTTCCCGTCGTAGTTGTCGCTTAGACAACACCCGATCGGTGGATGGGGTTGTCACCGCTGTACTCCGGGTATGCTTGTTGTTTAGGTGTTTATCTAAGAATATGTTTAGTGCGTCTGTGTGTGCTTCACCCCGACAAATAATATTTGTCAAAAGGGTGAGGTCTGCGGTAGATGTGTGTCGGGGGAGTTTGTGTGTGAGAGCTTGTATATGCGCAATTATTGCGTCTTTTGGGGAAGGAAACGTTGTTTCCATTGGGCCATCGGTTAATCTTTTCGGATAAGGATCGCCAGCCTCGTCAGAGGAAGACGATTGTCGAGTTCGCTTGCGCGCAAGCTCACTGACTTTCGCCTTATATGCCGTCGTTTTACGCTGGCTTTTAATCGACCCAACTGTGCGATCGGGAAATTTTGATACTAGATGATCTATGATCTCGCCGGGTGTCACGTTATTATTTTCCGATTGGAGGGAGACTTCTAAGTAGGCGAGAAGGTCACGGTCTTGGGGGTCCCAGCGCGCCTTTTTAAGAGGTGGTTGGCTGCTTACGTTGTCATTCCACTCAGACGGATGTTTCCGTCTGATGTGGATGCGGAGGCCGGCGAAGGAGTTAAAAGATCGTAAGCAGTCGGCGACTGGGCATTGATTTACGGGGGGGGGAGGGACCGTGACTGGGGGAGGGGGTGGCACCCGGCGTGGGATGTGGGGGCATTTGGGGAGATGTTGTTGATGTCTTCGGTATTAACCTCGGCATCAATAGCATCGTTTTTATTATCGTTATTATTACTATTATTATTATTTCTAATACTATCATTATTATTATTATTATTATTATTACTATTGGTACAACCATTGTTAATAGAGGAGACACCGGAGCCGCTTGGTATAGGTGTAGGCTCCTGAATATGGGTGTTAAGGGAATCGGCTATATTATTATTTCTATTGGATGGTGTGTTTCTATTCGGCCGATTATTATTATACGTGGTTGTACGTGGGGATCTAACCGTGGGAGACGCGCCTAGTTGAGTGGGGTCGGGGCAGCTATGGTGTAATTGGTTATTATCGCTATTGGGGGAAATGGTTGGTTCCTACTTCCTACATTGAACCCTTCGTAAATGTACACACGTTCGCAGGGACCCAATTGTCATGTTCTCACCGTTGGTGATTAATTGCAATGAATAAACGTATATATATATATATATATATATATATATATATATATATATATATAATATATATATATATATATATACAATACGTTTGCACACTCGGCAGTGCTCGCCTTAATAAAAATGGTGGTAAAAAGGTGTCACGTGAGGTTGAGAATCAGCTTGTCCGTGCCCTTGCTTGATGGTAGCCCCCGCTCTTATGGACCCGGTGCGAGCGGTATATCCTCAAGGTTCCTTGCAACGTTAAAACGGTAAGATTCATAAGATCCTTCGTGACGCCGAGCCCCAAGAGCGCCCTCGCAGATTCGGAGTCCCATACACCACTCATAGAGATAGTGATGGATCCGAATCTGCGAGGTTTTTGCGGGTCGGGAAGCGCCGCTTTTAGGAACTCGACGTCATATTTGGTGATCTTGCCCTGCCGCGCTTTTGCCAGGTCCTAGTTCGGGCCGCAAACCTCGGCATCTAAAACCCAGACCTCGGTAGGTGTTGTTATTACGAGGTCGGGCTTTAGACCCGGTGCGCTTGGTCGACGGAACACTCGCTCACGAACCACCTCATGACCCCTCTTGCGGAGAAGACGCGCCACGCGATCACAGACGTCGTCATGTCTCTTTATAGTTTGTTTGTGTGTTGTAGCGCACATCTGAGCGACATGAGCCAACGTCTCAGGCGCATGACACCCGTGCCTACAACGTTTGTTGTAGCCCGGGCGTCCCCTGGCCAAACTGGCTCGCGTTGGTAGTGCGTTGATCCTGAGCTTTAGTAGGTTTAAATACTCCTTACCAGATAGGTAGGGATACCCTTAATCCAGTAATGTACAAAGGGCGTTTCGTGTGCTTTTTTAAAATGTGCCCCATTGAACATGTTGTGTAGTTGTTGAGACCAGTAATCGACCTTTTGTGCAGCGGTCTCAATGGAGGTTCCCAAGCGCTCGCAAAGAAGTCTTGTTTTCGCAAAGTCTTTTTTAAAGTGCTCGGTGGTTAGCATCCATTGGACCCCAAATGCGTGGAGTGTTGTAGCGCTGTCAGGCGGGAGAGGCGGAGTCTGGGGATGAATGTTTGGAGGCAGGAATGTCCTTTCCGCCGTGTGCTGTGTGCGTGTGCAGGTAGGCGTTTGGCACCGAGTTTTCGAGCTTAAGCCATTTCGACTTAACAACCTTTCTGATCTCTTTATCTAGGTCGCTAAGAAGTGCGTAAGATGGTCTGGGACCGGAGACCAGTTTATATAGGAGGCGGGGAATGAGCAAGTCTTTCAAAATTATGAGTCTTTGGTGGGGTTTAAGGGAAGCTATCGTGAGTCTGTTGAGTAAATTAAGGAGTATATCCTTGGTGGAGTCAACGCTGCCATTGCTGTCAAAGTCGACTTCAAGATATCTCCATCGATCGCTCATACTTTTAGCTGGCAATTGATGATCTCCAACGTTGAATTCTGGTACGGTATTAATAAAACATTTACCTTCCTTCCTATTAAATAGGTGGGAGATAGTAAAGCTTTTATTAGTATTAATTTCAAGGACTCGGGATTTCAAAAGGGGGTCCGCAATAATAAGGAGCCGTTGGAGAGTAGCTTTCGTGGAGGCTAGGAGGAGATCATCTGCAAAGGCTAAGCCCATAAGGCGGAGGTCATCAGTAAGTTGGTACCCGATATTAGTTTTGTCTAATTTTGAAAGAATGTCGTCGAGAACTAGATTAAATAAAAGGGGGGACAGAGGATATCCCTGTCTAACACCCCTAGTTGGCCGAAATGTTCGACATTATTGTCCAAATTCTATGAGAGTTTTAGATGAGAGGTACAATATATATATATATATATATATATATATATATATATATATAAATATATAGCGAGTGGGCAGCATTTTACAAGAGCGACAAGCTCGGCAAAAAATTACTCTATTCGGCGCAATAGGAGGCGGAACCGTTTTTAGAACTGAGAGTGAAATGACTACTAATTTTTGTCAAACTGATGTAACTTGCCGGATATTACCTCACAAAATGTGCGATTGCAAGATAATAATATATTCGATTGAGAAACCGAATATATTGGCGTATTCGGAAGGAAACTTCTGCTTCCTTCGGCAGAAGAAACGAAATAGTCGCGCTAAAAAATTTAGCAAAAATCGAGATTTTAGCCATCGTTGTCATCTACCGGGGTGTCGCCGATTCGATCCCTGTTATTGATTGAAGTTTCTAGGAGCGATTCTCATGGAGTATAGATGATAGACCATCCTTCGACCGTCAGCGGCCATGCTGCCACAAAGACCGTTGGGGAAACCCTAAACATCTTAACACGTCCGAATTAAAAAAAAACTTCGCTAAAAATGCTTAAAGAAAACAGCCTTTGTCAGATAAGGTCATATTAGCTAAACATTAGAAGGTGCCGTCGATGATATTGTCATATCAAAAACGTTAATCGCAACAACAGCAACAGTTTATGGGGCTTTGATAAGCTCTTGATGAGTTTTAGAGAAACCCTAAAACGGTAAGCTACCATAGCTTATAAGCGGTTTTATATTATGTTTTTTGCAATCCCACGGTATTAAAATGGTGTAAAATAAAAAGGTTACCTCCACTGCCTGGGATGAACACAGAGCGGACTTGTGTTTCAGTTTTAAGTTGGTAAGATTACCTTGGCAGGAAGGGAACCGTCAACCTGAGATGTTTGTTCTCGTTTTTTGTCGAATACTTTCGTCTTGACGAAAAACAGACGGGCTTTAAATACGCGCTCATCTCATACGAGCACAAATGTAGAAGAATGGTTGACTGCCCTGAGTAACCCGATGAGCATTGGTAACGATAGGAGTGCATAGACAGTTACGGGGCATGCCATCCTACGTTTGTCAGTGCTCACCTTAACATTGTTGCACTTTTAAACCAAGCAAATTCCACCTTTGCTCTGCTCTTTAAATTAGTATTTAACCTGTTTAATTGCCTCTTTATACAAACACGCTTCCGTTCGGAATATTCGAGAAGCATATCTCGAAGCGATATTTTGTTAGAGTATATGACCGTCTCGTGCTTCAATTTTATTACGACTTGTATCGCTTAGTGTATTAGAGAGAACGCGTTAGGATTTTTGCTGGCTCTGTGCTGTTGACGGGAACATCCTGCAGAGAGAGTTGAAGAGGGCTTTGACGCTTACAGACGCTATTTCAAGATAAAAGGAAGGTCAGAATTTCTATCGTCACATTCCGGAGTAAGTTTTAGTGGCTCTTGGTTTCTGGCTCTAATATATTGGAATAATTTGTAGAAGAGACATGCAGTGTAAACTTCTTTTGTAAAACAATAGAAGTGGTTTTTTTGGACGTATGTGCCACCCATGTTTTGTAGTATGCCAGTGTCCTGACTAGCAGTATTGTCCTTGCGTTCTTCCGTTTAGTAGGCGAGCAGTTGAGACCTTTGTAGTACTGTCGTTTACTTCAGATCGACGGGTTCTTCGTCGTTTCTGTCATACGTCTGGCCGGGTAACGTCGACTCATCAAGAGTATATATATATATATATATATATTAATCTGGACCGAAGAAGCCAGATATATACTTATAAACAAAATATTTGTTTAACCTTTCAAAGTGTTTTATTGCCTTTCAAACTAGCTCTCGCCCGCTGCAGTGCACTCTTGCCTTTTTGTTTTCCAGATTATTTTTCCGGCGATTTTTTCTTTATATACTCTGCAGTTCCAGAACGCTGTCCTTCAATTGGTTTATCTTTAGAAACAGAAAAACGTCGCATAGAGCACGCTTCGGTGAACAGGAAGGTTGTTGAAATATAGAAATCGAATTTCTCATCCAATAATCCGAAATCAGTAACGATGTGTGCGCTGGTGCGTTGTCCTGATGGAGAATTCAAAAGTTGTTTGCCCAGAGTTCCGACCTCTTGCGTCGGACCTGCTCGCACAATCTTCCTCAATCATTGCGGTAGCATTTCTTAATGACTGCACGCCAGATGACAAAAAAAGTCCCTTATAGTCGAAAAAGAGTGAAAAGAACCTTGGTGTTGGATCTGTTCTGTTTGAATTTCTTCGATCAACTCTCTCCTCCCGCATGGAATGTCGTAACCATATACCCACGATTCATCTCCCGTAATCACTTTATGGAGCAATCTAGGGTCGTCTGCTACCATCTGACGGTTCAGTTCGGACATTTTCCTACGAGCGTATATTTGCTGGAAATTCAAGATTTTTGGAACGAACTTCGTTACCCGTCTTCTGACGCATAACATATCGGCACAAAACTGTTACAACTAATCCGTAACATATCAGCTACATTCTTGATAGTGATTCGCCGATTGTTAAGTGCAATATCGAAAACTTGTTCAACGGTTTAGTCTGTTATTGAAGGCCTTCCCGAACAGAGATCATCTTCGGTCTCTTCATGTCAGTCGCAAAATCAATACACATAGTATTCGGGACTCTGGTTGATTATTATAATTTATTCGTAACCTTTCAATCACTTTAGAGCACATGGTTTAGTTTTTATGAGAAAACTTGACGTAGATTTGTCATTCCTCCATTTTCGGCTCCTAAAAAATCGCATATCTGTAGCTGCTGCATGGCGCTTTTAAACAACGCAAACCAGAAGACCTTTGTGGTTTCGATCTGGAAGCAAAATTCAAAGTACTAGAAGTTGCCGATCCGCGCTCATATACGAGGTGTGTTCAAAAAGTATCGCGACTTTTGAATTTTCGCGGGTTACGTATATTCGAATTTCGATTTTTTGTGGCGTTATGTTGGTACTCATGTCTCTCACTTATGCCGACAAGCTCGGCCATTTTGAATGTTCACTTAATTGTTGACAGCTGCTTTGCTTGCACGTGTTTTGGATCGTCTTCGATTTTTACCTATTCAAAAAAATGGATCAAAGAACCTGTATCAAATTTTGTGTGAAAAACGAAATTAAGTGCGCGGATGCATTCCGAATGTTGACTGTGGCATACGGAGAAGCTACCTTGGACCGAAGCAACGGTGGTACAAAATGTTCTCAGAAGGCCGAGAAGATGTGAACGACGAAGAGCGTGCCGGACGCCCGAGCACTTCAACAACAGACGAAAAAATTAATGAAGTGGAGAAAATGGTATTGGCCAATCGTCGAATCACCGTTAGAGAAGTTGCTAAGGACCTAAACATATCGATTGGCTCGTGCCATTCGATTTTTATCAATGATTTGGGCATGAGACGGGTCGCCGCGAAATTCGTACCAAAATTGCTCAATTGCGACCAAAAACAGCATCGCATGAACATTGCTAATGAGATGTTGGACTCTGTCCGCGACGACCCAAATTTGCTCCAGAGGGTCATAACTGGTGACGAATCGTGGGTTTATGGTTATGACGTGGAAACAAAAGCTCAATCATCTCAATGGAAGCTGCCGCACGAACCAAGACCGAAAAAAGCGCGCCAAGTTCGGTCGAATGTGAAAGTTTTGCTGACAGTTTTCTTCGATTGCAGGGGCGTGGTGCATCATGAGTTCTTGCCACAGGGTAGAACGGCCAATAAGGAATATTACCTGCAAGTTATGCGCAATTTGCGCGAAGCAATCCGCCAGAAACGCCCGGATTTGTGGAAGAACAAAAATTGGCTTTTGCACCACGATAACGCCCCTGCTCACACATCGTTGCTTGTGCGCGAGTTTTTGGCCAAAAACAACACACTAATGATGCCGCAGCCACCGTATTCCCCAGATCTGGCCCCCTGTGACTTTTTCTTGTTCCCTAAACTGAAGAGGCCCATGAAAGGACGACGTTACGCTACGCTTGACGAGATAAAGACGGCATCGAAGGAGGAGCTGAACAAGATAAAAAAAAATGGTTTTTTGAAGTGCTTCGAAGATTGGAAAAACCGTTGGCACAAGTGTATAATATCTCATGGGGATTACTTTGAAGGGGACAAAATAGATATTCATGAATAAATGAATAATTTTTGAAAAAACACAAAAGTTGCGATACGTTTTGAACACCATATGTATATATATATATATATATATATATATATATATATATATATATATATATATATATTAAAAAAACGCTATAAATTGATGTTTTTGGTAATAACTAGGCACTCTGCGTACCTCTGAGAGGGTTCTCTCTAACAACTGTATAAACGTTTACTTCAAAAAATCAAGTGGTGTAAAAGTATATATATATATATATATATATATGAATATATATATATATATATATGAATATGTATATATTTATACAAATATATATATATACAAAGATATATATATATATATATACAAATATATATACGTAGGCATATATAAAAATCCAAACGTGTGTTTACGTGTGTATGTGTGCAGGCACGTATGTATGAGACAGGTCAAGGCATTGCGTAGACGCGTTGCGTAACGATTCTCGCGCACGCGACGCCGCCAGGGGCAACCCAGCACGCACCGGTTTAGCGACGACAACGGCAGCTGGTTGTTCGGGGCAGCGATACTGCTGACAGCCGCGCTGAGTGGCCCGGTGGCCACGGTGGGCGCAAGCGGGCACCCAGGTGGGTGGCGAATATCATGTTGTCATTACTACTACCACCACCACCACCACTACGAATATTTCTAGTTTTACTGCTAAAGTTACTATAACTACCCGTTGTTGTTTTTGTTTTGTTGTGGTTAGTGTTGTTGTTGTTAGTGTTGTTACTGTATTTGTGTTTTTGTCGTCGCTGTCATTGCTGTTGTTCTTGTTGTATTTTTGTCGTCGCTGTCATTGTTGTTGTTGCTGTTGTTGTGGTCGTCGTCGTCGTCGTCGCTGTTGTGATTGTTGTTGTGGTTCATCGTTGCTGTTGGTTTTATTGTTGTTGTTGTTGTTATGGTTGTGGTAGTAATGGGAGCAGTAGTGGTATCGCCATTATTCACTAGTGTTACACACAAATCGTCGGCCACAGACTACTGGCAACCCGTGGAGTGTGACGAAGACGACAATAGAATAACGCAGACAACAGCCAGCTAGGGCCACAACAGAGGGCGAATGACGGTGCAAGTGTGTGAGAAAGAGAGAGAGAGTGGCAACCTCATAGCTGTTGCCCCATACTAGTAATAGTAGAACTAGTAATAGTAATAATAATAATGCAGCGGCGCCCGGCGTCGTTGAACTGGGTGGCAATTCGCATAAATAATAAGGTAGGCGTGCAATGACTGCAGCAGCAGCAACAACAACACAAAACGGGACGCCGGGTCGCTCTGTTTATCTATATGTTTAACTATCTATCTATATTTTTATCCGTATATGCGTCCAGCATCTATCTTTCAAGCATTGCAATGGGTGCACAGTCACAGTCATACCGGGCACCAATGCAAGTCGTAGTCCTGATAGCTGTAGAAGTAACAATAGCATTAATAATCACCAGGCAATCACCCTTGCGGTGGTACTTGAAGTAATATTGCAAAGATAAATACAATTTACGATTACAACAACGACGGTTGACGATATTACTATAAACAACGACGAACATAAGAACAACAACAACACAAAGCCACAGCCGAACCCAGCATTAGCGGCCACAACAATAATAACACGGCAACAACATAACAACAACAAAAAGCATACGTTATATTTAAATTGATCGAGTTCACTAATTAGATTACTAACGTAACGCTTGTACAGTATCTGCTATAAGAAAGGATACAGTTATAGAAAGGATTTACCATCCAGATCTGTACACATACTTGTATATATATATATATATATATATATATATATGAGCCCCATGGGCTTTAATCAGACACTGTGTGATAACATGCCAACGTCCGTGATTTGGCATACACAATCATAGAATAAAACAAAATGAAGGTTTTTTAAATTCTATACTATTCTACGATGCCTGGGGTCGTCGTGAGGCATATGTTTAATGTACCGATAGCCAGATATGTTGAGATATCTAGGGTTTCCCAAGAGTTCTTATACCAGCATGGCCGCTGACTCTCAGCTGCATACTTTATAATCGATCCTGGATGAACTAAACCCCCTAGATCACACCGGCACATATAAATTGAAATTGCTGATTTAACTCATTCCTTAAAAATGCGTACCTGCAAATACATTTTACAGAACAAGATGATTTTCACGATGTATACCACAAACAAAGTGCAATTGTTTGCGTCACATTTTGTGTGACGCAGGAAATCTCTAGGATATCCTAGATCATCAGAGAACTAGTGGCTTATAAGAAAGACTTCTGTAATCAATGTAGAGTTAACATAAATCAAAATGCAGCTTAATATATATTTAAGGGCGTCTGAAAGCAAACACGAACTTCCAACCGGAGTGTCGAGTTACCGCGGTATGCGCCTGTGGAGCCGTATTAGAAACACTTTTAATTATACATATAGATAATAATTATTAAGTATTATTGTAAATGATTAATAAATCATCACAATATTTCTATATATATATATATATATATATATATATATATATATATATATATATATATATATATATATAATTAAATCTATGTATCTGTAGACGAAACGGAGTAGAATAGATGGCCGGCACGACAGATACCCTTTTGAAATATGCTTGAATTCGTTTGTCTAGCCAAAGGCGTTCATAAGGCAAAGCCAAGCCTTTGCCCACTACCGGCGTGTCTCAGCCAGGCGTGTGTCCTTTTGTGTCTTTACGGTACGGTTGATTTTTGTACGCCTCTGTGGCCGCCACGCCACGACTACTTGTCATGTGAAAACAAACGACGACGACGACGACGACTGCGATGCGGTGGAACACGACGCCGTATCGGGCTTGCTCGGGCTTGTCTGATCAGATGTAGGGCGGGTGAGGTCAAAGGCGCCGCCGTTGGTGTGACGAAATTAGATGGGAGCACGAGCTGGAAGGTGGAGCAGTCCCGTTAACGGTTGTTCATGATCCATCGTTTGTCCGTCCGTCCGTCCGTATAACCGACTCATTCGTATCTGTCTGTTTTCATCTTCTTTTTCTTCTCCTTGTTATTTTTCTTCTACTTCTTGTTTTTCTTCTCCCTTTACTCGTCTGATGCATCGTCTGCTCCTCTGTTTTTCTCTCTCGTTGGGTCTCACATCTCACGCAGTAAAGAGCCCCGGTTGGTTGCTGACGTCGATCAACTAGATGGATCCTTTCACCTCGAACAGACAACACGCAGACAGACCGTTGTTGCCCGTTACGCATTGTGACGGTGAACTGCTGCCACCACCACCACCACCCCCGCTGGTTGTGGGGGTACCACAACTGCCATTACTACAGCGACTGCCGCTGCTAGTGGGGCAATGGCTACAATGGCCAGCCGCCCTGCGGTACACGGGCCCTACTCGTAGTAGTAGTAGTAGTAATCGAGTCGCAATGCAACAGCTGCACACAGCCAGACAGATAGACAACCAAACAAACAGCTAACGGATTGAACGAGCGGCACAAATGGCGGCGTGGGGGCGGTGCCAGAGCCGGGGGTTCTTTGCCGCCGCTGCCGCCCCCCTCTCTAGCGCTAGTTGCTAGTTGCTACCGCAGTCGAAGAAGAAAGCGCCCGCGACACAACCGTTTCGCATCGGTCACAACGGCAACAAGTATCACTAAGATAACAATAATAACGGCAACAACGACAACGACGACAACAGTCGGTAACAACAATAATGACAACGAAAACAACAACGACGACGACGATAACAGCAACAACAACAGCAACAAAATGATGACCACGATAACAACAGCAACAACAATGATGACCACGATAACAGCAGCTACAACAACAATAACGACCACGGCAACAACAATTACGACCGCGGCAACAACAACAACAGCGACAATAATAATAATAATAATAACGACGAAGACAACAACAACAACACGCATTGTTTGTTTGGTGGATATTGACACCACCGTCCTCGGCAGCCAACATCAACATCATCAACAACAACGACAACGGCAGCGGCAGAGTCAGTGCCACCACCACCAGCGAACGGTCGATTGATCCATTGGCACGCTGATCCGAAATGAAAACAGCCGTTAGAGCTCTGCCTGACCGATGCCCGACCCGATGTAGTGTAACAAAGACCAGCTCTGATGTCGGCCAATGACGACGGCATCGCCACCGCAATGCTGCCTGCTCGAAGGCGGCTTGACGCGGACGCACGGCTGAGGGACATTCAGACAGATACAGCTCCAGCTCGTGAACGCTAGCGGCGAAGGGCGACGAAGACGATGAAGAAAAGAAGAACACATACAAAACACCTAACGAAATAGCCAACAAAAGCGAGCTAAGGTCCACGATGAAGCCGAGGATCGAATCATCAGGATGAAGTCGCACGATCGAATCGCCGTGGTCTTCAATAGCACCTAAGCTCGGTGTACAGCGACAGACTCATCTTACGTAGTCGCCAATTGTTGTTGTTGTTATTGTTATTATTGCTGTCAACATGCCGTCGTCTGTTAACTCACTAACAACAGAAGTCCGCGGAGGCAGATTGAGCTGCGAACACACAAATGTAATATATAACGAATTTATCTCGTCATTGTCGTTGGTACGCTTCGTTAAACATTATATATATATATATATATATATATATATATATATATATATATATATATATATATATATATATACATATATATATCGACCTATCCCTACGGTTATGCGGCACGTTTGAGTAAGCGTTATGTCTGAACTAAACTAACTGACACGGGGCATTTGTGCACAAAACACTGGGCACAAACTCACTCACTCGCTCTTTATCATACGAAGTTGTTGCTGAGGTTGACCATAACCACAAGACAGTCAGAAAGTAACAGTTAGAAATACGACGCACAAACCGGACGTTTACTCAGTTTAGGTAATCAACGGGCTAAACTAAGGGCCGTGCCAGCTTTGATGAAGCTCACTGCTTTACGGCTAATAACAAAAACAAATAAATGTGCAGTAGTCATATCAATGTTTCCAAAGAGCGTTTCCACCACACGTAGCGGAGCTGCGTCTTGCGGATGGCCTGGTTGAGCATGCTCACTAATACCAAGGTACACGGCTGATAACGTGAGCATAGCGTCTTAGCGGCGTCACAACAGAACTCGCATTAGCGCGAATTGGATTGTGCGGCCGCGATCGCTGCGTTCGAGCCGGCATTTCAAATGATTGTCATCCGGACCGGTAAATCGCGCACGGTATAGACAAATAGATTAATTATTTATTCATTCATTCGCAATGCGGAATATGCATGTGTATATATGTCGGATATCTTCGTCAGAATTGAATATATATATATATATATATACAACAAAACATTTTAATTTACATTATTCAACGATTTGCTTTATTATTTCCATAATGACTGCATGAATCTCAAGCTCAAAAAATATTTTGTCAAAGTCAACCGCAAGAAATCTCAGTATATGCCTAGTAGTATGACGTGTAATAATACACAGCTCGTTTTCCTGCAGGCCAGGCGGCAACACCTGGGTCTGGTATTGTTCATGTTCTGCGCGTAGGTGGTGTGGATATGGGTCTCGTCAGGCGCCCTTATTCTGTTGTCGCTCTTCCACTGATTCGGAGAAGGCGATCGGAAAGACGCACGGCAAATAGAGAAAGCATAGCACTGTAGAGTGAACGGCTGCACAAGAAATAAATCCCCCACAATAAAGCAACACGCCACCTTACGCTTGCCTCGAAATCCCTCAATCTCTCTCGTCTGGTGCGCCTTTATCCTCCGTTAGTAGTAAGACGATTGTTTTTCTGTCAAGTTTTAATCCTATTTGATACGATACATCGTTACAAATCCACCTCTCTCTCTCTCTCTCTCTCTCTATATATATATATATAATATATATATATATGTTAGACTAAATTTGCTTCGGTCAACTTGAAGCATGCTATGCTAAATTCTAGGAAAAACATCAACGTTGTTATTGCAAGTCGCGACATACCAGCCTGTGTGAAGCGTGGGTTAAAACGCGGATTACGATTAACAAAATGCGGCTCTCTCTGCTAAACTTAGGTACGTAAATGACGATTGAGCGAACGTACCCGGCAGCTAATTAAAATCACCTGACTTATATGCTAGATGACACATTGCTGAAACAGCCTATTCCAGGATGTGGAACTCCTGCTATTTTCGTTGTGCGCCTTTGCTGTTCTTAGCTCATCCGATACGTGCAGGCCATAGTCGTGCATGCTGCTCGTATTCGGATCCGCGTGCAGGTAAACAGAGAAACAGATAGCAACGGCTATCTGCCCAAAAAGAAGAATAACAACAACAGGAACAACAACAGCAACAACAACAACAATACGTTCAATCTAGTTTTCGTCTTGTCGATATACATCCTGTGCATCGCACCATAATACACACCCCGCACGCACCGTTCCTATGATCGGCGGCCATTCCACCTACTGTTGCTACAACACCAGAGATCTTTCCAGCGCGGTGGTTTCGCTTGCCATCCTCATAGGTTTCCGTTAACACCACCAACAGTGCGGGCGCTAAGTGAAGCAGCCGCCCTAGTCGCCGCAGGACCGTCGCGTCACAGCCTCTTTCTTACGCTCGACGTCCCTTTGCGGTCCTGTTTCTGTTTGCACAGCGGCAGGCAGGCCGGCCGGCAGGGAGGGAGGCGCCTTCGTCTTCTAGCCGCGTTAGCCGGTCAGCCTTGCACGGGCAGACTCTCATCATCATCATCATCATCGTCGTCGTCGTCGTCGTCGTATATCCACGGCGTATTCGTTCATCGTGTACACTCTGCCGTCTGCTCGGCGCGGCGCGTGTGTAGGTCAACGGCGTGGTGGCGTCCGGTTAGCGGTGGTCGGCGAGTGCCAGACTAATGTAGTGGAAACTATCGTGAAGAAGGAAAGAACAAGAAACGAACGAACGAACGTCCCTTGTACGTAGCGCTGCTGTACATAGACGTACGTACCCGTTGTGTTGTGGCTGGCAACGGGGTGGGAAAGTGGAGCAGCCCCCTCCGGACACCTCCGGAAAGGCCTTATGGACCTTATGGGGTGTATGTGTGTGTGTGTACTCGCACTCTAAAAGGCGTGTCTCTATGTTGGCGGGCAGAACACCATTGCGTTGTTCGGGCAAGGTGCGGTGCGGTGCAGTGCACGGCTAGGCTGTGGTCGTGGCGAGGGCGTTAGCGGCTGTGGCCGGCCGGACAGCTGGAGCGGCGGTATGCCGCCAGCCGTCAGAAGTTCGGGACCATTCTTCGTCATACAGTTGTAGTGGTTGTTGTTGTTGTTGTTATCGCGGCGGCCGATGCTGTTGTTTCCAATGAAGCGATATGGCCCAATTTTCTATGAGAGTCATGCGAAGAGCGGGTGGAGGCGGCCAAAGGAGGCCAGGAAAGGGGCGAGGAGATGAGACGGCCCCGCGACGGACTACGATCGATCGCGCGTTTATATGTAAAAACTAATAATAGCTGCTTGCACCAGCAAAGCGGCGACGATAGCGAACGATGCTGCCGATACGACGCTCGAACCCATGTGAGTGAAATAAGGGGCTGATCTGTTGGTTTGTGGGGTGTCCGGGAGTCGCCAATTCGTGGCGGACCGGTTTCGTTGACCGTTGAATGGTGCCCGTTGCACGACGCCTTTGCAGGACCGTTGCGTCCGTCGTCGCCCTTCGTTGAAGGCAGCAGGAGGAAGAAAAACGCCGATGGAGAGAGCGGTCCCGCGACGAGGACGCTGGAAATGGTCCTGCTTCCGTGCAGGTCCTACGCAATGCAACTGCCCATAGGCGGCAGCTTGCGTGGCCTCCGTAGGCGCTGCACATAAGACCTTTCGCCGTGTTGCCTTCGTGCCGCGTCTGGCCCTGTGTCTCCTTGCTGCATCCACGCAAGGGTCGTCTGCAGCTTCTCCTCGTCGTCTTTTTTCCTCTTCCTCACCTAACCCGAACCCCTGTCTCCCATCGGGCCTTTCCGTCGGGGCCTTTCCGACGTTGTGCCTTTCCCGTCGTGGCCAGCAGGCCAGCCCGTACCGACTGTTGTGGCCAGCCGCTGTTAGTTGTCCGGCCGACTGCCTGTCACGGCGATTTATTGACAAAATAATTTCTCATTTGTGTTGTTCATCGATCACGGCCCCCCGCGGCCGCCGCCGCCGAGATAAGAGATTATAGCAGAAGCAAACAGGCAACTAAGCGATTGGCCAGCCTTCGACCAAGGAGCACCAGCGGCTGAACGACCGCAACCCTCTTGCTAACGACGGCCATGTTGATTCGCTCGGCGACGTCAGTTCGTGGGCAAACGAAGCCGAGGGCACGAGCCGAGCTCTTTGAGCATACTCGAAGGGCTTGAAGGAGCGCCCCGACGAATCTACCTTGCGATATGTACGTCTTACGACCAATGCCGTCCAGTCTACCTACAGTCAGGCGTTTAGCAAGAAAATAAGTGGACAACCAAAACGTTCATAGAAAAAGCAGCCCAGCGGCAATCACACAGAAACACAAATTACAATGTGAAAAAGAGCTATTTAGGCGTAGCTACCCTCCAAGACATTACAATAGTTTACACGCCAATTCATTATAAGCCTACTACGTGTTTAACGCAAATATGTTAGTTAATATAGGAAAATCGTGACAACACTTCAAATTTTTGTTGAATAAGACTGCACGATAATGTTGCAAGAATAAGCTGTATTAAAAACACAAATAATGCAATTTAGCAGAGGAGGAGCGTATGCTCAAACTGACTATAATAGATAGATACATTTGTCAACAACTTTAGAAATGTGGGAGTAACACTGACGCACAAGATGTGTTTTACTCGGCATTTTAAAGGAATGAGGGTAAAGACGGTTTCCTTATCCAGGTTGTTTAGGTTAAATTAGACCGAACGTACAACCGTAATTAGTATATTAAGGCTAAAAATCATTTTTAACGTAACATATTGTCTCAGACCTATATTCCATATTTAAAATAAGACGATCTCAAGAATCTCGACAAAACTAAAACTATATTTTTTAAAAAGTTATCAAAAAGTGCCTCATCTACACTGGTGCTGCATATGTGCAACGAACCCCCACTAATAGAATACCTATTATCAGTTCGATCGCAATAATCAGTTTGGCCACGACACACTACAAGCACACGAACAACACAGAGAACGGCGGTGCTGGAACTGTCAACATTTTACAGACGAACCTGTCTTTCTCAGCAGCAGCAGATCGATAGAAGATCTGCAACAAAACAGAGCAATGATCTGCAAAATTACCTGGTACAGATAACACCAGTAACCCTGTCTTAAGTGGAAATGTTTCCAAATCAATCAGTGTGAATCTGTTAATAACGGTGAGTAAACAGCAGCAACTTATAATGAACGTATATGAGACGCATCTCAAATTATTATATTTGTTAAAGCTATGCATACGAACATAGCAGCGTACCATTATAAAGCTTCTATTAGCAGTTAAGCATAAACAGTCGCGGTGGCCTGTCCTGATATAGACCCAGTCACATTGAGCAGCATAGTATAATAATTAAATTTAGTTCATAAACACTCGATCTTCTGATAAACGCCTAGAACCACATCGCCATTCCCGCCGATAAGCATTACTGCAGCCGCAGTTTTTAAACTTCTTTTAGATACCGATAAAACCAGACGGGGTATGGTTATCCTCAATAAAAAAGTGGCTTTCATTTTTAAAACGATGTCGTTCGGTTTCAACCTGCGGTCCGCCGTGGAGTAGTTTCCTTTCCTTTTAAAACGCATTACCTCGGTTTTAAAGTAAAGCTAGTTTTTAGCTCCTGGCAGGCATACTTGGCTGATGTTCCCTAGAGAATGGAAGTTATAAAACAGAAAAAAACCTTGCGCCTTTTTGTTGCGTCGCGCCTGTTCTAATCCCGCCATATATTAACACAAATAGGAGTCGTTTGGCGACCTCCCCTTAAGAGACACCAATACGCTGCCGGACTTATGGTGTGACGAAGTAGTCTTCAATTAATACCATTATGAAATTTAACCTTTGTATGTCACGCAGGAGTCTAAACGTGCCTCCTCGGACTGAAAAATGTATGAAAATCACGTAGCTGGGTCTACAAACCTGCGAATGTTCGAAAGGAAACCGTGCTGCGCCCCTGATAGGGAGATGTTATATAGAGTTACCAGGTTCTTAAAAATATTTTTTGTTAGGACGATGCCCTATTGCTGTTGGGTCGGCATTGCCATTATATATAAGCAGCACACTCAAACCGAAATGTCATAACGGCATAACCATAAAGGACTAGGCAGGGCTGGGCTGCATTAATGGCCCGAATGAATGCCTCCTGGCGAAGGTCATAGGTCGCTCAGGAGCGTAGTGCGTGTTATGAAGTCCTGCAGTTGATGCCAACTGAGACTAGAACCTCAGCTTACTAATCTAAGTATACCTCGAAGTCTATAACTGGCACCTTTGCTTCCCTTCCATGTGCGGAAAGTCTCTTTGACCTGCATTGAGGATTGGTATGGAAAGCCATTACATGCGTTCCTGACAATAAGCAGACGTCTATGAAATGCCTAGTTGCAGGATTTCTTATCATACAACTAAAGTGCTCTTAATAATGAGCATACGAGCACTCCTATTTGTGACCTCTGCCACTGGGAGACCGACATGCTGTGTATAAACATCGTTACAGGCTCTCTCTCTCTGCTTCTGTGCAAAAGTCTAAATAATGTTTCTAACCTTTTTGTCAACTTTTAAGCACTACGCAAGGCAGCAGCGACCTTTACCTCATAGCTCATCAGGAGGGAGCCCTAAGTATAATTCACTTTACTTGTCGTCTTGGATTCGTACGAGACTTGCCTTTTACCGGGCTTTAGCGCTCTCACACTATATTAGTATTAGCCCTTAGCAACGGAAGCGAATAGCAGCGCGATGTCGACTTAAGTCCAGCATACAGCAAATAAAATTGAATCCACGCATGGTCACGCTTAAATCCAAACAGGTCGACTCTTCGTGGTTGCCGTGGCAGCACCCTGTTCTTTAAAACAGTGGGCCCCCCATAGTGGTCGTTTGCTTCTGTCTACTACCCCCGCTGGCGCTATCTTGGCAAACACCCACTCGCGACTCCGCGATTAACTTGGAAACCGACCCCCGTTTCCTCCTGACCGGGCCAACGTGGAGCACAGCTGGCACTTTTGTTTCTTAGCAAACGACTGCCATAAAAAGAGTCCCAGCAACTGATCGAGTTAAGCCCCCGGTAAAAAACGAAAAAGGTATCACAGCTTGGGGCCGCCAAACGAGTTTCCGATTGCGTGTGCCACGCTCACAATACATACTAATCTGTTGATCTCAAGTCTACCAGTGTACGCTCATAGTGTCCCGTACACGTCTGGTGTTCCTGAGATACAATGTCATTGTCAATGTCAGAATGCATTGCGACCAAAAGCGCGTCGTCTCATTGCCTGCTAAGCTAAGTCCGAAGCAGATGCCCCTCCAGCCCATGTGCTTATAAGTTATTTGCCTGATCTTGCTGGTGTTGACGATGCGGGCTACATAGTTCATGAGCGTTCTAATCAAGGCGTGCTAAAGCGCAGCGCAACATTATGTTTAGTTTGCTTAGTCGCTAGTCTAATCCCATATTGCACGCTTGCGTGGATGACGCCCAAATCCACACTTATTATATATACGGTACGGAGTCGCGCTATGCAAGTACCTTCGAGCATTGCGCGGATTCTTAGCACTGACATTAAGTCCGCGACACACCTGTGCTCGGTCACGGTTTGACAATTAGAATACGTCAAGACAAACTACCGATACGCCTTAATCCCACAATAGTTGCGCCAAATATCCGGCCACATAAATTGGCATCCCTTTGGATTTAACTCATCCTTATTATGTCTACTATGTACATGCATTCCTTTTCGATTTAACTCATCCTTATGATATCAACTATGTATATGCATTCCTTTTCGAATTAACTCATCCTTATGATGTCAACTATACGTGCTGTGAAATGTTTGTAATGATATGGAAAGCGCGTAGGCACTCTCATAGACACGCAGCCTATTTAGAAGGTTTTTTTGAGCGTGTGCGCCAAATTATGTGAGGCCGCCTGCGCGTACACATGGTGGTGTATTCATCTAATCAACTAGCTTAACAGCGATATTTGCTGTATTTAACTGTACGTGGGTGCTCGATCACAAACATCTGAGTTGCGATGCTTTTTTGTGACGATAACGACGCCTATCTCTGAAGCATGCATAAGTGCGACAACATTAGAGTTTACAGTAGCACAAACAGTTGTAGGTTATGAATGATAAGATAAACAACAAATAAGTCACTGTGCATTAGGGCAAACGCTATTGCTTTTATACGACGTTTTTCACAGCAAAAAGTGGACAGCAGAAGTTGACAAACGGATTTGAGTTAAGCATTTTCGCTACGAGCACAGTAAATGTACCAGCAGGCGCAGTTCGCGCAATGTATCGTAGCAGACTGTTTCGAACTTAAACGACACAACCCACACAAATCAGCAAGGTTTTTCTTTGCGGGCTAAACTCACCTTATCGAGCCAAGGCAGACGGATTACCAGAACACATGGAAATGCCAATAATAACACAGGATGTGTTATACATAGGCGTTTCGTCAAATAGTCTTTATATAACAACGATAAATTGCAAAAGCGGTACTCACAATAAGGCTTCCACAGAAGACACGTGGTGGTAGCAGTTCAAGTACGTAAGGCTGTTAGAATAACGTCGGCAATTGTTTCGGCTTCAAAGTGCTGCGATAACCGAGTAGCACTTTGTACCTACAATTAAATTATAAAAGCAAGAGAGTGAACCCAGAACGTACTTAGTGAACTGTCGTGTAGAAAAACAAGTTATATAAACATAAAAAGGCCTTAGCTGACTGAGAGAATATATAAGAAATCCTGCTGAGATAAGTAAAGAAAACTCTTACCTAAATGGTGGGTGTTTACGAAATGTAGTGTTCTCAAAATGGTTTCGAGGGGCATTTCAGGTCGAATATAATTCGGTGGGAAATACATCTCCTATTAACGTACGACGATACTATTTTAACACTGCCCTCACCAGCGCAGCAAAATACGTGGGGGTGCTCCTGAATACCGGCCTGACAGTCCCTCATGTGCACTACGCAACAGTTAAGGCCGTTGCCACCAGAGCTACCACAGAACTCTCAAGATGGTCACGCACACGGGGTGCCTCCGATGATCAGCGGTGCCTCCTGGCGACGATAGTAGGCAGCATTATGCTATACGCGGCCTCACTGTGGCAGCGTACAGCTACGCAGGTTACGTGTCGGCGGCTCTTGGATAAAACGCAGAGAGGCCGTCAAAATTGCAAGAGCTAACAAAACTGGGTCCACCGGTGCTGTCCAACTACCATTCCGGCTGATCCCTTGGGATCTACGGATTCCGGAGAGCGCAGTCCGTTGGGCGGAGTTCTCTATCTCTCAGGAGAACGCACTACGTCGGATACGAGACGTTTGGAACAATAGATGAATGGAGACCCAGGCGGGCCAGCCGGATTTCTGGATTCGCTTCATTATCCCTGATGTTAAGGAGTGGTTCAAAAGACGAGAGGGATCATTGTCTTTTCCTCTGACCCAATTTCTGACGGGTCACGGCATCTTCAGAAAATACCTGCATCGTATCGGACGTGCCCCATCGCCAACACGCATTATCTGCGACTCAGGAGGAAGAACGACGTCAACACACATTTTTAAAGTATGCGGAGCGTTCAGCGCGGACAGAGCAGAACTGGCGCAGCTCTTAGACCGGGAACTTTCGGTGACATGTAAATAAATGATGCAGGTCCTCTTGCACAACATTCACAGCTGGCACATCATGAAGGATTTTCCCGCGACGATCATTAGGCGAAAATATTTGGTGCAGACCAAGATGTGTGCTCTGTTCACACAACCCTAAGAAAGAAGTGGGGGGTTGAAGTAGTATTAAAGATCGGGTCCAGCTCCTCGCCTCTTCCTGGAGTCATATAGGTGAGAGGTTTATAGTTTGTATTATGCCAACAGCATCGGCATTAAGTCCCATACTACATGTTTCGGGTGTCCGTAAAAGCATTTTTTCCTCTCACCCCAAAAAAAGTAGCGTATGGTGAGTTCCAGCACCATACAAAGAGGTCAAATACAATGCAGTGAGTTGTTGAATAAAACTAAGTTAGAAGGACTAGGTAAAATGCCTTTGCTACGATCGATAGGCACAGCTACACAGATAAGTTCAGTTACACATTGAATTTAGGGAAATTTCAAATTGACAGACAGAAAATAGGGAAGAGCTTGTGACGAAGCTTATTTGTTCTAAATAAGGTATAAATTCATACATTTGTGCACTCCACGATCATGAACAGCTTGAGCTGCAAAGCAAACTGCATGAGAGCCCGAAACGTGAATGACATTTAACAATGACGTCAGGAGGCTTTGCCTTCTATAAGAATTTTACCTACAACTTTTGGAGAATCTCGCGTTGAACAGGGGCGCGCAAAAGTAAGGAGTGACTCTATTGCGCAGGAAGGGCATTATACCCTACATAAAAATGTCTAGGCGCAATTCTTTGCTCCTAGATGCTGCTATAGAAAGACAGGCTTCTGTATAAGGTTTTTAGATCCGTGTTGTCCATATGGCTGTTTTGCGCTCCGAGTGCCCGGTAAAAGAACTAACTAGGCTGGCGTCTCAGTAAACGGAAGAGGCAGATCAAATAAAAAAGCGGCAGTTTGTCGAGCGTATTCATGTACACTGGGAGCCCATTCTAGGAGATCCTTCAGGGCTGTGGAAAAAAAACTACACGGCGGGTCAAAATACATGTATGTTGCTTTGCTAGAGTAGTCTGCGTACTGAGACGTCACATTGTACATTACTAGATTTCAACTTCGTACTGGGTGCTACTTCACTCAATTGTATATAGAAAGCTCGGCACGTATCCTCCTTCTATGGCATCACCCGCGTCACAGGTTTGAGTATTATCTTATCTTGTCGCGCCACCATCGAGCCTGAGTCGTGCCTCCTGGCTTTTCGCTCCTCTACGGGTCAGTAAGTTCCCAAAAGTAAGTAATCATTTCATATTTATTGACTCAGGTTGAGTAGCGACTTAACAACCACAAATGCATCACTTTAACAACTATAATGACAGTGAGTCAAGACTATCACCGGGTGAACTGCATTTGTATGGATACATACACATACACCTATACATATACATATATACACACATATATATACATATACATACACCTATACATATATACACACATATACATACATACACATACATATAAAATATATAGGCTACAAGGCCCCACAATGACGGGCTAATTCATTTAAAGATTGCACAAGATTGCATTTTGCGGCATGGTATCTTCGGCAGAGTTCACCGCAGCGGCGGCATACACAAGTCTCACATGGTTCATGGAATTCAGAGCGTTGACATAAAATATGATGAAAGCCGTGTACTGCAAATCGTGTTATCACGTGCCTGTTGCTACGCTCTGGCCCCTTCCACTCCGCATTTCTCATCGCTCCGGTATTGAAGAATTCCGAGTCGAGTTCGGATAATTTCACCTCCCATTTTCTAATGCAGTCGTTAAAGGGTGCGGTTTGCGGAAGGTTATAACGGCGCCTTAGGTCTTCTTTAAAAAAGTGGACAGTCTGCTAATAGGAAGACGAGGCGGTTGCGCGTTGACGTATGGAGTCCCAGGGTTTGTTTCAGGAAAGCTGCTTTTATCTGATTCAGCTGGACGAGGTTTCTGGGAGTCAGGTGCGCCCATATTAACTCCACTCCATATAAAGCCACGGGAGCGATCCTCAGGTCGAAGAGGCGAATGGCTGTGGCGAGGGACAGGCGGCGCGGGCTCCTGATGGAAGATGCCGCAATAAGGGCTTTCCTGCATCTCTCCATAACATGCACCGAGAACCCTACCCCGTTCGACGGCATAATTAGTCCCAGATAAGGGAACTTATTGACGTAGGCGAGAGAAAAGCTACCGATATAAAGAGAGAGTCGTCACGTGCGACCCTGCCCCCTCTAGGGAACTTTAGTGCCTCCGTCTTACGAAGATTAATTGTTAACCCCAACTCTGTAACGGCTGTGTTGAGCCTGGCCAGCGCCTGTTGGGCCTGGAAACGGCTACTTCCATAGATGGCTAAATCGTCTGCGTATAATAAAACTTTAACGAGATCTCTACAACCCCGAATTTGTTTTGGCAGGTCCTTCAAGAGGGCAGAAAAGAGAAGTGGACTCAAATTGTCCCCCTGGGCAAACCCGGTTGTTTGCGAAAACGCCGGCAGTTCCGACACTCCATCGTCGATTGTCACCCGGTTTTCCTGTAGGACCTCTCTTATGAGGTTCAGCATCTTCGAGGGAACGCCGACTCCTGCTAGAATGTTGAGCACACGATCGCGTGGAGCGGAGTCAAAGGCGGCTTTGAAGTCGACGAATACCGCGTACAGAGACTGCCCTGGCCAGGAGAGGGTTTCTTTGACGTCATCCAGGAGATTTCTGCACGCTGTTTGCGTGGAACGTCTCTTCCGAAATCCATGTTGTTCTTCAGGAATAACGTTCGTGGCCTCTAAGAAGGCGCTTAGTCTTTTCGTGATCAAGCACGACAGCAGCTTATAGCACACGCTCTTTTTTGCAATGCCTCTCCAGGCCGAGGGGTGGGTAAGGTCACCTTTGCCTTTCGGGATCACCAATAGAGTCGCATTTCTCCATTATGTTGGGAGAAGCCCCGTCTTGAGGCATTCGTTGAACAATGCTGTCTAACACGGAGCGAGCACAAGCGAGCTTCTAAGGTGCTCATTCCGAACGCCGTCCGGCCCCGATGCTTTGTTGTTGCACAGCCCTTGAAGAGCCTGCAGAACTTCCATGACCGTGAAGTCCTTCTCAAGTTCGCTCTGATGTCTTGTCGTTTCCTCGTCCCAAACAGCAGCGAACAATGGTAATTCGCGGGGGATCGTATCCCTCGATGCAAACATTTCGGTGAAATGTCCGACGAGGGTGACGGAGCTAATAGGACAGGAGGTCTGCCCACCGCGTGCAAGCCACTTGTATGGAGCTTGTTCCGCGTGTGCGAGAAGGATAGCCTCCTGTTGTTCGAGGTATAGTTTCTTCTGCTGAGTGTATGTCTTTCGGCAGATCGTTCGGAAAACATCAGCAAGCGGCTTAGCGGCAAGTTGCAGCTCTGACAACAAATGGAGGGCCTTCTGTGTCGCTCGAGCTACGTGACAGTTGTGGTTGAACCAAGGGCGATGTTTCTTCTTCCTGGGGGAGCAAGTAGACGATTAAAGGATCTCCACAAGGCGATCAGATGCTGCTCGACGTCAATGGTATCAGGAATCGGCAAGGACCTCATGCGGACGTTCCAGCAACGTCCAGACTACGGGTCCGAGGCACTCGTCTGGGGGCTCTTGACGTGTCGTTATGTACCTTGAATTCTAGCGCAGTTGGGATATGTGCTCGAATAAGGCCGCCTTCACTCAACGAATTCCTTTCTCCAATATAGTTTACTCTTTCCTCGCTTAAGCTAACCGCAAATAAATCGATGACCGAGCTCCCCGAATGGTTGAGGAAGGTCGGACAAGACGCTGGGGTAACTATCCAGCAACCATAGTCAGCTAGAGTATCACGTAAGGCTGTCGTGCGACTGGAGGAGGGACAATCGAGACGAGCGTTGAAATCTCCCGCGACGATCAGAGGGGCAGCAGACGGAAGCGTGGCTTGAATGCCGCCGACCAACTTTTCAACGAGTGCGAGGGTAGGTTCCGAGTCCGCAGGCCTTGCGTAGGCAACTATGAGTCGAAAGCGGGAGCCTGTTAGAGCCACGAGGTTGTCTCCGACAAGGCAGGGGGTGAGGTCCTCCACTCTATGGTTGTACAGCACGGACACTCCACCGCTGGGTCGTCCGGGGCCAGCACTCTTTTGAGCCATGCAGTGGACGGACGTAGAAACCTGGGTAATCAAAAGGCGCGGTCGCCCACGTCTCCGTCAGAACCAGAATATCCACAGCATCCAGAGCCGACGGTGCGAGCAGCGCTACGGTTGCAGCGCCCTCGCAATTCCACTGTACTATCTTTAGCGACGTCCACGGCTCCTGCTCCGACCCCTGCTCCTGCTCCGACCCCTGCTCCGGTGACGGCCGGTGGGTTCTCTCCGATTGTTGGAGACGCTGCGTCTGGTAGCGGGTTGCTGGGATACAGCCGCTAGGGCTTGGCTTAGGAAGTCCAAGATTGTCGGAGATGCCGGAAGCTGGTACCAATTCTTCGGGCCTGACCGATCGGTCCCGACGCCCGGCCCGGTGCGGTGCGGGTTGATCAATCCCAATGTTTCTTGAAGATTGGCACGACCGGCAAACCTGACCTTGCTGTTGGACCTGGCATCCTTGACCGGGGGGCGGGGGCCCCTGACCGTCGCTGCACTGGGAAGTCGCTTCGATAACAAAAGTAAGTCGTGCTCCTAGCGAAATCTTGAGTCGCTCTCTGAGTGGTACTACCATAACAGCTGAGGACGTCTTTATTTTGTTTAGGTAAATTTGTTTAGTCTGTTATCGCTAACTAAAACGACTTTTAGGTATTGTTCTGCTATCTGTATGCCAGACGACGTGCAGTATAGCCCTTAACATCTAGAAATGTGTTCACCAGTAATAATGCACACCAGACACTATGCTCCGCATTATCCTAACAGCATAAATTCTTTCCTATTTATAAAATATGCAGGTGTAAGCGGGGCCCTGGTGGCGTGCTTGATTTTGCGTCGCCTCTTACGGCAGAGGAGACATGAAGCTGGGGCATAGAATCGTGCGCGGGCTCGTCCCCGTGACATGTGGGCAACATGTGTATTTATGGAGTCCGTCTTACGTGCGCTGCGGCAGAGGAGACATAGTGCGCGGAAGCAAATCCGTGGACCGTTAAATGTGGCTGATGGTTAGCCCAAAAAGTTTTTTGTTAGAGGTGCCTTCATAGATGATTTTCACAAATTGCAAAATCCCCTAATTTGCACAAATTTGCAAAATACCCCCGCAGGTTCGGAGAGTTCATCGAACTTAGCCCTTTCTATATAAATATATATATATATATATATATAATATATATAACATATATGTATCTATACTATATATATATATATATATATATATTAATATATATATATATATATATAATTATATATATATATATATATATCTATAGGTAATATATAAATAATATATATATTATATATATATATATATATATATATAAATGATAATAACCTCCATGTAAAGTGAAGATAGAGCAGTTTTCTATGACCGCGTCATATGTGTGCGACTCTATGTTGCCTCGGGGAGCACCAAAATCAATCAAAATTTTCGATTGCAGCAGCTGCTGCCCCTGCTAGCGGGAGGCATGCGGCTCTCCCAGGCGGCGGTGGCAAGTGTTAGCTGGCTGGATGGCTGGCTGGCAACGAAAATCAATTGTATAAGACCACGGATACGCTAAATCTCTTTTCCTTCATCGCTCCTGTTACCTCCCCCCAACTCGCTACTACTGACCCCCCCCCCCCCCAACTCGCTACTACTGACCGTTTCCGCCCACCACTGCAGCCTCCCCCTAGCACTGGCCCTTTGCCCCCGTTTCGATTGCATCTTGCAACCACTTGTGGCCCACGGCAACCACTGCCGCCTACAACCACTTCCCCGTTGCCCCCGCTGCTGCCAGATACCCCTGCTGCCCCCGCTACTGCAGCGTCCTGCTACCACTGCCCCTTGCAGCGCATTCTATTGCATCTTGCAATCACTGGTGCTCCTTGCACCCCACACCATTGCATTTTGGAACTACTACTACCTACAACCACAGCCCCGTTGCCCCCGATGCTGCCACTGCCCTCGTTGGTGCCCCGTGGTTACCCCGCTGCCGCTGCTGCCTCCTGCTACCATTGCACCCCATCCGTTACCGCTACGACTGCTGCTTCCTACTACGACTGACTGGTCCTACTGTCAAACTGTCTTTTTTCCCCGTTACCACTGCCCTTTTCCTCGCTGCCTCTGCCTTATGTTGCCCTTTCCCGTTACGACTGCCTCCTTTCACTGCCCCTACTACCACTACGGCCTTTTGTTACTTCTGTTACCTGGTACCAGCACTGCTAGTGCACTACCTTTGCTCTCTTTTGCTCTTTTGTCTTCTCTGTGTTAGCTGTTCTGTTCTCGGGCGTAACTGTGGCAGCAGAAGTAACGACGACGACGACTACGCTCATGACCGTGTCATGCTCTCAGCTGCTCCGCTAGAATAGAGACGGCGTCGGCCGCCAGCATGGCAACAATGGAAGAGCAGGCGCGAGAAGATCAGAGCCAACGGTCTTCAAAAAGTCTACACTGCCAGCTCTCTAAGTTTGTGCTTTTGTACAGGGTGACAGTTGACATCGATGCGACACTGATGATGGTGATTATAATGACGGCGATGATGGTGACAATTATAATGACGGCGATGATGATACTGACTCCTTTTTTTTGTTTGTCATTACCCACAAATAAATAGGTGCATACACACGCATAGGCACATACACACAGCCCTAGTGTGCTATTTATCTTGTAAAACTACAGGCCTTACTTATCGGCGTGCCTACCGGTCTTGCGCGATTTTCCTCACATGTTATCCCATCGCTTGGCAAGCGGTCCTACCACATGAAAGCAAACCGGATTTGCTGCAAATTCTAGTCACTCGAGAAGTGGGCAGCTCGAGCAGAGGGAAAATGTAGATTCTATAATAGGCGCACTAAGCTAATAAGTGCGATATATATTTTATGGCGTCGATTAAAAATATTAACCACTACTACAGGGAACTGAGGGTAAGTCGCTTCTTAGCAGCTGATAAGTAGATAAATCAGCGTTCTAAACACGTTATGCCTAAATTCCTGTACGTGCTCCCGTATTATTGCTCCCAATACCGACGTGGCGTCGCCTCTCTCAACGGCTAGCTAAAGTTACTGGTACTAGTATGTAGGTCGTAACAAAACGATTGTTTTTTTTCTGAAAAAGTGCTAAAAAGAATGTATTTTCATCCCGAAATCGCAAACGAGCAGAAGTATAACCCAAGGACAAAGTTGTCCTACCCACCACGCTTGACCCCGATGCCACCCTTAAATCTTCTATTTATTTGTTTCCGCCTGCTCTACATGCCCGCAGGTCCAGCTAGTAATGCCACCTCATGGTCTTCTATGACCCGAGATCTAAGCAGGTGGAAATAGCCCCATTAGTTCCAAATAGGCAAATGTCCGGTGTTTTGGCTTCGTTTAAGGCAGCTCTTTGATGTGACTGTGCTGTCGTTTTCTGTGCGAGCTATGCGCTTACCATTAATTGACATTGATAGACAAGATTAATAAAATGGCATTATAAGCGAAGCTGCTATGTTGATTATCCTCGACTGATCAAGTGAGGCTTTGGCCAACTGAGTTGTGATGAGTATGATCGAGCTCATTTGAGACTTATTTGAGGCAGGCTCTTACTATCTGCAATGATGGAGCGTTTTGCGTTGCCTGGCGATTGTCGCTGCATTACCAATATATAGTGAACATTTTCAAACCGGCAAAAGGTTCCTATTATTTGCTCTATGTGATGTAAACACGACTAGGCCTTTACTGAGTGTAGAGAAGAACACGGAACGTTATATGTGAAAAACTTTTTTGGCCTGACACTCAGCCAAATTCTTACGTTCGCGTGTTTGCTGCAAATGAATTATACTGGAACCCAAAGCGCTCGTTTTTTTGTGGAGGAGGGTTAACTACAGTTACGCAGTACCGCTAGAGGTAGGAAATATTGCTTTCCATCTCGAGCTGTATGGGACTCGACTCCAGCGGATGGATGTTACGCCGCTGCCACTCATACCCACTAAAGGCACCTACCCCCTTAAACTTCACTCTCTGATGGCCCAGATCTCCATAGAACAGTGATATGGGCCATCACAAGAAGTGGCGCGTGCCCTATCGGATCAATTTGCCGGGGTCACTCACGGGTTTCTCCACCTGTCAAGCGCACTTTGTCCCAGCCCTTGCAAACGCGTTTGATTCAAAGTTGCGCTTTCTTCAGCCGTGCCGGCCTCAAAAAGATTCTCCCTCCGTGCATATTCTGTGCTTTGTTTTTAGCACCTTCTGTGCTACTTCCACTCTCAATTTCTATGTTTGGGTCGAACACAGGATGTATTCGGCGAACTCTTTTATACCATTTCGCGGGGAGTCCTGTACTTCGGGATGGATGGCTCTGAACCACGTCTCGCGAATCTGTCTAATTGCCATGGTTCTGGCCTTTTCTTATGCTTGGCACCTGACGACTGTGTGTTGTGGGTTGTCTTCCACGGCTTCGTTGCAAAAAAGGCATATTTCTGACGGGGCCTTCCCTATTCGATAAAGGTATGACTAGAAGTTGCGATGTCCTGTGAGAACCTGCGTTAGGTAGAAGGTTAGTTCTCTTCCCGGCCTTGCTATCCACGCCCGTATATTTGGAAGCAGTTTTCTTAGACTCTTTTGGAGGCACCAAAGGAAATAGCGTTCCACTCGGGTTGCCAGTTCTCTATAGTGGCGTTTCTCTCTCTTTCTTTGTCGTTTTCTGTGGGTGTGCCAATATCCCACAGGCGCTGTTTTCGGACGCCTTAAGATTCCAGGGAATTCCTCCGGCAAGCGGCAAAGCTGAGTTTGTGCTGATTATTCTGTAGCCTTGTATAACCCTAAGGGCTGCGATCCGCTACGTTTTGCGCAGGGTCAACTTTGCTTTATTTGACCTAAGTGTAGCTCTGGCCCACACGGCAGTCCCGAAGAGCGCGATTGACTCCGCTGCCGCCATTAGTAGTTTCCTTGTACGAGCCCGCGGTCCATGTATATTCAAAAGTATCCTGGCAATAGCGTTTATCGCCTTGGATGCTTTTTCCGCAGTCTTCTTTATCTGACATAAGCTGGTTATGGACGTGTTTAGCGTGATCCCAACGTAGCGGGCTTCAATCACGAACCTAAATGTTTGTCCTGCGATCTGTATGTGTAACGGTTGATATATATATATATATATATATATATATGTATCGAGCCGAATGTTGTAACATCCGACTCGAAGATTGTCTGACAGTCATCAAAGGATATTTTAGTGATTGCACTAAACAAAAACATTCGTTCAGATATGCGCAGTTCAGACGCACACATGCGTCCGTCCTTAGAACAATTAAAATATGTAATTTGTTTTATTGAGAAAATAAAAGGTATTTTATTGTATTATATTAGACGGTTTACCGTATCGGAGCGTTCAAGTAAATGTTATGTCGGGCACTGCTGACCACAACGTTGGCAAGTACATAACTCACCAGCTTGGTGAGTCCCTGTGAAAAAGGATGTTCCAGCCGGTGGCTTGTTCCGTGGACACCCAGGGTGCGTTTGAAGAATGCAGCTTTGAGTCTATCGAGATCAGCACTTGGAGCAAAAACGCTTACAAGGCGCTCGTTAGACAGAGCGCCAATCGATGCTGTTAATTATCCTGTTGAGCAGATCACATCAGAACACATGAAGTTTCCTGACACGACGTACCGGAGCGTTTACAAGAACTGAATGGTCTCAACTACTTAGTACCTGCATTGCACATATCAATGGTTATATTGAGTTATACATCTATTCTTCTTCCTAGAAATGGATATTCGACATTCTAGAAGACGAGTATGAACGACCTCAAATTGTTGACCGGTCGCTTAACGCCTAATATATATATATATATATATATATATATATATATATAGATTTAAATATAATTAAATATAAGTATATATATATATATATAAGTATAATGTATATATATATATACACGCACAACTGTATAAATATATAATACATGCATACACACGCATGCATGCACATGTGTATACGTATGAACACGAATACATCTCTTTTCTGTAGCATTCCTGACATACAGGTGTGTATCTTCCAGTTTCTTTTCGTTTTTTTTTCTTGTTTTTTTTTCATTATGGGAGGTTACGGGAATTTCACATGATGCACATGCGTCGCTGGCAGCTAGCCGCAACAAGTGTGGGACTCACAAACCCACTAAAGCCGGATTGCTTCTGCCCCCCCCCCCCGCCGCTCCCCCCGGCTTGCGAATTGCATAGGGCACTTCATTGAAAGTGTGTCTTCCACTCTGTGTATTTTATACAATGGCGGGCTGTCTGCTGCAGCGTTGACGACGTTGGTGGCGGCGGTGACGTCGTGGTCGCTTTACCGGAAATCCCGTCATCACCCCACCACCCCCGCCACCCCCCGGGTAGCAGTGGTAGAAGACCAGTAACACCGAGCTGTCCCAAAGGCTGTAGTAGTCGACGTCCAGGAAGCGGCCGCATCTGTCGCAATATGGGTCAGCTTAAGTAATATCTGTTATTATGGTAGTAATTACCGTACGGGCACACTGCACAGCTACGATGGACAAACACACATACACTATGTATATAAATATATATAAAATACTTCGCATCAAATTGACTTACTTTACCTACCGTTTCGTGTAAAAAAAATCTCTTTGTAAAAAGAAGGCGTTTTCTATTAAATTATATACTATATATATATATATATATATACTTATATATATATTATATACAACTACTAACAGCGCCGACAATGAATGCTATCACACAGCAACATCAACAAAGAAACAATATTAACAAGGTGAAACATCTACGACGACGCACCACCATTTACAACAAGAACACCAATAATAGATACAAACCGGCCATTTCCAGCTGTACTCATCTACTACATATCACAGCTTTACCACCAGTTATCTGACTTTATTTCCGCATTATCATTATTATTATTATTTAATTAGTATGGTAAAACAGGCTTAGACCTTTAAACTAACGAAGAAGTTAATAGGGATTCGAATGCACGAGCTTTAGACCTGCGCTAAATGGGAAAACTTCTCTGCTTGTAGCCCCGGATGCTAACGAAAGCACCACGGATGGTTCAGTCGCGCTGTAAGCGTACGTTTGAAATAAAATCAGATTTAGTTGAGCCAAAGTGTAGACGTTTTTTCACACAAATGAAAATGGTTAAAGACGGATAAGATGACGGGAAACCACCATCCAGCGCCTCTGTCGATGTCAAATCCACGTGGTTCTTGGCAGTACGTATTAACTATGTGCTTTATTTGCAACGGGTAACTGTATATCGATCAAGCGTGGGTGTGCGCACGCACGCATGTTTGTATGTAGATTCCAAACAGCCAACAACCTCGTCGGCTACAATTGTTGCCAATTTTCCCGCGTACTGCATTTTCGTTCGCCAAAGCTCCGTCATATATGCAAGAGTTTCTTTTAAAGTATGTAGGTGAAAATGGGGCCGTTTTTATGCGTGGCTACACCCGTGCCGATTCTTACTGACTTACATGCTAGCGGCTCGTTACCGACGACCGCTTTCTGACCATCTGCAGCTGATGCCGCTTAGTTAAATCACCTGTAAGTTGCGTTTTCAGCAGAATGAGTCCCACCATTGCGTCAGGACAACTAAAGCAATACAAAAGTCGCTGCGGCCAGCTACTGAACATGTGTGCAATGTTTTATGCTCTTTTATTGAAACCATTCAGTGATTTAAGATTTGGTCTGTGTGGCATCTCTGTTGTGGCTAATGGTGGTCCTTCTTTTACAGTCAAATCTGTTGGCTACAGTTCACGATACAAGACAGAATCGGAGAATACAACAGCTAAAACACGTTCGAGTCAACGGCACAGGAACATTGGGTCAGAACAAGCACGGCTGGCTATTGCCGTTGGTGAAAAGGTAGTCGAGTTTTGTTTAACAAGATGACCGTACTTAGTTACCGCAGTACTCGAAGCTTGACATTCAATTGACGACGTGTCGACCGTGCCCCTGATTTACTATATATTGGATGGCCTGATATACAACGGCGTGACCGTTGATTAGCGTCCAATGAGCTCGTTATGATCCAGCTACGTCGACGGTTCGCTCGTCGCGTGTCAGCGCCTCGCATCCGCTGCCCGTTGATCTTGACTTTCGAGAGACAACACGCAAGAAGGGGGAAGGGAAAAAAATCCAAGAGATCGAGAGGGGGAGATTAAGAGAAAGAGGGAGCAAAGGAAAAGGAGGGGGCGAGGGGTAAAAGGCAGTGAAGAAGATATCAAGGCAATGGCGGGCCGCACTAACGTCGCGTGCGTTATTTTCCTCGACGCGTGTATGTCAGTCGGTCACTTGAGGCTCGCACTTGAAGTAGAGCGCACTTTAACAAGCTCTGCCCTTCTTCCCTACTGGGACCGGGGCCGATCCGGCTGGCTAGCGAGAAACAGAACGAGAGAGGTGGCAATCGTGGTTTGCCTGCCAGGCTACCTACCTCTAGCGTCCAGCGCATGTAGCATTCCATAGAGGTGCCCAACCCAACCAACCAAGCAAGACAATCTCGGCCAGATGAATGAACATTGGCCACTCGGCGAGAACTCGACATGGGTCGTGAGGGCGCCCGTTGCGTGCTCGTGGCCCTACCTGTGTACCCACACTTATTGATTTGTCCTCTTTGGCTCTTTCTCTCTCTCTCTCTCGTTATATATATATATATATATATATATATATATATGTGTGTGTGTGTACTCCTCTAATCTTTTATGATCTTTCCTTTCGGGGCTCCACCTTGTCCAGCACAACCCTGCTGTTCTACATTGTCGTCGTCGTCTTTCTCTCCTCTTCTTGCTGCTCATAGACAAAGAGCACAGTGACTACGACTTGTTTCATGGGGTTTAGCTAGGTAGGAAGCGCTACGCAAACGCAGCCCCAAGCACGTAGAGACCCCATAATGGTTTGCCATTGAGTGATGACGGCGTGATCACGTGCGCCTATATATTCATGTGTACGCCATACCTTTTTTGTTGGTGCTAAATTAGCTCTCCAGCGTACTCTGCGTACTCGTTTGAGGCCTTCTATTCCAGTTCTTCTGCTGCCATTCAACACTGCTATCTTCACCACCGCCGCCGCCGCCACCACTGCTGCTATAAGAATGCGAACGTTCGACTTAGGCTAGCTTCCGCTGTCAGTCATATTCCAACTTAATCCAGGCTTGTTCGGTCGTATGAGGCAAATCATGTATATAGGCAAACAAAAGCAATCAAGAGAGGCGTAGGGAGTGCAGGAGAACTCTTGACTATCCGGTAAACATTAACCTGGGTTGCGTGGCGGTGTACGAATTTCACCTGTATATATATATATATATATATATATATATATATGGATCTTACCGTCTTAGCGTTGCAAAAAATTTTGAGGATATTCCGCTCGCACCGGGTCCATAAGAGCGGGGGCTACCATCAAGCAAGGATACAGACAGCTGATTCTTAACCTCACGTGACACTTTTTTACCACCATTTTTATTAAGGCGAGCACTGCCGAGTGTGCAAACGTATTGTAAATGAGTAATAAATCATCACAATATTTTCTATATATATAATTTTTTTTGATGACTTGGGGAATACTTTTATTTAAAAAAAAAGACACAATAAGTCCTGTTTGCCGGCGGAGCTTCTCGTCTTTGCCTGTCGACTCTGTCTGCAAAACTGTCTTCGTTCGCAGAATAACTTCCGGCGTTCCACTTGTGCAATTACATATATCGCATTGATATAAGCGCAAGGAGATTTTGAAGGGAACACGTTGGAGGCGTCTTTTAATATTCTGTCTTGCTCGAATATTCTGTGCTAATCTTACGGGTGCAGATGAAACACGAACATTGTTGGGGGACTGCCGAGCGCTTGCAGCAAGGTTGTGAGAGGCTAGCCGGTTTCAACCTGTTTTCGCGTAACTTGAAAATAACACTAATTATGAATGTGTGGTCAGACATGATCGTTTTGTTTTGCTGTTTGCCCCTTTATGTGTACATCTTTAGGCAAATCGGATTGCAGTCTAGCAGGAATTCACCTTGTTTAAATAGGAAAGCACAAACCTAATTTTCTTTCGCGTCATTACATATCTTTTCGGCAACACTGTCACAAAACCAACACCGACACAAGCTGCATCACATGCATGGTTACTGCCAACAAAGCTTGCTATGTGACCAATTTAAGTATTGCTATACATAGTAGTCAAGAATTGCACGAATTCACAATAAAATACAGTTCAACAGACAACTGTGTGTGCGCAGTGGTTTCCGAAAAACCGCAGCGAACTTTGAACACTTCGAGTCAGAGATAATGTGGGGCAGTGTGCATTGGAAGTATACGTCGCCACCTCTTCTTAAAGAAATTAAAGCTGTGCTCGTAGCAGGCAAGGTGATGTGCACTGTCTTTTCGACGTCCGATGCTCATCGAATCCCTTGAGCACAGAGGAGCGATTAACAGTGCCGTGTACCGTAAGACACTCCTCGATAGACGGCGCCTATAAAAAGCACACGGCCTACTGCATTTTAATAATACTCAGACTGTTGTTTGTTTTTCTTTTTATTTAATAGCGTTATATATATATATATATATATATATATATATATATAAACAAGAAAAGCCACGAGAATAACATCAACCATTGCCATGCAAACTACTTATGGCTGTTTTTACTACAGTCAGGCTTTGCCAGGCGAAAAAGACACACATGCACAGATCCCAACGCGGAAAACGCAACGACGGTAATTACAAGAAAAAGCAGTACGCTTCCAGGTGGCGTCACAGGTGATACAAATAGACACATCACACGGCCATACAGGAAAATGGTTGCCTGTAGAAGCTTTCCGTCTCACATGTCTTGTTCAAGCTTCAACAACACTTTTTTTTACTACTACTACTACTACTACAACAACAACTGCTACTAATAGTTTAACTAGTACGAGACACAACTACATTACCACACAGGACGGGGTCACAGCACAGGGAGAGGCTGGAAGAGAAGAATTGCAACGATGCACGAAAATGCGCCTGCCAGTCTTCCCCTCCGCCCTGTGACAGGAATCAAAACACATTGCAGCGTAGTCATCACCACCATCGGTAGATAGCAGATTGTTCTTCAGCAATGAGGCAGCTTTCGTTTATCTACCTTGCCTCCGCCGTACCAGCCAGCGTAAATGCAGCGTGCCATCCCCATCCCGTCGTATCCCGTTCTGTCCTGCGGACATACTAAGAATCCAGCTGCAAAGCAGGCGGCGGGTTTTCACAAAAAGCAAGTCGCAATGGTGCTTATCAAAATTTGGTAGCGGTTGGCAACGCAGTAAATATTCGTATCACACGCAGCCGGTAGTAGTAGTATGCAATTTGTCATCATGCGGTGTTCGTGTGTCTGTGCGCACTGGTGCACGGCATTGGCTAAGATTTGACGCCCCTGACTCGTGGATCATAGATGATGACATGCTTCGCACCGGGGGCAGCGTTGTGAGAAAGGCGAAGCAACGGGGCAAGCAAGCGACGTCATGCGAAGTTCATTGCAGCAATGAAATGATCTCATGACTACTACTACTAGGCTTCAGAGAGTAGCATGTTCTCGTTATTGCGATTAGCAGTAAGAATGCGTATTTTCGGCCCACCGGTCGAGTTCGACACCAAAAGATCAGCGGAAGACTGTTTAATGAGCATTTAATGGTCTCTGTGGAGGTCGGAGGTTGAGTCCCACACTGCCACGGGATGGAAAACTTACTGGCTATATGCACTTATACTGTTGACGGCAGTGTAATACTAAGATTGCATCATTTTTTTCAGAACCAAACAGCCAAAGCCAACCAAAAAGTATAAGTGTATGACTGTTGCAAAATTTACACGCGCTGAAACAATAAGGACAGTGCTAACAACAACGACAAGTAAACGCACAGAACGGTTTCCGGTCAAATAAACGATAATTGAGTTAATAAAAGTAGGTATATGCATAAATAATTGCACACTGTTAATCCATGTCTTGATATGTACATTCGCTTGTACAAATCTCTTGTTTTTCTTAAACCTACATATTGCTTTCTTCTCCGGGAGCCCTAACTGGCTAACTATAGAAGATTTGTGTGAGAAGTCGAAGACACGGTCCTGGGGCGCATGTGGTTCAGATGCCCCTAAAGCGAGACGGCTGATAGGATACGTTTTTTGATGACACTCCAATAATCTAGGGAGCCATCGATCCATCGACGCCAAAACCGTGGCTCGATTTGAGTTCGTGAACAATTTGTTTGCTTGGCGGATGGCCAGACGGGCTCATGCAAGTCCAAACTTTACTCATTTGTTTGGCGCTTAGTAACGTTCCTCCTTCGGAGTAGTATGTAAACATTACAGAAATGGCAACAATGCATGATTGTGGCACATCCCCCCAAAAATGAAGTTGTAATAAAGACGATTTTGTCCTATGTAAATAATGCTACTTGCAAAAAAATAAACCGAATGTAACAGCAACGCTAAAAACACAAACGGCAAACTAAAAAGGTTGACACGGCACGTGCAAAAAAGCACCACTCCGAGGAACGCGTCAACCGGGCTCGTCTTGATTTTCACTTCGATATTTATCATATGACAGTCCGGCAGCCCGAGAGCTGGCAACGGGCCAATATTTTAATAGAGGCGCAGACTAGGAGAGTGACGGGTACCAAAGGAACTATAAATATATGTGTACAGTGTAGAGCTCTTCCCCTCTCCCCCGCCCCTGCTCCAGGCTGGCTTTCGTGTCTAACTGGAAACAAAGTAACCAGTGTCCCATTGCTCTGCCACCTGGAAGGCACGCTGGCAAAACCGAAACGCAACCTTACAACCAGCGATCTGTCCCATGGGATTGCACAACTAGGATAGAATTCGAGATGTATACGTCCTTCTTACCGTTTGTGACAGAAGTTGTTTTGAAGCACCATATCGCACGGAAATTTCTACAGGTACATAAAAGGCAAACGCAGAAAACATCGAAAGAGACACCTTCACTATAGCGTCCTGTAATTCGTGCCCATTTCTACTTCATATGCGCGGTGTTTGCGCTAATGTATTATACGAGTATATATTTAATAATAGAAAACTTTAGACAAACACGATTAGCTAACTACTTGTGCGTGGCGAGTTTGTGGTTAGCTTAGAATTTTGTGAAAGTAGTGTAGAGTTTACTCCCTAACTAAACTGGACAGTAAGTGCTAGGCTGGGTGGTGCGAAACTGCAGTTCGAGGCATCGTTAGTCGCTTTAACTTCCCTTCCTGTCATATCTGCGAGGCTGCTGACATCTAGTAAAATCGGGTAGGCTTTTTTCTTTCTTTTAATGTGCTATCGTCGAAACAAATTTCCACGACAACGGGAAGATGATCTTTTAATCATCGCGGGCAGCTCTATCTAAAATCGTTGCCGTGCGGCTATAACGTTTGGGTTTTTGTCGAGCAAAGCTATTGAGCGTTGCTTCATTCTTTGTTACTCGCTAGTTAATGGCGTATTGATGGTTCAAATGGTCGCTGATAGAGGAAATCGTCTTTTCTATCGGCAGGGTTGCAAGTCAATCCACAGTGGCGTCATTCGTACAGCGACGCAAAACGCGAAAATGGGTGCAACCCGAACTGTTTCTTTTCTATTGAAGATATGCGCTTTCTTCCACTCTCACCCGCCCTTTCTCTCTTCTGCATCTGACCCTGTGAAAAGAACGCGACGCGCAATAGCCATGATCTGCGCCGCAAAAATTTATTGATAAGCAATACGAATGAAGTATACAAATGGTTATAAATAGGACGACACTTTGCTATGCTACACTGCTATATATATATATATATATATATATATATATATGGAAGGATTGTTCGGCGCTAATAGAAGAGCGAATAGAGCGTGCACTTAGCGTAGGTAGACGCTAAGTGCGATGTTGTGGTTCTACGACCTGTTCGAATTCGCTGGCTGTCGCTGGGCTCCGTAAAGCATCGTTTAAGCCGCAACTGCGAGGTTTGCTATCAGGTTGGGAAGACTATAAAGCTGACAGGCGGACGCACTGACAACGGACAAGGTGATTGATTTGAAAATATCCTTGGCATATGCTGTAAAAGTACAACAAAAACATAGCTAAATGCGGTTCACTATACGACGATTATATTGTGGATCATTGTGGTTGGGGAAGAATTGTCCGACATCGTCGCTATCGGTCTATCGGTCCAACATTGAAACAACAACGTCTGGACCTCGTCTGCTGAACAACGACAGCTCTGCCATCATTTGCATCTGCACTTTGAACCTAGGATAAAACACAGCTGCGCAAGTTCTGTCCACTAGCTCGCAGTGATCTGAATTTGGGTTACGTCGGCTTTGCCGGAGCCCAAGACACGTATGTTCCGTTGTTACAAACACGTGAGGCCTGGGATATCTTTTTGGGCTGTTTTTATGGTCATGCCTATTCTGTGCAAGTAACGCACCTAGCGTACTATATGTTAAGTCATCGTTTCCTGGCTGATTTACTACGATGTTAGTACAGTGACCCGACGCTGGACTGATTCGGCCTATGTCGCAGGCACACAGTAGCAATTGTGACTTGGGCGGCTAACGCACCGTTTTAAGAACCCGGACGTGCCATGTGTACGAGCGGATTTTGATCGAACAGATATTAAATAGTCGTTTACTACCAGCCCACACTAGGAATAAGTTAGTTCGGTTATATCTAGAATCCTCTCGACTGGCTAACTTTTAAAGAAATAGCCATTACTGTGGTCAGGAGAGTCGTACAAAGGCAAAGGCTGAGGGATTCCAGCTAAAGGTAAAGCTTTTTTGTTCACACAAACACACCGAGTAGACATTACCAGACATCCACCCATTAAGAGCCATGACATATTTAGCTAGGCAAAGAAAGAAGGCCTTATTTTGGTATATCGGCTGCCCCGCCAGGCAAGCTTAATATAAAATCAGGTATTCCAGCTACGTTTGAAATAGGAAAAAGTATCCTCTGTTTCAGGGAACAATTCCGTATAACGATGACCTAAAGAGGTTCGATTGTTTTTGATTATTGGATTGGCTTGAATGTTGCATTGCTATTACACTTTATTAAAGTCCGATAGAATGTTTTGCAGAGTACAACCAAGCAAAGAACATATACGTTTTTGTATTCAAATTAAAATAATCTGTTTTGTTTTTGTTGAATGCTTGGTAGTTCGGTACCGTAAAGTTGTCCTGTTTTGGAACTGATTGCTGGAAAGCTGCCCTGCAGGCAAAAATAGCTCTGTAGTATGGCTACAATCAGTAGATATATCTTGTACAATTGTGATTATTTCTATCAACCAGACGGTGACTAAACAAAATAATCTTTTGGACGTCAGCTGCAATGTTAAGATTCGTAGGTAAAAACAAAATTGCGGCAAGTCAAAAATCGTATGATCGAGAAGCCCCAATCAGGCTACAGCCGGAATTGAGGTTTAACACTTTATTATAGAATGTCACTATGACTATGACTTTTACTTCTTCTCTACATTTACTGTATTTAATAGAACGATTTGATTTGAGTCGCGGCAGCAAACTTATAAGAAAGTAATATTAGTTTATTACATCACTTTTTGTTACACGAATCAAATTGCATTACAGGCGCTCATCTCATCAGTCTTGAAAACGGCATTCGTTTTCGTTAATCGTGATCAATCAAAATAGATCATGTGTATCCAAAAAATATCTCCGAATCAACGCTCAAGTAACTAGCGCTGGGCGACATGTCTCAAGATTATATTTGATGCAAATGATGCGGCGACATTCATTGCAAAGATTACGGAACCCAATCTGCTGGCACAGTTTGTGGTGGAGCTCGTACACGGAGAACCGGGTGAAACCGTGGCGCTGCTCGAAGAGCGGTTTCATGCATGCTCTGTCCAACATTGCCGGCGTCCTGTAGAACGCTTGTGATACTTACTTCGTTTACCTTTTGCTTGAACACCTTCGGAATTTTCGCAGTGAAAGCGGGAGTTAAACACGGTTACAAGGTTCTCGATGAACGAGGTCGTTTTCGACGGGCTATAAGTTAGTCTGCTATCTTCACTTCTCGGGAAGCCAAAACTCGTTTAGGAAACATTAACGTCACGTGTCGAGGGCGACAAACTGCTGAGTGGATATGTGTTTTCAAATTGTGTAATACCATGTGATGCCTCTGAGGTAGTATTGAGGTTGAACAGCATTTAGGCTGTCTTTACTGAGAGCTTTCTTGGCACCGGAACTGAAGTCATGGCTCCTATGTTGCTATGAACTCGTTGAGGTATTGGGCGGAAAACGATGTGCTGAACGATGGCGTTAGGTTAACACGCAGATAGGTAAATGGCGAACATTTTTTAACAAGAGCACCACTTAAACTCAAAGATCCCGGATCTAAACTTTCTAGCCGTTGCCGTCGTCACATTAATCGTTAAACAGTTGTCCTCGTTGTATGTGTCTAGCAATACCAGACATCTTTTGAGATCAATGAACACTCTAATTTACATCAAAACCACAAGGCCACCGGTGTATAGAGTTACGCAGACGCAGGTAGAGTAGTAATGGATGGGACCCGGTAGATCACTAAGTAAGAGGGAGAATGGAAGCGAGATTCTTGCTCTGCGGGTAACCGATAGCTTGGGAAGGGTAGGTGTCCCTGAATACCTCATCTAGGATGACAAAGTTTACTCTTAGGATAGCTACGAGTATTCGCAAAACTCGTGGGGGAACGTCCGCAGCGGCTAGCTTCTCCATGATGATCTCCCTGGGGTAGCGTCAAACGTCGCTTTGTAGTCTACAAAAGCGTGCGAATCGTGGGGCTTGACGGTAGCTGAGTACCTCACGTTGTCTAGAAGCTGGTAGATGCAGTGTTCTTTGCAATGCTCGCCCGTTGATTTTAATCGGAAATCAATCTTACAGAAAATCATTTTTGTCGAGCGTATGCTATATATAAGTTAAATGTTAATATGGCGGAGTGCTCATAGGAATGCAATACAGATTAAGTTCAGTTTTAGCTATACAATAGATAATAAGTTCAGCAAGTTTTTTTGCAGTGCCGACAGGTGGTGGTGGTTGTGGACGGCTTGTCTGCCTCGAGAAAGTTGACTTCCGTGGACACTGCGTGATGCAAGCCCTCCAGAGCGTGTTGCACAATTAGGTAGGGAAGTCCTGTAGTGGGCGTCGTTCCACGTCATTGCCTGCGTGTTTTAGTAGTCCATGTCAACTTAACACATCTTAAGTTCCCATCTCAGCAAATGTTCAATTATTATTTATTGGAGTCTCTAGGGGTCTATAACTATAGATAGATAGAAATATAGACATATAAAGTGTCACTGGAGCTCCTCTTTCAAACGTGGGTATTAGTTGCTAGGACGACAGGTTTATATGCGATGGCACAGGACAGTTGCGATTGTCTGTCTACTAAGTTGCATAGGTTGTCTATCGTGTGCGCAATAAATATGGTCAATTGCGCTTCCAGAAGGAATTGAACCAAGCCGTCACGGCTGGTTTGTCGACCCACTTAAAGATAACTAACCTTGTGTCGAGCCATGCGACTCTGCAGAAAAAAGAGCAATCGTCTTGCCAAATGGCGCGTTAACTTTACGAAACGCTAACTTCGGAATCAGAACATTAAGTTTGAGTGCAATTTGGGCGGCAGGTAGCCCCGCTAATAAAGAATTGCATATATTGCACCATCAGACGTGCCCTACCTGCGTGGTCATTGTCGTCCAGCTCTCAATGTCTCAATGCACTGTGTAGGGAAAGTGCTTTTGCAGATTGCACATACACTTGTGTCCTTACTAATGAAGGCTTTGGAGGCCCCACAGTGGAGCGACAGCCACAATCGACACAAGCCCTCCGACGTCAATTGCGCAAAAACTAGCAGATAAAATTGAGACGACTAAAGCGTTTTACTATAAGTTGATAACCGACGGCACAGGCGTGTCTTGAACCGGAGACTTTGTGTGTGAGTCTCGCCCACGAAGTCGGTTGGCAGTACGCTAGGCTTGCACTCTGACATTATAAATCGAACACGATCGGCTCTCAGGCTGAGTGGAGTTGCTACCTCAACAGCGCTACTTTGACACACGTTTAAGTGTGCTTTGCACCGATCTCGACTTTTTCTTGTTTGTGCCGAGTCATTGTAGCTTTTCCTGCGATAGTCATACGGTTAAAACGAATTAAATTAGCGAGAGCAAATGTTGAACACGTTTTTTTTCCTGCCTAGCCAAACTTGCAAAAATATTAAAATCAATATAGCAAAGATAAAACAAGCATGCTCTGTTCGGACCAGTGGGCGTTGAAGCGCTCGATGATGTGCATTCCAACCAGGTGCTTGTTGGGACAACAAAATAATTGAGGAAAATGAGTCTAGTGTTAATACTACTTAACAAGTACACAGCGGGGCAAACATACTGGTTAAGTTTTATTACTAAAACTAAGTCTCTTTTTTACCTGAGAAGCACCAAAGGGGTAAAATATAATGAAGTGCTAAACCAAAATAAAAACTAGCCAGCTAAAACAGAAGCAGCAATAGGAAGATTGTCGCTCGTTTTGGAAATGGTGCCAGTCTCAGTGGCGATAGTGTTTGTCCGCCCATGTCGTGAGCGCGTATATGTACTTAATGTTGAACCAATTAGCTTATATGGAAAACAAGTGACGGCGGCGAGATTTGAACGCGCGTACCCGGAAACAATGGCCGGCTTCAACAGTGACGCAGTGCGTTTGGCTTGGGCGCATGAGAACTGTTCACGTTGACGAGGATAATGAAGTCTGACTAGATGTATGTATACAGCTCAGTGCAGAACCGTACACGAGCAGTTAGCCTTACGGAAAAACAAATGAAGTTATGGTCATCGCACATGTTATTAATAAAACACATTTATATAAAAAATAATAAATAAATAAATAAATAAATAAATAAATAAATAATATAATAATATATATATATATATATATATATTCATGGCCAGTCGTAGCTGTTGCTTCACGCAGGCGTGAAGCCAAGCACCGCAGATAGGTGTGCGCTACCTGCATCACCGTTCACAAACGAGCACCACTTAGCTCGCACCACTCACGCACCGGAAAACAACAACAGGCGTAACAGCAACAGCGCGACAATCTACAACAATCTACAGCGAAATGATTGAAAATAGACACATGGCGTACTCTAGGTAGATGACGACAGCAATCGTGGACGAAGTATGGAAAAGCCAATTTACAACAGGCATCATCAAGCCGCCACTGTCATCGCGTGTGTGGACGACCCTCGAGGCAATTCAAACAGAGACTGCGCAGCGTACAACGAGAGACGATAGGACGCTCGTTACGTGGCGAGGTGGAGACGGCAGCGGCAAAACACGAGGCCGGAACAAGATTCGACGTCATACCGTCATCGTGTACCAACGAAGCACGTCACGGTGACAGCAAACGTGACAACGAACGGCATACGGCCGCTACTAAAGAACGAGCTCTACTTGAACAGCTCGAGAACTTTTCGATTAACAGCACGACACGAGGCAGCAAGAAGGAGGAGCAGAGCAGCCGTGATGTGACGGGTATGTACAAGCTAGATTCAAGATTTTTCTATATTCATACGTATGTTAAATTAGAGGAGATAAGGCCGGCGGGTCTTGGTCTAGGTGCGTGCTGTAACAACGTGAACCACAATGAAGTCATTTAATAATAGACTCCGCATTGCTCTAAGTTCGATTTATCGAAAAGCTGTAGCTCACGATTTAACAGGCCTACATGTGATAGTTTTAAATTACAGAAACGCCTATGGCAAATTAAACGCTTATTCCATAACAACGATTTTGTTGAGTTTTAGTTAGAGTTCGTTATGTTTATTTTAAACGTGTATTTTTTATTTTGAGTTTTAAATATAATTTGTTAGATTTATCTAGAGTTCGTTGTAACACTATAACGAACGTTAAATATAACATTATCATGCTTAAAGTTGGTTTGCAGTGCTGTCAAGCACAATTGGGAAACGAAATTTGTGGCTTTTTTGCGCTAACGTGCGGCTCGTTTGCTTCTTAGTGAGACTCCAATGTTACAGATACTCTGGTATGCCGAACACTGGAAGAAGCACAAGAATGGTATTTTTTAAACCCATGGGATTCTATTATCATTGACAATAGGTTAGTGAAACGTGTTTTCTAGAGCAAATTCACGGGCTTCAAGAAGAATGGACCACCCGGCATCTTCCCATTGAACCCAATGCTGCTCTAACTATCTCTCTAGAAGGGACAATTCTATATTATTACTTTATCTGCAAGCATGTTGTTCTGTTAAATGTTGCCCGAATTAAAAGCCCAGTAAACTATAGCGGATTCCGGATCAGAATATACGAACACCCACTACAAAGCTTTTATACTAAGCTATGTTTTGTTGTATGAAATTGATCAAAATACTAATAATAACCACTATGAATAAACTAAAAACATGCTACTATGTTTCGTTAAATCTTAAGAGTGCAGAATTCGTGCGTGAAATTGAATGACTGTTAATAAAGTCATATAGCAAATGGGATGCGGACGAAATACGGCGACTTCCAACTTGCGCACACTGCTCTCGCAACAGCAAGAATAGTCAAGAAGAGCAAACATCAATACCAGCTACAACAACAACATTAACAAACAACGGACAAAGACGTTTAAAAAAAAAATCACCTTAACCGACGATTGTTAAAGCTCAGCGCAACGATCATGTCTCTCCTCGTCCGTGTAACATCATCTACTCGATCTTCTACAGCATTTACAACGGCATCTTGCTATCATGTCGTATCTGGAGCGCGCGGAGGTTGGCACACGCCGCCATCGTATGCAGACAAGGCGATTAGCCCAAGCAATACAACTCTATATATATATATAAATATCTACCTAGACGCGGGCGGGAAAGAGCGGAAATCCTCGTGGCCAAGTGAAGATTATGATGATGATGACGACGACGACGACGAGAAGGACGAGCTACCTATCTGTATGTATGTATAGCTTCTCGTTGCACGGTGGGGTCATCAGCCAATTGTTATGTTCCTAGGCCGGCTTGCGGCTTGCACCGACGTGTCAGTGGCAACCACTCATCACGTCTTCCTCATTCGCGTAAAACCACGTGTCCAACCAGGTAAAGACACGCTGCCCGCTGGCGGTCCGTCCGGAGGCGGTAACATCGTCCTATCTTAGAGCAAAAGTAGAGCTATCAATTTATTTCTCTCTAGTGCTCTATACACATATACGTTTGTATATATATATATATATATATATATATACACACATACACAAACTTTGAGGTCTAGTACAACTCAACAAAAAATTCGTTTTTCCAATGGAACGAAAAACGATAGGATGACTGGCACTTTGGCAATCGCAGATTTAGTGATGATGTGTCAGGATAAAAAAACTCGATACAACAATTTCAGTCATTTCGCTCTCACTCCAAAAAGACATTTCCGTTTCTTGTTCCATTGCAAAATATTATTATTCGCCGGGTTGTACTAGATCTCACAGTTTGTCGGGCGAACTTTAAAAAACCCTGTATATATAGTGCATCTTTTCTCGTAACGGTGATCACGAAACCCAGGGCTAGCGGGCTGAGCGTGTTCTAGCCAAATGTATACGTTTATATATATATATATATATATATATATATATGTTGGGTTTGTTTCGTCCTGGCACACCCTACTTCTAAAAAGAAACAAAAAAAATACTAAATATATTCAGACACCATTTGACTAAGTGTATATATATTGATATTTAATATTTTCTACTTCTCTTTCCCCATATATATATATATATATATATATATTTATATCCTGCATTTAATATCTCCTTCACAAAAAAAAAAAATATATATATATATATATATATATATATATATATATATATATATGTTTATTAGAGCGCCCCAACGAGTCTCGACAGCTGGTGAATCGCGGTTGACAATCAGAGAGACAAGATCCAATTCAGTGCTGTACACCCGAGAATAGAAGAGCGGGGGGTAGACGACAGGGAGCAACTAGGGAAGATCACCAAGTGATGGCTACGAAGCCATGCCTGTTGAAAGGCCGTCAGAAATGTTTATCAATTGCCTGGTGGCTGCTCACTTGACGATAGCAAGCGTTTTGCAAGCAACGCAATCTTTGCAAACCGCACATAGACACACATCGATTTACCATTTACAAAAAAATGATGAGAAACGATGAGAATTTGCTCCAAAAAAAGTCCTTTCATCATGGCGATAATTTTGGTACTAAACGACCATGGTAATTTTGGTAAATCTACGGCAATCCGATCCCTGGTTGCGGAGTATTTAAGGTTTTCCGGCGATCATCTCGAGATTGAATGCATGCATAAATTACCTCCTCCATCAGATAAATCACTCTGGATAATTTATGCACACACTCAATCTCGACATGCCCGCTAAAAAATCTCAATTACTCCGCAACCGCGGCTCCCAGTATTATAGAATTGATACCAATGATCGTTGTGAAATGCGCAGTTGCCTGAGAGTTTTGGTTTTGAGTGCTCTGAATGGTTGTAATGTTATGATTTTGAGTTAATAGGCGTAAAGACTAATAAATTAACTTCATTTGTTGCGAATTTCCTTCGTAACGAATACGTTACATCTTCTGGCCGTCGTTATATGTTCTTTAAAATAAACCGAATTTTCTCACGATCACGACGGTGTGGTTCTGTATAGGAGGACTGGTTATCTCGCAATTGCATATTTTGTGCTCTTATGTGGGGCAATAACACCAGTGTCACGAATTTCAGTAATATTACTTGCACTCCGAAACAAGACTTCTCATTGACCATGTCCCATTGGAAAAATGTTGACGTTAACAAACTCTACAATTTGCTAGACTTGCTTGAACTCATTCTAGAAAGCCCTGTATATATATATATATATATATATATATATATATATATATATAAGGTCAAAGGTAGAGTTTTATTTCATTTTGAAGTTACAGTGGAATATGAATATCTAACTACTCTTGGGCTTGTGAGGGGTGCTACCAATCGAGCTTATCCTCGAGGCATCCCCTCATTGTACCCATAATTGCTGCCGCATTGCCGCGCTGAACCGCCAGAGATAGCCGCTGGAGTAGAAAGTCGAAAGCTCTTTTGTCCCCCGTCGTTAGTTCAATTCGTTTGCCAATCTTCTGTAAAAGTGACCATGCCTCAGGGCCAGGTCCCCCTAGTGTCTCCAATACTAGTGGCACAAAAATGAACTCGTCGGTGAGCTGGGCGTATTTGTTGGTCTTTAGATGTTCAGCCTTGCGTGCTGCGGAGCCAGCAGCTGATGCGCTGGCCTCCATGTTCGAGGGGGCGAGCGTGTCGGTGACTGTAGCATCCCAAATAAGCGCCTATCCTCTTTCAAAAGGGATAAGGGTGAGACCGTCAGGCCTCTTTCCGTCGCTTCTCAGGAGGCCGGTTGGCTTTCGAATACATGGCAGTAGAGCTGACCTTAAGGCCCGGGCGATAATCTCGTTAATCTCGCTGTGACGGCTTTGACGTCCTACGCTTCTGTTGCAGGATAGCCCGTGGGTTCCCCAAATGTCCACTTGTGCTCCGCACGGACACCGGTGTTCCTCCGTTAGTCTTGTTCCCAACCTCAAGCCGATGCACAGACGAAAACTTTCGTGATCAAGTAAAGTGCCAAGGTTTGAGGAAGGGATGGCTTGGAGCCATTTGCTAGCCCCTTTTTGGACAACCGCCTGTAGTCGGGCTTTGTCTGCCGTGGACAGTGCATCGGACAGTAAACGCTGATATTTCTTGGATACTATGAGATCGTCATAGGACCTCTGCAGGGGTTTGTTTGCCTCTGGGAGTAGGCCTGCTAGGTTTTCGAATCTTGTATCAGCAGCTTTTTTGGCATCCTGGAAAGCCTGCAGGGCTATGGCCGGACTGATCTGCTGGACTGTAGCTTCTGAGGCGTATAATGAAGCAACGTGACAGCTGGCTGCCAGATCTGCTGCAGAGCGGATTCCCAAACCTCCGAGTCTAAGAGGAAGGGTGGCCTGAGCCCAGTTGTTGTCGGCCAAGTTTAGATTGAGGAGGTCGCTAAGGCTGGTCCTAAGGCTATTGTCTAACTCCCTCAGCAGGTCCTGGTTTGCTCCGACGTCCGTGCTGCGGAGGAAGTGGATAATTCTCGATGAGCCCAACGATGATTTTAATAGGTGATATGCGCTATGGGGATTAAGCAGGTTTAGCCGGTTTAGGCGAGAGCAAAGACTCTTTATCTTACCTGCGAGTTCTGGGTGAGTGGCGGCCGACCCCACAGGGGACCCTAAGAGCGTCATATCTGCTGCCTCGACTTGTTTGCACCCCGGAAGAAGTGCCTCAAAGGCGGGTATGTTCGGGTGGCCTTTGTAAATAATTTCGCACTTCTGGGGGTTGAGCTCAAGACCACTCTTCTGACCGAAGTCAAGAACTCTCTTGATATCTGCCTGTACCACAGATGCTTCTCCCCCAATGGTGCCATCGTCTAGGTACCAGAGATTTAAGGGGGACTGGATAGAATTGACCAGTTCTTTGATTGCTAGGCAGAATAGCGGCGGACCAAGGGGGTCGCCCTGCTGCACGCCGCTACGCGAGAAAATTGTTCTTTCACCGAATGAGAGCTCTGAACTGGATCTGTAGGTTTGGTCAACTAAGGGGGCTGCCTCTGGCCAATCCGTTTGTACAGTTTTTAGTATGTGGTCGCGACGGACCTGGTTAAAAGCATTCTTAAAATCGAGTTTGGCGGCGACGAAATTGTTGGGTGCGCTAGACATAAAAGCTCTTGTTGTGTGGACCACTGCTTCGATGCCATTAGGCGTATTGAAGCCAAGCTGGTGGGCCCCAAGCTTTTCGCACACGATATTTGTTCCTAGCTTGACAGTGATTTTTGCCGCAATCCTCCGAAAGACTGAGGAAATGACGATTGGACGAAATGACCCACTCGGCTTTTTATTTGCGATGAGGCGTCCACCAAAAATAATAGGGCGGATGGCCTCAGGCACTGTGCCATTTCTGATAATGTCAATCACTTTTGCTAAGTCACGCAGTAGACGACTGGCGATATTTGTGTTGGTCGTGGCAATGAGGTCTCTGAGGTGGCGCGGCCGCAGGCCGTCCATACCGGCGGTAGACCCTGCCGGAAAGGTTCGTACGGCCTCGCGAATCTCTTCTGAACTGGTGACTAGCGGCTCAGCAAGGGATAGTCTTGGTGGCAAGTCAAGGTCGGCCGGTTCACTAGGGTGTTTGGAAGTCATTTCCACGAACGCTTCGGCTGCGCAAACAGGACTTCCCACAGAAAGCAGAGCTCTCGCAGCGCCTCCAATGTCGCCTTCGCCTACTAGCCTGGTCTCTCGTCTAGCGGCAGCTTCGTCCTCGTTAGGTCGCTGGTTCCAGTGCTTCCTTGGGACCAATTCGGGTGAAGGCCCACTACCTGATCTATGTTCATCGATTCTGTCTCTAAGGTATACGGTCCAACTAAGATTGTTCTGTTTTCGTGATGGAGCTCTGAGAACTGTATGCGCGAAAACCAGTAGGTTGGCCCAGCTATGCGCGTCATTGTTTTGATGTACGAGTGAAAGTGTGTCGGCCAGCGCTACCGCAACTGCAGGACGGGCACTTTTAGGGATGGTGTCGAGCCGTTTGTATGTCTTTGTGTGCTCGGCGAGTTTTTCGCGCAGGTGGGTACCATCAGTGTTGTCGACCGGATTGCTGACGGGGGGTAAAAATGGGTGTTCAAAGTTCGAGTGTGCTGCCGTCATGTGCCGTTTGATTCCTCTTCTTGTAAAGTTCCTTTGGCAATGCGTGCAAGTAACCCTTTTGTAGTGAGGAGTTGGGCTTAGGTTCCCTGTATCCGACCCGAGGCTGGATAAATGGTCCGTCTGCGGGAGGTTGTCCGAGTGGCTCGGACCGGCTTTATTTTCGGAGGCGTCTTGAGGCATTATGTTCCGGTCCGACAGATTTCTTCACTTCGAAAGCTGATAACAGCCTGATGACTGGTCCGAGAAGGTTTGCAAGGTTACGAAGTGCGCTGGCAGCTTGAGGGTCAAGGCCACTTAGCATTTTTGCAGCGCTGGTGAGCCCTGTAAGAGGGTCTGCCTTGCGAGTGGGAGGCGCTCTCGATGACGACAAGTCCACCCAGGTAGTGCCGGGAGCTCGACGATATTCCGCCTGGCGCGGGCGCATTCTGCGTCGGCGATGTGTCGGTTTCAAGGCCTTAAGTGGGGCAAGCGTAATAGTCTTATTGGACGTTCCATCCGAACTAGGAGCAACGATCTCACGGACCACTGAGGCGTAGGAACGAGGAGCGTTCTCATCTGTCTCGCATGGTGCTGGATTCGTCCGAGTCGCCGGTTTTTCTACAATAGTGGCCGCCGGGTAGTCGGACTGGACCTGACGAAGGACCCGTGCTCCGGTAATAATCTTGCTCCTTTCCCAAGCAATGGCGTAGATCGGACATGAAGGAGACGCTGGTCTGTGTGCACCTCCGCAGCTTGTGCATTTTGGAGCACTTTTACAGTCCTTGACTAGATGTCGGTTACTGCCGCAGTTCACACATGCTACTTGACCGCTGCAAGAGGATGCGTGATGACCTAAGCGCTGACATTTGAAGCATCTTGAAGGACGTGGTGGCTCGACTGTCACTGCGTGGGTCTGAAATCCAAGATACACGGTGGCCGGCGGGGCTCCCTTGAACTTGAGCAGCACCTTTTGTGTAGGGATGGCCGCCTGTTGTGGGCCGAGACCTGCTCGTCTGCAAATGCGTTTTACTTCTATGACACCGGCGGAGCTAAGTTCCTGCAATATCTTCCTGAAAGTCTGGGCTAACATGGTTGATGGCACCCCAGATGTTGTCGATATTTTTTTATGCTGCTTTGACTCGCAGCCCAGCTAGTTCGGTGATGCACATCAGTTTACGTGCGTCCTCAAGCTTATCGACGGTGGCCGAGAGTTGTCCATTCTGTGCCGAGATGTTAGCGTCTGCCACTTTTAGGTGTAGGTCCTTGCACATCCCTAATACATTCCCTCCTGGCAATGAGCTGCCGTCTTCAGCTGCGCTGAAGGTTACACGGAAAACCTTGTGTGCGCCTGATTCAACCTTTTGCTTGAGTTTTGCTAACGCTTCTTCCTTTTTCCGAATATTGCGCCGTCTGCTTTTATTCATAACTTCCTTAAAACCCTCTTCTTCTGGCAGTTCTTGAGGTGCTGCCTCGGTGTTAATAGCCTGTACTGAGGCTTGGGTTTTGCTACACGGTCTCGCGCGTTTCACCCCAAGTTGTCGGCCTTCCTTATTGTCAGTAGCTACCGTTTCGTTATCACTTTCGCATATGAGCGATGCGGTCGTCTTCGCACTAGCACGATCTGCCTCCATGTTGCTTTCTACTGAGGTGGTAACGGCCCTCAATCGTGATATATCGAGCGAGTCTGGTGGTTTATCCTGGCCGGATATCACAACCTTCGGCATGCCTGTGCCGTAACAAGCTTCGGGATACAAAGCAAGCAAATGCTCCAAATTAAATAAAATTATTAAATTAAAGTTAGAAATAAATGAATAATATTAAGTAAACAATAAATAAATAATATTAAGTTAAAAATAAATAAATAATATTAAGTTAAAAATAACTGAATAATATTAAGTTAAAAAAATATTATTAAAAAAAAAAAAAAAAAAAAAAAAGGAGCGTGCAGGCTTAGGTATTGAATCCGGTGCTGTTAGGTTGTAGACGATAGCGCTGCCACTACGCCACGACAACCTGATGCTTCGAGTATTCTTCGAGCTCCAAGTGGCTAAGCCAGTAACTACGAGTGTTCGGTCTACGATGACAATGGCAAATCGAACTCGATCAGCTGGAGGGTTCAAAAGGAAACCGGCTCCTGAGGGTTCGCATCCAAACTGTCTTCGAGCGCGTCGGTTCACCACTCGAGTGTTCACTACATACACAGTCGATGGTGCGATTATCACTGCCAGAAACACAGTCAAACCACATGAATCACACTGTTTTACGGGAGCTGACGGAAACACGACCGCACTCTACCGAATCGAACGTTCGAAAAAAAAAAATATATATATATATAGTTATCGGCAGGACCATGTGCTGTATGTCCTACGACTTTGATGCCATGAGTCATGGGTCCGATTCCGACACAACGTATAATAAATATATGCTGAACATTAGTTTTTAGTATGACCTAAAGATAGATTTTTAAATTCGGATTCCTACTGGGATTGCGCAATATGTAACTAAGAAAACCGTACATCGATATATTATTTATTTTAATACATATTTTTTATCAACGATTTCGACTTAGTGAACAGGCCAATTTGTGTCAGGCAGTTGGGTACGAAAAAAAACGGACGTCCATATAGCGCGTAGCCTAGTGTATAGTAGCAGATTTTCCAGCTGGACGATCCGTGGGAGAAGCTCATGTATTGATTATGTGTTCCATACTTATCTGGACCTTAGCTAAGTCTACAGCCCTTCAGTAGGCGCCATTGTGCTGTGTCCGTCCGTTGCATGGAGGCAATTCAATTGTCGTCGTGGACGACGACAACAACAATAGCGATTCCAGTATCATACTGCCAACGTGTATATCGTGTCGTATCCTTGCTCATTTGACTTTTTTAGTTTTTGTTTCCATCACACGTATATAGTCTGGGTCACTTTTCTACCCTCTTTCTCTTCCGTATTTCTTCCTCTGGGTGAAAGCGTACTTCCGACCGCCAAAAAACGACAAGAACAACAACGACACAACAATAACGGCAACAACAACAACACTCCATGAATCCTTCATTCGGCTTACATTGGCCGTTTGCTTGTTTCGGGTTCTCACCACCACCGTCGTTGTTGTCGTCATCATCGTCATCCAGCAGGCTACCCACTACGCACGACACCGGCGGCGACTGCTGTATGCTGTGCTTCTCCATGCGTGCACGGAGGAAGGAAGGCATGCATGGTTGTGTTCAGCCGTCCGCTAGAGTCGAGATCCTGTCGTGAGACCAACTAACTGCACGTGTTGCTCGATTCCGTTCCGGGGAACACTTGTGGTGGTGCGTGTTGTTATTGTTGTCATTGTTGTTAGTGGTCGTGGTGTTGTTGGTGTTGTTGTTGTTGTTGCTATTGTGGAGGAGTGGTCGAAATAGAATTACTGGTCATTATTATTATTATTATTATTATTATTATTATTATTATTATTATTATTATTATTATTATTATTATTATTATTATTATTATTATTATTATTATTATTATTATTATTATTATTATTATTATTATTATTATTATTATTATATTATTATTATTATTATTATTATTATTATGTTTAGGCGATGCCATAGCGCTGTGCCAGCAGAAGGATATGATCTCTAAGTACATTTATTGACGAAACGGCCTGTCGATACGCACGTAGTCCAATTCTGTAACGACAAACTGTGCTAACATTGATGCAAGTACTCAAACTAATAACAAAAACAATACCAAGAGGGGGACAGAAAGAGAAGAAGACCGATATCAGCAACGAGATCTGTAATAATTCAAGCATCCAGAACAACAACAGTAACAATAACAACAACAATAATCAGCTACATTTGCACACGCACGTGAACAACAGCAACAATCAATCAGCACGTAAATTGAGAAACAATTTTTTTTTTTTTTTTTTGTAGGAAAGGATGCGGATCTACAGCTGTGTGTAGACAGCGATATCATTCACAAATAAAGCTATGTGCTTGTTCTTGTCATTTGTCGTGACTGTTGTTGACGTTATCCGTCGTTGTTTATTGTTGTTGTTGTTTTCGATCTCCTAGTTGTCGTTGTTGTTTTTAATCTCCAAGTTGTCGTTGTTGTTGTTGTTGTGGACGTCGTCCATGCCTGTCGACTGTATTACTGTTGCTGTTGTTACCCGGCTGGCTATTTTTTCTCTCATGTGAGACCAGTGAAGCTGCTGCTGTCAGGTCAGATATTTTGCGTGGTGGATTTTGTTGGCCGCGTCATCATCGCCGCGCACGACATCAACGACGGCTACCGCGTTAAAGAGCATGCGACAACATTAATGATACATTATATATATTTATATATATTCATATATATATATATATATATGCAACGCCCTACATACGCACATGCACGCACTTAGGTACGGCTGGCACCAGGAACAGCCACTTACGTCTTTAGCGTATACAAGCCTTAACAAGAGGGAACACGTGTTTGTGCGTATAAGTGTGTGTGTGTGTCTGTGTGAGTGAGAGAGAGAAAAGAGAGAGAGAGACGGGGGGGGGGGACCGAGCTCTAAAGAAGATAGGGAGGAGCGAGAGGAAGCTGACAACGACGCATTCGCGGCGGCGACACCGGCGGCGGCGTCAACGTAATGTGGGGCTGTCGTCTGATCGTAGTCAGCCATCCGGTAGTCAGCTCCACATGGCATGTCATCCTCCGTCGCCTGCCAGAACTCAGAACAAACTCGCGTCTACGTAGTGACGAGCGGTACGCGTATGCGATGGTGCATACTTTCCGACTGTGCCATGTGCGGCGGCGTGCTCTCTGGCCATGCGTCCGTGCATGCATGCATGCATGCATGACCGACTGACTGACTGGATGCCTGGCAGTGTGCCAATGTGGCGCTCATTGTGAGAATGGGGCACCCGACTCGATTCAACATGAAGTCCGTCGTCATCCGTCAGTCAACGTACCGAAGCTAGCTAGCTAGCTATATCAATACGCGGGCTGCGCGGTCTTTCCAACTCGACGATAGGTGGCTACTACTAGAAGATCGAGGTTAGGAGCGCCATGTTTCTCTCTCTCTCTCTCTCTCGCTCCTCTCTCTATGCCGATTCAACTGGGAACTGGAACGGTTTTCCCGTGTTCCGCCAGGTATCGACGAAGGTATCGACGAGGACGACACGGTTCGATACGTCACCGCGGAAACAGTGGCGGCAGCAGCACATGAACGCAACGCCCGCTAACGCACCACATGACCGCGATTCGACTCATGCGGCCAATCTGGATCAATCTGGGTTGAGTTAAGAGCAACAGCAACAACGAAAACCACAGGCTAAATTCGTGTCGAGTGCGGGCTTTCTGCCTCAAATTGGCAGCAACCGAGCTTCGCGTTCATCCATATATATATATATATATATACATTCGGCAGAAGTATCTGTTCGGTACTGTTCGGCAGAGATGGATCTAATGCAGTTCCGGTAATTAACAGCGTGGTTATTTTACAGCACCCGTAGAAGCGGTGGTCTGCCTGCATTTAGTAGCGTGAATAGTAGTCGTAATAGTGTTATTATTTATTGCCAACTGACAACGTGTAGCGACAATCATTCAGCTGAGCACACGCAGAGGACACGTGAGGCCGCCAGACGGCCAAAACGATACCACAAAATAACGGCTTTTCATCACCTAATCGACGTCCGTGATTGATATTCTTCTCTACAATTGAGTTTGCATTTCAGAGGCAAAATATTGCGCGTTCCTCTCGTAGCCTACATATGGGAGTGCCATTGATACAACGAGGCTACTTGTGTTGGCGTTTTTGAGCATTGTTTGTACCATTACTACTGCTAGCACGAACGAAAAGTCAGTCCATTACCCATCCCTGTTCAGCTGGGGAAGCCTTGTTCGTTTTGCCTGCTCTATTAACTGATGTGAGTATTAATCTGCCTCTGGAGAATAGCTGCTATCTATTGCCCAGGAAGGACATTGCCATGTGTGACAGCAGCCTCTTTAGCTATAAAACGACGCCTAGCTCTGAAAACTATTGCCGCAGTCATCCAGACATCAGTAGAAGAGGTCATGTAGGTGACTAAAATGACTAGATCTGTTGGGGCTACGACCGTTACTCTTGCTCGATCTACTTCTTCTTTGGCGTTTCGTGGGCAGAACGCATATTGCTATCTGTGTATCAGATCCTTCTATTTAATGATGGCTGCGGCACAATTCTTTATGACGTTTCACTATCTAGTTCCAGCTATAGTGTCGTACAAGTGTGCCCGTGTCATTTGCTTAGATGTTACCGAGAGTTCCCAGTCAAACAGCCACGCCAGCACCGCCCTATATCCGCGGGAAATGCCGTGCACACTTCGAAAGTGTTTCTGACGTCGCCTCCTTCTCCTGGGTCATAGAGAATGCATATTGACGACGGTGCCCGTCCGATACGATGCAGGTAAATTTCTGAAGGTGCCGCGAACCGTAAGAGATTACGTCGGCGGATAGGACAGGGTATCTCTTCCGTATTCTGAACCAATTCGTCCATCTCATACTGGTGCGCATAATATGATGCTGGCTACTACGGTAGCCTGGAGGCACCTCCGATCGTCGAATGGTTCCCCGTGTACGCGGCAGCAACTCTAAGGGATCTGTGATAGCTTTGGTGGCCATAGCTGCCGCGTTGTGAGGTAGCTATCTCAGGCCGGCAGTACTCTAGTAATACCCCAAGTATTTTGGTTCGCTGGAAAGGGCAGTGTTATGCCCCTCTAGGTTCACCTAGTGCAGGGTCCTTTTCTGCCTGTTTAGAAATACTGGTACACTTTTGTTGGGGCTAGGCGAAACCCATGTAGAGTTGGCCAGAAGAGAAAATTACTCTAGCTCTAAAACCACTGTTATATTTTATATATATAAATTTGTTTTCAAATTTATATATATATATATATATATAAAGATATATATATATATATATATATACGGGATTGAGTAAAATTTACAGTGTACACGTTATCGGGAGACAATTGTGTCACCACTTGCATCCTTAATGAATCCAACATATATATATATATATACCGTTACTGTTAACCTAACTGCCCAATATCCCTACCATCGGACTGTTGCTGCTGTAATCCCAATCGCAACCGATACGTACGACGGTGGTCGAGCAATGGCCGATCGAATAAGTGTGATACATTTTCTTTCTAATTGTAAGTTAACTAGGGAGTTTCTGCCGAAAGAGCGTGATAGATATGGTAAGAGCCTGAAAGGAAAAGACAATTGGGCATAGTGTGCAGAATGTGGTGCAGGGTGCGGTCGATCTCGGTATGACGCAGCATTCCCCCCCCGACCCCCACGGAATAGGAAGTGGATATCGGACGCAGGCTCTAATGTTTGCCTGCTGAGCAGAACTAAAACAACAACAACACGCAAATAATCTGCTACCGGGTAAAGGGGCAAACGAGCGAGGTGTATGGTTTTTGTTACGGTCCATTACGTCGGCAGGCATCGTCCTTTCATGGCTCGAGCAACGATATCACATGAATTGCCGACAACGGCAGCTTAACAGCACTAAGACATATATAAAAATGTTATTATTGTTATTATTGTTTTATTGTTATTATTGTTATTATTGTTATTATTGCTATTATTGCTATTATTGTTATTATTATTATTGTTATTATTATTATTATTATTATTATTATTATTATTATTATTATCTTTATTACATGTTAAACGATGTTACAGTTGAGAGGTCTGAACGTATTATTGCAAAGTTTTTTAAATAATTAGTTCACTCCATGGCGCCTAAAATAGATGCCGCGTTTCCTCTGCAAACGGCCAAGGACAATGCTTGCCTCAAGAATTGACCCTCTCTTCGGTCGTTCGTAACTTCCTGAATTCGCTTACTCAAATCTTTGAGAAATGCTTCGGTTCCCTTGCTGATTGGTCCTAGTGTCTCCATGGCGATAGGCACAAAAATATATCTTGTTTCCAGTCCAGCATATTTAAACCGTTTTCTGGCGTCTGCGTGCTTTGCTACCCACCCCGGCTCAACAGAGCTGTGGTGTAAATAGGAAGCCGCGGTTGTGCACGAAACCGTTGCATCCCAAGCTAGGGACTTTCCATGTGACCATAATGCAATGGTCACCCCATCAGGTCTTTCTTCGCCAGCGAACACTAAACCTCTCGGTTCAAGTGTAGATGGTATACCGGCTTTCCTAAGGGACCTTATGATCACACCGTTCAGTTCAGCATGTCTGGACGATCTACCGGCGCTCTTCGGGCAACTCAGTGGGTGTAGGCCACTGGAATCCACCATCTCCCCGCACAGTTTGCACTGAAACGGCTCGCAGACGCTAGCGCCGATTCTAAGTGCTGACATCATGCGGAAAGAGTTGGGATCCAGCATGGTGCCGAGCTGAGGCGAGGGTAAGGCCTTTACTGGTTTAATATCTTATTTGTGGTCGAACTGCCTCTTCCACTAACGAAGCTGCCACCGGACCGAACTGCACCAGTGAAGCAGCGTAGCAGACCGGAGCTAGGTCAGTGGCACTCCTTATTCCCAGACCACCTTCACGTATCGGAAGACTTGCTCTCTGCCAGGTGTTCTCTTCTAAATTTACGTTTAGGACTTCACTAAGTATGTCTCTGCTGACGTCATCATACGCCGTCAATTCTTCGGGGCACGTCAAAGCAGGGCATGCACGCAGTATATAGTTAAATCTTGAAGACCCTAGGCTATATCTCCAAATGCACAGCGCAGCCTGAGGATGCAAGCGTGTCAGTCGTGGACGAATTTTGGTAAGGGCTTCTTTTTTCTCAGAGAGTGTATGCGATATTCCGTCTTGCTTTACGGGGGCCCCCAAAACTTCTAAGTTGTTTAGCTCTACACGCGTGATGCCAGGGAGTATTTCTGTGATCTTGTAAATTGCTTCCTCCCTCTCCTGAGGTGAGCCCCCGACAGCAGTAATCTCACATTTTGCGGCATTCAGTGTCAGTCCCCCGTCTTCTTCAAACTGCAGCACTCTTCTTAAATCTGTTGCGATGATACTTGCAGGGCCGGCAAGCGTGGCGTCATCTAGATACCATACGTTAAAAGGGCTCTGTAGTTGCGATACTAAATCTGATATACCGAGACTAAATAGAGCAGGCCCTAGCGGGTCACCCTGCTGAATGCCCGCTTCCGACCGCAATGTTGAAGTTGTGCCCCAGGTTAAGAGTGAAGGATCTCTGTAACTTTGCCAGACCATAGGCAAAAGCTCTGGACTTTTCTCCATCACTGCGTCTAGTATCCGGTCTCTTCTTAACGTATTAAATGCATTGCAGAAATCAAGTTTCACCAGAACCTTTACTTGGTCCTCAGTCTCTAAGAGGGCACGTGTAGCATGTACTAGTGCTTCTGCGCCGCCTTTGACAGCCACTCCAACCTGATGTGGCAGAATTGCTGTCAAAATTGTCTTTTTATTTCTCGCCATTGCTATCTTTGCAGCAATCCTACGCAGAGTCAGTCCACAAGCTATGGGTCTTATTGAGTTGTCTTTTTTCTTGAGAGCCGTAAGATTTGCACCATAAAATACTGGTAGACAAAATTTAGGTAATGTGCCGTTTAACACTCTGCCCAAGAAAATGCTCAGATAATTTAGCAGGCGCTCTGACGAAGGAACAGTTTGATCCAACATGTCACGCAGATGACGTGGCCGCAGTCCATCCAGTCCGGCTCCGCTTGCAACAGGGAATGAGCGAATTGCCTCTAAGATCGCCGAATTTTCGACGCTCTCGCAGTATCCAACTGTAGGTTGTTCGAAGGTTGCTAAGCGCTCCTGGCAGACGGCCGGTGGTGGCGGGTGTTTGTTTCTTAATTCACGCTCTGTGCGAGAGTTACGTGGTGCAAATGTGTCTGACGACAGCAGGGCTCTAGCGGCAGAGCGTACATCGCCCTCGGCTAGTTTTCTTTCAGCTATAGACTATATAGTTTATATATATATATAGCTATAGACTATATACAGCTATAGTCAGCTATAGATTATTATTATTATTATTATTATTATTATTATTATTATTATTATTATTATTATTATTATTATTATTATTATTATTATTATTATTATTATTATTATTATTATTATTATTATTATTATTATGGCACTGGACTGGAAACAAGATATACTTTCGTGCCTATTGCCATGGAGACGCTAGGACCAATCAGCAAGGGAACCGAAGCATTTCTCAAAGATTTGAGTAAGCGAATTCAGGAGGTCACAAGCGACAAAAGAGAGGGTCCATTATTGAGGCAAGCGTTGTCCTTGGCCGTTTGCAGAGGACACGCGGCATCTTTTTTAGGCGCCATGGAGTGAAATAATTATTTAAAGAATTTGCAATAATACGTTCAGACCTCACAATTGTAACATTATTTAATATGTAAATAATAATAATAATAATAATAATAATAATAATATAAGACGGTGTCACTATTCCGCCGTGGAAAAAAGGCAAATGCCTGGTTTGGGATGCGACAGTCTCCTGCACAATCACACCGTCTTATGTGTGCCACAGCGCTACCGAGGCGGGATGGGTGGCCGAACACGCAGAGAAAGAAAAGTGGCAAAATACACAGAGTTAGAGTCTAGATACAATTTCGTGCCAATTGCAATGGAGACAATGGGCCCAGTCAGCAGAAGAACAAGGACATTTATTAAAGACTTAAGTGATCGAATACAAGCAAACACCGGAGATGCACGCGAAGGCGACTTTCTGAGGCAGCTGCTTTCATTGGCAGTTTGCAGAGGAAACGCCGCGTCGATATTAGGTGCGATGGGCTGACGACAGCAAGAAAGAAACTATAAAATAATGAGAATACACATTCACACCTCACAATTGTATTGTCCTAACACATATTAATGAAAATAAATAATAATAATAATAATAATAATAATAATAATAATAATAATAATAATAATTATTATTATTATTATTATGACGGCAATAATGATGGTTGATCCTGATCCTGGCTATGGTAACGAAGATAGCTGTGACAACGGCGATACTGATGTCGACATCGACAAATACAGTGTCAAGTGGCGACCTGGCGGCGTCACCAACTGACGCCTGCCGACTCGGCATTAGATAACTTGAAACCACCATCACCACCACCATTAGCATCACCACCATCATCTCGTGCCTACCACGACGACAAGTACCACCATCACGCAGGCGACCAGCGAACGCATTCCCCGCCACGACAACGGCCAACATGGCAGCGGTTTCGACGAGTTTGTAGCTCCAGCCAGACTCCCGCCTGGTCCCGCTCCATCTTCTTTTCCTCTTCCCCCCGCTTCAGTTCGTATCTTGCCGCTAAACCGCTCCTCCCGGCCGTCGTAAAGATCACACCACAAAGATCGACCATCAGCAACAACAACAACAACAGCAACAACAACAGCAACAGCAACATCAACATTGCGGGCGATGATGACGACAACGACAGCAACAACAGCGACGACGACGACAACATTGCACACAACAGCGACGACGGGCTGGACGCGTTGCGGGTGTGCAACGCAACCTAACGCGAACGACACCTAAGATACGGTTCAACCGCTAGAAAAGCAACGATTGAGACGGTGACGACAATCATGATTATGATGACAATGATGATGATGATGAGAGATGATGTCGTTCGTGTCACGGTTGTTGTTGTTGTTGCTGCTGCTGCTATTGCTATTGTTGTCGTAGTTGACGATGACGTCTGCGCTCCTCGCGTGGTGACGCGCATTTCCTCAATACGATCCACTGGCAGATAGAGAGACATACCGACGTACCTTAGCTAACTAGTGACCGGCTCGGCGACTCCTGTAGTCGTCTGCCCTAACTACAGCAAGTCGTTCATATACTGATATGGGCATGAGTAAGCCAGCAGTTATAAGGCCATGCCTACTTATCTGCACACGCATTTCTCGACATACACACAAATATATATATATATATATATATATATAATGTGTGTAGAAGAGGTGGAGGTCAAATCTGGCATGCTCTCCGCCGTCTTGCTATGCGGGTCTAATGCGACGACGGACGCCGCGAGAGTAGTGCAGTGGGGGCACTGGCGCTTCTTCAACAACTGAATTACTTGTTAGAGGGTTTTCTTTCTTTATTAAATCGCCGAGCAAACACGACGCGCGTAACCGACAAACGCTACAGCAGCAGCTACCGGCTCAAAACATACCCAAAAGAGTTTACTCCTCAGCAACAACAACAAAAAAACGACGACGACGACGACGCAGACGACGCCATGCGGGCCAGAGAGATATCTTCAACAGCTAAGCCATAAATGATAATGTCGAACGCCCAGCAGATAGATCGCGCTACGCTATCACGGGGCTCTTGGAACATTCGGCGGCGGTTCTGTTTTGACTGTTTTAGAAGAATTGGCTTTCTTTTTAGCAGCTATGACTATTCGATCTTGATGTTCGCGTCGCGGAACACCGCTGAACGCTTGGTTAGTAAGTGCATGCAGAAAACGGTGTGAATTTTTCATATCGTACAGAAGAACACCTCAGAGGGTTCTGGCGGGAATGACGCAGATTGCCTTATTGAGAGCTATTCTGGCTAGCTATAAACGTGGCTCGAATATGAGAATATCGCCTGTGCCGTGCTCGTTAACAAACAAGCAGGGCGGCTTTCTGCTAGATCTTCGTGTACTCTCCGGAATTATACACTAGCGGTGAACGGGAAAGACACACAGAGAGAAATAGAGAGGGGGAGAGTGGAACATTTCAGATGTTTCAATCGCTTCGCTTTGCGGGTCGGAATAAACATTGTTTTCCAATGCTACGCTTGTTTTTACGATTATTTCCCTTTTTGCGTCACCTTAGCTCGATTCTCACAAAAGATGCTGAATGCAGCTTAGATTACGCCATGGGGACCGCTTGAATGAACGGAAAATCACTTGCTAGATTCTTCAGCTATCTATGTGCAGATACAGAGCTGCAACAAATCTCTGCCATTCCGACGGCTGACACCGAAAATCTGGTCAAGACTTCAAAGAAAATCTGGTCCAACTTTATCCCGTTATAGGCCATAGTCAAGTGTTCAGAAGAGAAGAATCGCTTCGTGGGATACTCTACTACTTGACCGATTTTGAAAGCCAAGTTTAAAATTATATATATATATATATATATATATATATATATAATCAGATCGCGATTCTTTGTTGTCAGTGTTCCAAGTTTACACTTGTGAGGCTTGAACGTATTTTTCTGTTGTTGCCGCAGCCTTAATAAATGTACCCCGTGGCGCGCAAGCGGAGTTGCCCCTATACCCTGCGACTGATTACGCTTGCCGCAAATGCTCTTCTTTGTGCTGGACGCCCGTCATTGCCTCCATTCTACTCGCAGAATCCCGGATTCATCTTACCTCTACACCGCTGTTTGGTCCTAGTGTCTAATTAGTTATCATTGGCACGAAATGCTAGTTGTTTTTAAGACCTGCGCGTATTTACGTTTTTTCTGCCTTTGAACACGATCCGCTAGCCACACCGTGTTGACAAAGCTATGACCTATATAAGACGGTATCGTAGTGCAAGGCACTGTAGCATTCATGCCAAACACTTGTCCGTTCGACGATCACAAAAGAATCAGATTAAATGGTCACGCCATCAGATATATTGCCGTCACTCCGCCGAGGCTTCGGACCTCCAGTGTGCTAGGTAGTTTTGGTTTCCCAAGGACTTGTTTTAGAACTTTGTTTAATTCAGTGGTCCCTGAACATTTACTGGAGCTTCTTTAGTCAGCCAAACGCTTGCCGGCTGTCAGTGTTAACCTCGTCTCCGCATGCATCACGAGAAAAGGGTTCGCATATTGAAGCCTTATTCGCGGCAACGAAGAACAATCCTCGAACACTGCTCCTGCCTTACTCCAAGAGATTAACTTACATCAGTATCAGATATTATTATGCGTGTCATGCGAGTTCGCCCAGTGTTAGTGCGCGTCGAGCTTACACAATCCTGTGAAGTCGAAAACATTCGACTTGACGGCATGACCGTGACCCATGGGCCGCAGGAAAACTGTGCTGATCTGGGACATGTCGATCCGGAACACTTATGCAGCGGTCTCCTCGCACAGTAGGCGGCGTCACACCCAACTTGCAGAGGGATAAAACTCGTCATTACAAAGGACCTTGAGGAACGAGCATGCCATTCGTCCGTTCATCATGGAGACATCGGGCGTGTGGGGACGAGAAGTTATAGCAATAACGCAGAGAATCAAACAGATCATCGAGTCACCGAGAAATCCAGCGAAGACAAATGATCCACAGCGTTCCTGACGCAGCGCGTCGTCTTAAAAGTTCAGTGCGCGACAACGCGAGAATGATTCTTAACACGCTCCCGAAGCGGAGAGGTCTGAGGGAACGGATGTACATATATACTGAGTTCAATCTGTACATTTACCGGCTAGCATTAATTTGGTAATAGAATAGAAGAAAAAAAGGATCTTAATTGTGTGGTTTGAACGTGCTTCTAGTAGTTTTCTCATTGCGCCAATGATAGAGGACAGCGTTGCTCCTACAGGTGGCAAGTGATAGTAACTGCCTTAAATATTTTTCTTTCGCGCCTCTTTGTCACCCGTTACAACCATTCCGTTTGCTTGCCAGATAACGAACGCATTTTGCAGCGCCATAGCTCATAGGTTCGAGACTATTTAAATATATTACCACGAAATAGTACCCACTCTCTAGAGTATAGTATTTACGTTTTTGTCTCTTACAGCATGATGTGCAGCCCATTACGCGGCGATAAAGCTGTTACGTAAGTATTATTATATTAATATTATTACTCTTCAAGACTTACATATCTTACTTTCTCTTTCCGCATTGATGTGCGACCCATTAAGCGTTGATGGACCAGTATTATTATGCATTCAATTTCTTTTATTCACACTGTCTGTGTAATACTCTATCTAGTTAAAATTGGAGTACATAAGTACTCCGGTAATCAAGAAAGTCCCCTCAGCTTACTCTTAAGTCTCTCGAGGTGATTCAGAGACTGTGGGTTATTATTATTAATATTAGGGATTAAGAACAGAAAAGTCTAAACAATAAAATATCGGCATCCATATATGGCTTGTGTACTCAGTTTGTGTTCGTGTCAAGAGGCACGTGCACGTAGCGCTGGCGCGCATCAAAGCCTGCAAATATGAATAAGCCTGTCTGAATCGCGGAATTGGAATTGATGAGGCTTTCCTCTCACCGGGACGACCTCAACCACACCGTATGGCCACAACACGGCGCGCCCATATTTAGTAGTTGAACGTGTCGTTGAGCGGCATGTCGAATGCGCATTGGCAATTACGTAATGCGTCGTAACGTGACTCACGCCGAACTCACCGATGGTGCCTTTAGCGAAATTAGCAGTTGCAGCTAGAGTTAACTGGCACGCCTTCAGAGCCGACGGACCCGATTGGTAACGACGCCGGCGGCGGCGGCGGCAGCGGCAGCAGCAGCGGCAGCAACATAACAACGAATGGGTTGCAACCCGCTTAGTATCGGTCTCGATTCGGCCCGCCGGTACGCAGCGGACTACGACTGACCATACCGAGGCGCTAGCGGTCGCTGTCGAGGAGGCGGTGTGATGAAATACTACGCATCTAGAGCCGCGTAGAGAACCGATGAGGACACCACAGACAAAAAAAAAGGGGCGAGAAGTCAAGAAGCACTGACGGAAGAGGCACACGGATCGACTTGTTCATTAGGGACGGGAATATCAATCGAGTAAGTGATACCGACCGTCACCAGTATTGTGCCCCCACTTTCATAACCAGCAGCAACAGCATGGCCTCTGAGGCGCTCTTTGCATGGTCACCACCAAAGATCTGGCTTATCTCTTGGGGCAGCCCAATAACACATATATATATATATATATATATATATATATATATATATATATATATATATATATATATATATATATATATATATATATATATATATATACATATATATATATATATATATATAATATATAATATATACATATATATATATATATATATATATACATGTGTGCAGCTATCCATCCGCATTCTATGTGGGCTATTTTTTCGACGTGGCGGTCCAGCGCTGATCCATCAAAACTATTCAGACGCGTACTGCCTACCCGTATTTGCCTAACCGAAATCTCTGCCGCGCGCCCACCCTAGAACCCCGCTCCCCCTCCACCTTCTCCTCTGACCCCGGACCCGACAGTGGGGCCCGCCACCACCGCCGCTGCTGCCAGGAACCTCACTGTCGTACGACTCGTTTCCTGCTGTGCCCCCGCTCCTAGATGAAGGTTCTGCCGCCCGTGTAGGTGCGGGGGGGGGGGGGGGGGATTGGGAAAGATCCATCGGTGTCTGTCTCTCTGTCTGTTTGCCTGTCTTGTTTGCCTGGCTATCACGTGATGATGCTGCTGAACAGGGAGAAGAGCAAGGGCTCCTTGCTGTCTGCTCGACGCCGCCTCGCTTCTTTTGTTCGTGCGGCTCAGTGACAACGGTGCGCGACGGTCGCGTCCCCCCTTCACTGTGTGACGGCGATGTGACGGGTATGTGTGTGTGTGTATGTGGGTGTGTCTGTGTACTTGTGAGAGTGTGTGCAGTAGAAATGCAGAGCTAGTATTGCATACAGATGCGTTACGCCTCATATTGTGTATATAGGCATATATGTAAGTACACATCACATATATAACTATATATATATACCACAACACATATATACTAATATAATATATACACATACACATATATATACTATTATAGTATATATATATATATATTGTGTGTATATATATACACACACATAGCATATATACACACATATGTATATAGTAGTATCTACTATCGGTCACAATATATATATGATATATACACACACATATATACAATATGTATATATACACACACACACATATATATATATATATATATGAACCATTGTCTCTTGCGTTCTGTCATAGCTCTAATACTGGGCATACACATACAGGTCGTCGGCGGTCCGGCGGCGGCGGTGGTGGTGGTGATTGATCAGCGCGTCAGCCAGCTGGTCGGCCACCCAACGATATCGATCGGGGGGTAATACGCATGCACGTGTCTGTCCTTTGTGCTTTCGTTTCGTTGTCAACGAACAACTCCACGAAGCTCTCGTCGTCGAACGAGAGATCTGCGTGCTGATGGCTGGCTAGTGTGCTAGCAAGCCTAGTTCGGGGGGGGGGGGGGGACCGAAGGCAATGATAGGCGAATGCGCCGACGGCATTTTTGCCCAGCCCGCTGCGTTCGCCTCTCGCAGTAGCTTGCCCGTCAACAACAACAAAAAAACTAATAGGCCTTTCTTCCTAGCAGGTCATTCTTTGTTTGCTGCATGCGCGGACTCGGGAGAGGGACGAGGCATGCAAGCATGTGCATCGACCACCAGCGCAGTCAGCTTCCTGAAAGAGCTGCACAACCATTGAAATTGCTCGCTGGTGGCTGTGGTGACGGCAACAAAAAGAAAAACAACTGAATCGTCGAGTTGTACAGGTTCTGGTCGGGCAGTCCACAGTAAATGGACAGCAGAAACCGTCGTCAGGAGTCGGTGACTCATACCGAACTCTGACTAACTAACGCTAGGCGGCGGGTAGAACGAGACGGATAAGTCTACGTCAAATCTAAACAAAAAAAAAATTTAAAACGTTTTTTAAGGAGGTTGATTTTCATTCTAGACCATCCTATGCTCCCTACAGGCTTAGAGTGGCCGTGCGGCATACCTTCAATGCACCAAGGGCTGAAATGCTGACATATCTAGGGTTTCCCCTATACATATATATATATATATATATATACAGAGAGAGAGGGGGAGAGAGGGGAATGTTGAGACATCTAGGGTTTTCCCAACATATATATATGTATATATATACATATATACACACACATATATCGAGTGAGAGAGAAATAGACTTTTATTATTATAGTTTATCAACATCCCAACCAAATAAATTACATACATTAAACACAGATCGTATCATCACTGACTCTTCTGACGTCACGCTGGGTCGGCAATCGACTGAACTGCTGGACATAATACTGCGACGTGGTATCTGTCGTAGCATTGGCCTAAGCACCTAGCGCATCTACAACACCCCTAAGGATCGTGGAATATCCTTCCGTGTTGCATGACACGTGCTCAAAGCCGCGGGCTGCATGAACGCCGTTATTAGGTGCCGCCTGTTCTTCGCTCTGTGCTCGCCAGGTCGTACTTCGTATTCGATCGCAGTATAGATTCCAATGCCAATTACCGTTCATTGCCCAGTCACTTCACAGTGTAGTCCTTAAACGCACTCGTCCTATATAAACAATACCGTGACTGGAGTTCCTGTATCATTATAGTAATTTCATTGTCATAGCCATTTCATAGTCATTAGAGTACCCCCCCCCCCCGCAAAAATATAGAAAATATGATATTCAAGTTACAGAGAAAGTATATATTAAGAGCACTCGGCTAGGGTGTCAGACACTATTAGCATTCGACGTTGCAGTCACCTCTAGATAAGATTATTTATTTACAAAATTTGCTACACAACTACCCCGTCTGGCGTCGCCAACCGCCCACTTTTTTGAAACGTAACTGTCTGTTTTTCAACTTAGATAGCTTTCATGCAATTTGCAAATTCCTAGAAAGATCGCTTCTAAACGGTCGAACATGTTGAGATATCTATGGTTTCCCTAACGGCCCTTCTGTGGCAGCACGGACACAAACTCTCAGCGGCTATGATTTATCATATATTCTCAATGACAATCTTATTTATCAATATTTACCGAGCATGATGGCTTAGTGGCAAAGCATTTGCCTTGCAATTGGGAGGCCTGTGTTCGAGACCCACACCGGCCACTCGTAAATTGGTTCTCATGGTTCCAATTTAGACAAGGTATACCGGAGTAGAATAAAAATCGGTTATGACATGAAAACCATTAGCTGCTTTACGGAGCAACTAAAAAAACAACCAATCAAAGCAAACAATCCATCTCACAGATTCACTCCTGTGGTCTGCGCGACTCTTCCCTCAATTAATATTTCATTGTCGATGCATGCATGTGCTGCGTACTGCCTTAAGAATGATTCCAAATTTTTTTAGGCCAATTAAGAATGCTTTATATGGCCAACTTCTCTATAATTTTGCGTCCCGACACCAGGTTAGAGCCAATGGCGGCATTGAGATCTATCAATACCGCGTTCTAAGGTGTCCTCGGTTCTGACAAAAACACTTATTCTCCAGAAATATTATATTATATCGTTTACTTATCGTTTACAAATACTAGATTAAACAAATTTCGGTTGCAATTTTGCGGTCCATACGCTCACTCCAACAATGAGTTTGTGTTAAGCATGTGCACAAATTTGTTTAAACTGAACATTTGCTCGACGACACGGTCAATCGCGTTTAATACATTATCGACGAGTTAACGCAAAGCTGGCCCGACGTCCACGGAAAACCCATTGCTATCAACAGCAACTGGAATCTGATCTTCAACTTTACTTCTACTCCACACGATGGTTATTTTTCGTCTTGTCGTAATATTACCTAGTTATACTTACTTCTTTATATAACTTTGTTATATTAGCATTTTTGAGAATAATAATATAAAGAAATAATAAGTCGTAATAATAGAAATAAATGTTTATTTATTTCTTTGTTATTCCTGTTTTGATTTGATTGTGGCTCATTCCGGCATACCACATCGTCAATAGACATGATGAAGACCAATGTAAGAATGGCCGGTCTTGAATTTGGACTTTTGACGGTCCGAATGCACGCTAATCACCACCACGCTGCCTTGTTTAAAAACGTAACTCAGATTTCTCTAAAAATATACGCTTCAAACACATGTTCGCGGATTATCCTTTAATCAGGCTAGGTTTTAGTTACGGCTACTGTTGGCTGAGTAAACACGTTAGCTTCATAAAGCTTTCTATGTAGTTACCACTTAGGTGTGCGATTCTTATGAGGATATCCGCGGATGCTGCTATGTAACGTAATTCTTTTGAAGGAAAACAAACGACCAATAGGTAGTAGTTGCACAAGTTGCACTACCTGCAAGCGGTGAATTGCCTTACCTCGTTTCTTTACTGTTGTTAAGCACAATTGGCTAAAAGGATAAGCACCGAAAAGAAAACACGTATAGCAGCATGGCTTCAGGACTGGGGGCTCCAGCATCACAGCCTATACATTTATTTTGGAACAGATGTCATTAAACCAGAAGAACCTTCCTACGTTGCCACTCTTTTCTGAGACAAAATCTGCTTTCGATATCGGGTCCCGTGATAGTGTCAAATATTGTTGGGTAGGCTGGAGTTGGACTACTAGTGAACACTAACTATACTTACTCAGCGCACTCTTGAGGGCTAAGCAGATCATTTCTGATGATATTGCGCGCAAGCATGATACGTTCAATCTGACGACTGTGTCCGCAAGACGACAATATCAGTCAAATATTATTCATCATTACATTATTTCACTAATATTGAGTATGCATATAACATTGTTGCATTTAAAACTGCTGATAAACTATGCACCTGGTATAGACGTGGCAATTTGCACATGCAAGTCCAGACCAAAGGTGAGAGGCGCTTAAAATGTTCAGGGCTCTAACCTCTCGTCTCACTTGGTCAGGTATGTTTTTCCATTCCGAGACGATAAGCCTATCAATCGGTACTGTACGCGGCGTCTCCAACCTCAATCGAATTATCCCAACAACCGGTCTAACACAGCCTAACATTAAGTACACAAAACGGTTTCTAACCCGCATTGACAAGCAAAGTACTCGCTTCATTGTGAAACACCTTTTAAGCAAACTAAAGTTTGTTTGAGTGAGCTATTCCCATACCCTGTCAAGATTATTTAATAGCCTTGGAATCTTCTTTAGGTAGAAGAGTGCCACTGCCGCCGGGACGGACAGTTACCGGATATCGCCTACCTCTCCACCACAAAGAGAGATTAGGGCTCTGCGCACTGTCTCGACGATGTGCGCAGTGATGCTTGTCCATTATAATAAATGCGAAGCCTCAGATTGTATCGGAAAGAGTTGGTTGATTCCAAGGATTGGCCGCCGCAACGTATAACTTATTTGGCGTTATGTCGTTAATTATTGCGTTGCTTAGCAATTTGCTAGGCATCGCGAAAGAATGGCAGTCAACGGTCATTATTGTGATCTACGCAGACGATCTAGTAATATTCAGTAGAACTTGTATCGGCTCAAAGGCTGCGTTTTGCACACGTGCTGGATCACTTTTCGCGCACTAGTTTTGGTATCGCCAATACCCATGCCCACTAAACAAGGCTAAATTTACAAGTACGTTTCGACTCGTCGAGACAAATGGCTACACGCAGTGCATGTGTTCTATCCGCTCGTGATAGACATCGTCAATATTGTAACTAACAGATGTAAGAAGAAACCACTTGACGAAAAAAATAGCGTATTGCCTCTGTCTGCAGGAGACCGACCAAATCCTGACGTCTAAAGACGACTGCATCGTTTTCCACACGCTCCCCACGTGCAGTTGAAGTGAAATCCTACGTACGTCGGCGTACTAACAATAGTACTATTAGAAGAATAGTAGTGGCAGCAGTGATAGTAATGGTAGTAGTAGCAGTAGTATATTAGTCAATGTACCGGACGAAATAGTTACTGCTAAACCGATACTGTGGCCCGATAAGCTGTTTTTCATTGCAAGAAGCAGCCAACTTGCCCAGAGAGCAGAGAACACAGGAGCTTTGTGTTCTGTTTCATGTGACGTATTTAGTTGGTAGAGTCAAAATGTTCGCAAATTATGAGCGCGATCAGTTATTGTAGTGCAGTTTTTTATTTGACTCACATAGCATAGCCGCAGCTTTTCTCCTTAAGGGAGAGGTTGAAAAATAGAAGAGGAAGCAAATAAAGAAGATGAAGAAGGCCCTTTGTTCTGTCATTGGTGGCTACGCCATGCTTTGGGGAAGAAGAGGGGGGGGCTCGGTTTAGTGGGGACCGCGGACCGTTGACTTACGTAGACAGCGCGCGAAAAAGCGAGAGTGACACAGACCCGCCAGGCCGAGAGCTGAGAACCAAACAGAACAAAAGGAAAGTGGCGAGCGGATGAGGCATTCAAGCGCGGGAAGATAAGTCAACACACGAGGTCGAGAAAGATAAGAACATAAGAAAAAAATAAAACAAATACAGAGCAAAGTAGGGGGATCATAAATAAAAATAAAGATAAGCCGAGAGAGAGAGAGAGAGAGAGATAGAGGGATAGGGAACGAGATATAGAGAAAGTGTGTCTGTATGAGAGAGAGAGATAGAGGTATAGGGAACGAGATATAGAGAAAGTGTGTCTGTATGAGAGAGAGAGAGGGGGATAGGGAACGAGATAAAGAGAAAGTGTGTCTGTATGAGAGAGAGAGAGAGAGGAGCGGGAGAGGGAGCACCTCGCGGGAAAAGGCCCCAAATGGAAGACCGATGATAGATGGAGGTCACAGATGGGGCCAATGGGGAGGCTAAACAGCTGCCGCGGTCGCTGATGGCACCGCCGGCACGAAGTTGTTGTTGTTATTATTGTTGTTGCTGTTGTTGTTGTTACTGCGAATATTGTTGTTGTTGTTGATGTTGTTGCGGCCGTGTAGCGGTGGACAACGGCAACGGAGCACATGTGTGTCTGTCTGACCGTTTGTCTGTCAGTTACTCTCTCTTTCTCTCTCTCTCTCTCTATCTCTCTCTCTCGGTGTGTTGTATCGGCGTGGCCATTGTCGTAACAATGGCCACTGTTGGCGGTAGTAGCTGTCGTAGCGGTACGAGCAGCCACGGCAGCGGCAGCAGCAGCAGCAACAGCTTTGCCCGTTTCCGGAGCGGATCAGGCGGAAGGCCGCCGCTCCGGTTGTCCGCCACCACTGTGTCCGTCATCGTCGTCGACGACGTCGGGTTTATTTCCGTTCGATGGCCGACAGCGATGACAACAACAACAACGACAGCAACAACAACAACAACAACAACAACAATAACAACAACGGTCGCTAGTGGAGCTGACTACAACATGGTTGCGTTGTTGGTCGGCGACTGACGGCGACTGTGTCCGGCTTCGTCGCGCACGTTCGTGTTCATCCACTGGCCCACCTACAACAACAACAACAAGCAACAGCAACAATCACAACGACAACAACAGCAACACCAATAACAACAACGGCACCAAGAGCAAAATAAACAACCACGACACCCGCAACAACGACACCAAGAACAACAACAACAACAATAACGAGACTAACAACACCGACAACGGCACCATCAACACCGACAGCAGCAAATACTCTTCATTCAGTGTTGTTGTTGTCCTTGTTTTAGCTGTTGCTGTTGTTGTCTTTGCTGTTGCTGTTAATGTCGTTGTTGTCGTCGTCGTCGTCGTCGTCGTCGTCGTCGTTGTTGTTGTTGTTGTTGTTGTTGTTGTTGTTGTTGTTGTTGTTGTTGTTGTTGTTGTTGTTGTTGTTGTTGTTGTTGTTGTTGTTGTTGTTGTTGTTGTTGTTGTTGTTGCTGTTGTTGTTGTTGTTGTTGTTGTTGGTGCTGTTGTTGTGTGTTATTATTTATGTTGTTGTTGTAAACCGCACGGGGCCGGGAGCCAGTGCACCGTTCACTGGTCAATCACCGGCCGCCGTTGTTAGAGCAGCGAGCAAGTCCGTTTGTGCAGATGGGCCGATACGCCATACGCAAACACACCACATACAAACAAAAAAACAAACATACGTACATATATACAAACGTGTATCTATCTACACCCGGCGTGAGTCTGCGTACTAACTTACCGCACCTTCCTACAACACGGCAATCTGCGCAACTCGCCGTGCCCCGAGCGAGCGGCCGCAAAAAGCAGATATGACGACTATGACGAATGCGCGGACGCTCGCTCACACACGGCTTCGAAGTGGCGACAAGAAAAAGCGGCTAGCAAGATATGGATGATGACGATGATATCGATAATAATGACGATGATGATGATGAAGGTGGTGGTTGTTGTAGTAGTGGGGTAGTGATCATAATATTATAACAGCAACAACAACAACAACAGCAACAACAACAACAACAATAACAACAACAATAAACAATCTACTTTGTTTGTACGTCGTGAACGAACGCAGATTGAAAAACCAGCGGCCGCATCAGCAATAGCACAAAAGTGCCAAGTGTCTATAGAAAAGCGCGTGAAATGATCGACTCACCGTCGAGTCGATGGTCGATGAATCTTCAATGGATCCATCGTTGTTAAGGCCGTAGGTTGCCCTGGTGAGAGGTGATCGATCGTAATGCTGAATGAAGGTAAAGACATCGATGTTAATGATGATGGTGGTGATGATGATTTAGATTATTATGGTAATGTTGGTTGTGTCTGGCACGCTGCTGCTGCTTTTGATGATAAAGATGATGATGCTTATTGTGATGGTAATCCACCAATCGCTCGATTCGTGCCAATCAAGTGAGGACCTCGTTGTCTCGATGTCACTGACTGACACGATTAAAGCCGTTCGTCGTCATTGTTCAACCTGCCGCCTTCGATCGATGCGTCGAATTAGCATTCATCATTCACCGCCATCAGTCAGGTCAATCGTTATGTCGTCAGGTCGTCGTCTCATCAATCATTGTGACCAAACGACATCCGCGTTTCGTCTTGTCGACGGAGGGCAGAGACAGTAACAGTAAGAGGCAGCAACAGCAGCATCAATCTCATCAGCATCATCGTCAACAATGGGGCATATCCTGACTAACAACATCGAGACAGCAACAACAGCGAAAACAGCAGCTACAACTAGAACAACAACAACAACAACAACAACAACTACAACAACAACAACAACAACAGCTACAGATACAGCAACAACGGCAGCAGAAGCAACGGCTACAGCAACAACAACAACAACAACAGCAACAACAGCAGCAGAAGCAACGGCTACAGCAACAACAACAGCAACCGTAACAACAACGACAACAACAACAGCAGTAGCAAGAACCGCAACAACACAGTAGGCTAACTCAATATGTCATCGATCGAACGTTGGACCGACCCACCACTTTGACGATCATCATCATCACCGCCACCATCACCACCACGTCCTGCTCCTTGTTCCTCATGCTGGCAACGAAACAATGACTCAATGGGCGCCGCCGTATAGGTCAGCCGGTGCAAGCAGCAAGCAGGCAGGCAACCAGCCGCAAATGCAACACAATAAATTGCGCTATTGGCTCTGATCTGCTCTGGCTGGCCCTGCACCGGCTACCTGGGAGTAGCCGCAGGCACAACGTGGCATTGGCTCAGTGCCGGCTGCTGCTGCTGACCTAGCCTACTGACCGAAGTTGTTGTCATTGTTGTTCCTGCCCCTGTTGTTGTTGTTGTTGTTCCAGCTGCTGTTGTTGTTGTTTCAGCTGCTGTTGTTGTTGCCTTTGATGGTATTGCTGTTGCCATTATTGTTGCTCATATAGTCGCTGTCTATATGCGACTTGGCTTAGAAAAGCAGCAGCATAGCTGGTGGTAAAGCTGTTGTTTGTGTTGTTGTCGTTGTTGTTGTTGTTGTTGTTGTTGTTGCTGTTTGTTGTTGTTTTTGACCGTATTGCTTGTGCTAATGTTGGTGTTGTTTTTGATGGTATTGCTAGTGCTAATGCTGTTGTTGTGCTAATGGTGATGGTGGTGTTTTCCCTGCTGCAGATAGTTGTTGGTGGTGGTGTGGTGGTGCTGTTTCGTAGGTATAGCTGCAACAACGACAGTCGTCTGTGAGGGGTGACCACCCCTGACCCCACTTCCACGATAACTAGATTGACTGTTTTAATCCAGTTTAGTGTTGAAAGCACGTGTAGATGGCGAAGGCAATGCCCTTGGAGCTGTAATGGCCAATGCCCCCAGGCAGGCTGTTGCTGCTGCTGCTGCCACTGCGGAGTCTGTTGCTACTGTTGCTACTGCTGTTGTGTATCCATACAGGGCGACCCTGGTGCAGCCGCGTTACGTCGCAACCCCTCCCGTTTATGGTGGAACCAATATGGCACGAGTCTTCATGGCCTAGTGAAGCCTCTCACCTCGTGCTTTCCTAGTCGTCTTGCGCATGATCCCTAGGCCGCGCGGATCGCGATCATCTGCACGCTTACACCAATGACCGTTCGAGCTTCGTATGCAGGTAGCCATCCGCACCGTCTCTCCTATTGAAGAAAGTGCTTTTCAATAATGGTAATAATAATTGTGGTTGCTGGTAACTTTTTTATCGTCTTCTTCTTGTGCTGCTATTTTCCGACCACTACTACTACTACTACTACAACTGCTACAAACAAATGTTGCATTAAAGTGAATGCAACGAAAATGATTGTAGAACAAATATCACAAGCCACCTTGTCATGAATGTTGTTATTGTTGTAATTGCTATTACAATGATTGCCTTTTTGCTTATTGCTGGTTGTTGTTGCTTGCTTGTCGTTGTTGTTAAAGTTCTCCTGTTTTGTTTAAGTTAAAGCCGTCGTCTAAACTGATGATCATGAGGATGATGATTGTTTGTGCAAATTAAGTACTAACATGGAATGGCTTAATTTCACGCGACAGTTGTTACTGTAAGTTTGCTGTAGACGAAATCCGTCGGCACGGCATTTTGCTTGCTCGACATGGCTGCTGCTGCTACTGCTGCTGCGTCATTGTCATATATTCATGTATGCTGGCGCTTTTTGCGGTTCAACAAGATCGAACAGATCGGACAGATCGAACAGGGGGTAGTCAGCTCAATGAGAACGAAGGTCGCCTTACTTTCGCAAGAAACCTCCTTGGATCTGCGGCAGACGTCACTTACACACTGTGCAATGGAGGCAGAGGCGGTGGTGGTTGTAGTGGCGGCAGGGGTTTCAGCGGCAGCCGTGATGGGGGTAACTGCAGCGGGGGTCTATGACGAAGCCGACGGCCGAGCTTAGCTGTGACTAACTGGCTGTCTGTTGGTCTGTGGTCGGTCGTCGGTCGTTCGTCGGTCCTCAGCCGGTCTGGGTTACCCCCTAACGGCACGAATGTCATCGTCGGCGCGGTTGGCATCGTGTCACCGTTGGTCAAACGGCAATCCGCGATTTCCGTCTCCCACCACCATCATTACCATCATCACCATCTTCATCATCATCATCATCATCACCACCACCAGGAGCAACACCATCTTCATCATCCAGCAATGGCATCGTCATCATCTTTGCCATTACCACAGCCAACAGACAGACAGACAGATGGACCAGCTACTAGACCACGAACCCCGCCAGCGTCGGACAAATCCTGCTGCCAGCGTCGACAAGCAACGTCCTGGTAGTTATGGTAGGAAGGAGCCGTGTCGTCGTCGTCGTTGTTGTCGTCGCCAGCGGTGGCGGCGGCGGCGACTTCGGCCCCGGCCGCGAAAGTAGCGCCGAAAACACCTTTTCATGAGCGGAAGGGCAAGCAAGCATCAGCCGATCCACCGGAAGGGCAAGTGGAACAGGGGGAAAATGGGCACTTCAACCTTCAGTTAACGTTGGCCGTCATCACTGTTGTTGTTGTTGTTGCTATTTTTGTTGTTGTTGTTTCTATTGTTGTTGTTGCTATTCTTGCTGTTGCTGTTGTTGTTTCTATTGTTGTTGTTGCTATTCTTGCTGCTGTTGTTGTTGTCGTTGTTGTTGTTGCTATTCTTGCTGCTGTTGTTGTGGTTGCTATTCTTGCTGTTGTTGTTTCTATTGTTGTTGTTGCTATTGTTGCTGTTGTTGTTGTTGCTATTATTGCTGCTGTTGTTGATGTTGCTATTCTTGCTGTTGTTGTTTCTATTGTTGTTGTTGCTGTTGCTATTCTTGCTGCTGTTGTTGTTTCTGTTGTTGTTATTGCTGCCTTTGTTGTTATTGTTGTTGTTGGCGGCGGCGTTATTGTCATCATTCATTCACTCGGCCCCCGCTTACTCAACCAATATGGATCGCGTATGCCTGCCTCTCTTTCAGCTGCTATTTGGAACCGCGCTACCGGCCGGCCAGCACCAACAGCAGCGGGAGTTACAACAGGTAACGATGCAGCAGCCGATGTTTGTTCCAGCATCACCCACCCCGGTGATGTTACAGTTCGAGCAAAAGGCGTCATTGTTGTTGTTATCATTGTTGTCACTCACAGAGTCAGATAGGAGTCAATCCGTTACATGGCGGACGCGAGCTCACATTGCAGACCCTGGCCTGACTCGCCGATATGCAACGAAAACGTCGACTACGACGACAACAACAACAACATTGACAGCAACAACAACGTTGACAGCGAAACAACATTGACAGCAGCCACAACAACATTGGCCGCAACGACGACAACATTAACCGCAACGACAACAACAATAACAACAACAGCAACAACAACAACATTAACAGCAACAATAACAACATTAACAATAACAACATTAACAACAACAACAATAACAGCAGCACCACCAGCATCATTATATGGTGCACATCCGGTGTGCATTTGCTGGTCTGATCGCCGTTTGCTCTTCATTTAGCAACGCTGCGACGTTGAGTTGTTGGTGCCGCTGCTCTTGTTGTTGCAACTGCTGCCGTTTTTATTGCTAATGTCATTGTTGTCGTTGCTTCGCTGCAGTTGTTGCTGTTGTTGTTGCCTCGCTGCAATTGTTGTTGGTTTGTTGTTGTTGTTGTTGTTGTTGTTGCCGCCGCTGCAATCGCCATTGTTGTTGTTGTCGCTGTTGTTGAAGCGGTTGTGGCTTATTTATGTTGCACCGACACGTGATAATGCCTGTCAACAGCTGTGGCGCGTAGCCAATTCTTCTCGACCGAGAGGCGCCGGACAAAGACCGATAGCTGTTGGTCGGAACAGCTTTCCGTCCGTGGGCGTTAACTGGACAATTATTTCCGTCAACTGATCTTTGTTGTTAGGCTAGAGCTTATTTTCCCTGTGATAGGAAAGACACACTTGTACGATCACACGCACCCACATCCACACAGACGCTTCCGGAGTAAAGTTGCATCATCTAGGCAAATTGCTTGAACTCGCACATGGCGACACACGGGTGTGGGGAGGCGGAAGATTTCTTTAGGAGGAGACTATATTATTAGGTACAGATACAGGTACTGGAGATACAGATTATTGAAGAGAAAATTGTTTTGGCGGCGGTGTCGGCTGTGTTCGGAACCCTGACTTCCTGGTCAGTGACAGATTTAGAGCAGCCAGGCAAAGTTGGTTGGTGCAGTTGCCAACACCTGATATATGAATCAATCTCTTTACACGAACAGCTGCTAGTTGATTTGATGCATTTTACATTTACTTTTACTTACAACTACTTTACTACTACATTCGTTCAAAGCTGCTTATCATAAAAAAAACGTCCTAAAATGTAGTTATGGCAACAACTATTATGAGTAGTATGACATTAACAGAAGGTAATAACAATAATAAATACCGTTTATTACCGCCATTTTAATTGTTTAATTAACTAATCAGCATCAGTGCTTAGAACTTATTTTTAATTACATATTTTTTCTTAAATGAGCACCTAGTCTCGAACACTCCTGCGTCCAAAGGTTAAAGCGCATGATTCTCAACTAACAGCACGGGATGGAACAACAATAATTAATAACTATAATAACGGTTTTCCTCGACACAGTTATAAATACAATGTTAGTTAAATTCTCAACGTGCGTTGCTTTTTGTAGCACAAAATATATGACTGTGACATAAAACATGGCTGTAAATTTCCTTTGAAAACAGACGATACTATACAGGGTATTTTTCTAATAATTTAGCAACCGTGTACATTTGGGGCACAAAATGAAACACATTGTATTATGTTCAAAATGACTCCTAGTAGAATCACAGTGCAGCTCCTTTAAAGTTTAGGCAGTACTATTATGTTAAACATTAGATCAAGCATACTTCCCGTCTGAGTAAGTGCTGATTAAAAAGTAACCGTCGAAAGACGAGTTATCATTAAATATTCAAAACATAAGACGCTAGCATTTGATAGTAACGTTGAATTTATTATAAGAAGCCTCGAAAGAAAGAGATCGTTGCATTGAATATGTATGACTTGGGTATGTCAAGGCATACAACTTAAAAATGCAAATCACATGCGCATTGAATTATATTTCATTTGATAGGTTTTAAAGATAATTCCATTAGATGCCATTAGATGTCTAAGGTAGAACCGATCTATCATGATTCGTTTAACTATCTAATTAAAATTCGTTCACAGTGTATTGCATCTAAAATCATTATATAGTTACGTATATAGCGATACTTGCCGCATTGTGTCAGTATGCGTTGCCCATACATGTTGGTGCCTGCCGTGAAATTCTGCCAGCTAACCAGTTCTAATCACCAGTACGTACGCGTATATAGAGTACTAGTAATATCGGTAACGGTGCCTTGATAATTCGTTAACAAGTTAGTTCTGCACAGCGTACATATATAAAATATATTCTTCTATTCGCTTCCGGCCCTGTCATACGGACGCGGACCTTCTTCGTGTCGTGTGGGCCCTTCTACAAACAAACACGCGAAAGGGTCTCTCCCCCCCCCCCTCCCGGGACACACTTCCTTCCTTCTGTGCATGCATACATACATGAATGTACGTATGTATATTTATATGTGCATCCTGTATTAAATGCTGTATCGCTGGCTGCTTGCTTACAGCGACGACGCATTGCTTATGAATGTTTACCTATTCCCTGCGGCCTCTTCTTCATACAGTCATCATCGCAATAAGCAACCGAGCAATACTATGTTTATGTACAACAGCTAACAGTTTGAAACTGCAGATACACTTCACATAGGGTAGTCGTCAGCGTTGCTAAACACAGCAGGCGGAGAGAAAGTCGGTGGCAGCGGGACAACCTTAATGATTCGGGCTTTGGACAGTTGTTCGCGCTGTTCCAGAGGGGGACCTGGATGCCGGTGTTAGGCTGGTGTCCATGCCCCTTCTTGTCTTGCCGTAGCGATTTCACATCTTGCGACTACAGCCGGATCACATGTACCACCAATACGGTGCAGTACCTCGATGTGTCAGTTGCTAAAGCTAGGGCAATTCATGGCGGACGGGCGGGTGCGCAGTTCTGGAAGAATCGCGCGGCTTCGCGTCAGCTCGGCGACGTTCCTTTTTCACGATCGATACCCGATGATATCTGATACTAATTGGCGCAGTCTTCGCGCTCTGCAGTACTTTGCTTAATTTTTCGGAAAGACAAACCGATGTAATAAACATATTCACACAGCTCAGGACACGCATATATGCCAATATTTTGTTGGGGCATAGCTAACGTTAGCTGTGTCCTGGCCTCGTGGGGAGGCCTATTATCTTATCTCTCATTGAGGTTAATATTGGAATCACCTAGATTCGATCTATCAGATCTACGATTAGATCCAACAATATTCGGGGGACGAAGCAAAAAGTAGCGTGGAGTTAGCACAAATAAATCTCCCAGTCGTTTGTTCTTTGTCAATTTTTATAGAATTAGTTTGCTCTCTAGCCATTTTTAAGCCATCTATTTCGACAACAAAAAGTCCTCTATTCTTGGAATAACGGAGGGCTTAAACAATGGCTAGACAGCGAAACTTCAGTGGAAGTATTTTAGATCCAGCTGGTTCTACGTAGGAACGATGTGAACGTTCGCAACTATATGTGTGTATATATACATAGAATATTACAGCGCGAATTATTCTCTATTGGCGCTTAGTCTCATGGAGACTTCATTTGGTATATATATAATATATATATATATATATATATATATATATTTCCGCGTTGATATGAAGTCAAAAGGAAATTAAATCAAACAATTAATACATATGATCCTGAAAAAAATGTTAGTAATTCACGTATATCTACACTGCTTGCGTTTTTCGTCCCCATGAACGACGACTGCTAAATTTAGTTGTCTTGGCGTTAATTGCCGTTGCAGTGCAGCAGACGAGTGCTTAGCTGTATTCGATATGAGGCAATTGAGAGAAGATTCGCCCGCCTAAACTTATGGGGATTCATTGGCTAAGTGGGCACACTCAGGATACACACAATACACCCAGGATGGCATCAGCGTTTATTATCCGTTTCGTTCGTATCGATGATTAAATTGCGGATACTACCTAATCAATATTACGTTTGCTGCTCGTGTTCCTGTCTATTTGCACGTCTGGGGCCGCACATACTGTGTGCTTCTGTGAGGAGCGCATTGCTTTTGTCTATGTGTTTGGCGGCGATATAAGTCAGGGATTGTACTACGTAGTGTGGATATATCCACGACTTGAAAATGTTGACATCACTAGCGGGAAGCTGGTGGCTGTATATCGGGAAAGCTCGCGTTGAGTTAAGGCCATCGGCAAATCTTCGGTGGTCTTCATCAGGGGGCTATATACATACATATATCGTAAATGGCATACGAGAAAACTCGCGCTACTGTGCTAGAGTCACGTACTCGCATACGTCAGCATGCATGGTGCCTCCCTGTAAAACTCATCTTGTTGAAGATCTCAGTAAACTCGTGGGCATGACAGCGGCAGACGACAAGTACATATTATGTGACGAAAGTAACAAGAACACTAGTATTCGTTGTGCTCGGTGGCGGTATAAGAAACTGAACTCGACCTGGAACCACATACGACCAGGAGAAACCAAAACTCATTAACAAATAAATACTGCTCCATATAGGTATGTTGACATAGGTAGTACATATAGGAGCAGGCTTTGCCACGTCCACCAAACTATCGTTCACTATCGTCAACAACAAACACGGAACAACAGCTTGATGAAAGTGGCTCAACGTGTTTCATACCGCGTGTCTTAATCTCTTAACGCACCCTCTGTCGATATGCATTTATTCACCCATTTACTTTCTGTTTATTTTTTATCGGCAGCCGTGATTTTTAAGTTGTTACTTTATCTGTCCTGGGAAATCAATGCCCTAACGGATGGACGGGATTGAGTGAGGGGACGCAACCGGTAACGACCCCTCGTCACGGCAGGTGACAGGTTCGTTACCGGCGTGACACACGTACACTGTCGAAGCGATCGTTGTTCTGATTTGCACATTTTAGAATTAGTTGTTAAAATCATGGTATACACATATATGCTATATGTACGTTAAACAAAGAACCCACAGATACAAACGCATAAATTAATTATTTGTATTCATTGCAGTGCGCTCACTCATATCATCAGGATGATCGTCGTCGTCGTCGTCGTCATCATTAGTTATGCAATAGTATCATCTGTAGTTGAAATGGTAGCTGTCTGTCTGTCTGTCGCCGGATGGCATTTTCAAGAGTGGATCTGTGGCTGTTGCGAGTGATTTGAATAGAGTCGTCATTGCGGCTTGTTTTTCTCCTTTCTTCTACCGCTTCCAGCCTGCTGATGCACCCTTCCGCCACAGCGCGACGAATGATGTCGGCGCTGTCTTCATCGTCAGCTTTGCACGGCTGAGTGCCAGCTCAGCACGATCTACTGGAATCACTTGACGGTACCAGTAGTAGTAATAGTAGTAGTGCAGCTGTTGTTGTTGTTGCGGTTGTTGATGGAGCAGTAATGTGTTAGTAGTATAGCAATAATTAACAACAACAACAACAACAACAATATCATCATCATCATCACCACCACCACCACCACCACCACCACCACCACCACCATGATCGTCGTTGTTCTCCTATACAGCGAGCGGGTATGTCGACTTAGTCGTCAGACGTCGCTGGTACCACTGGGCGATTGGATCGAGTCGATGTTGACGTCGTCAGCCAACCCCCGTCAGTTTGTCGGTTGGCACTGTCATTGATTGGCTTTGCCCATTATTATTATTATTATTGCTGTCTATCTGTTTGTAAACGTACACTAACCACACTGTGTACGTCGGTCGCTGGGCTCATCCATGCCGGGCCCTCACCTGTAGCAACAGCAGCAGCAGCAGTAGGATTTTGGCAGCCGCCGTTAGCTCATCTACCATTACTACGATTCTCATAACCATGATCAACAACAGCAGTAGATACGAAGGCAGCAGCTGATACAACCAGCGCAGTAGTGGTACGGCAATATCGTTTTTAACTACTATGCATGTTGTTGTTGTTGTTGTTGTTACGAACAGCGCTATTCAATTAGAACCAGGGGCGACATGCGTGGCAGGACTATTCAACCGGAACCAAAGGTGGCGGTATACGGCTAGCGCCAGGGGTGGCAGCAGCGGTGTGGGCGACGGCGTGGTACTATTCGAACTGAACCAGCCAAAGACGGCCATGGTATTCCAGCACCTTGACCGGAATCAACACCGGGTGCAGCGATAGCGGTTCCGTCAACGAGGGCCCGTTGTCGGGCTACGCCGCCCCGCGCGCGCCCGCGCTCGAGGCCCTGTTCAGTGCCCTGAATCCACCTTCTCACAGCTACTGTGATCGCCACAGCTGCCGAGGAACCGCCGTGTCTTGAGGACCACCAACAACAACAGACCGACACAAAGCTTCAAATGCAGGCAAGCTTGGAGGAAAAGGGCAAAGCTTGCACCTCGATCTCTCCTCCTCCTCCTGCTGGGGCCGTCACCACGATCAGTTCCCGCTGCTACCATTCACTAGCCACTACGAGCAAACGACCAAGTCGCCCTCTAGAATAGCAGCCGTAGGGTTGAGCGACGGAACGCCAAAAACAAATCACGACGACGACAAAAACAATGACGACAATTACGGCAACGACATCGTAAACAACAAACAACGACACTAGCCACAACGCCAGCTAGGTGATAATGTCATCAGTATTTCCAAGGTGGCAATGTCAGGGCAACAACGATATCAACAATAACACCAACAACAATAGCAACAACAACAGCATCAACCACCAGCACAATAAACAACTGCAACATTACCAATAGTAACAACAACAACAACAACAAAGACAACAACAATAATCAACAGCAAAAATTACAGCACTGTGACGACTAAATCGTGACGATCGTAGCAGCAGCGGCAACAACAAAACTGCGAAAGCAACGTCGACAACAACAGCAACAACTGGAACAACAACAACAACAACACCAACAATCACACGCGCGTTCCGGCTGTTGTCCACAGCTGTTTCTATAGCATGGACTGTTTTTCACGCATCATTGCTGCGGGAATAACTGCGGGAAACAGCTGATACCGCCCTCACTAATGCCAGCACTTGCACGCATGTCATTGACATCTTGTTTAGTTTTCGCTGTCCTTGTCCCCGTTGTCATTGTTGCCGCTGCTGCTGTTGCAGCTGCTGTTGTTGTTGATGTTCAAGTTATTGTTGCTGTTTGACAACAATCACAAAATGTGTGATTGTCGTCGTCGCTGTGTTGCTGCCATGCTTTTTGCTGTTTATTCGTGATTGCCACGTTTGGTCGCCACTACGCTGGTGGACGCATTATTGTTGTTATATATTTTGTACATATACGAAAGCTGTTGTCGTTCTTGTTGTCGTTGCTGGCTATGCGGGTTTTGCAGCTTCGCATATGTGTAAAAACTGGAAACTTAGAATTAGGTAATCGATTGCCATCGTTGTAGCGTTTCTTCATTCAATACGACGACTGTTCTTATATACGGCAGTAGCGCGGCAACTTGTCGGCGACAGATACAACTCGACTCGATTAGCAAGAAACTAGCAGTTTCAGGAAGACGCAGTTATCATTGTAATACTGGTAGTGATATTAGTTAGAGTTCGAAGCAGCAGTAGTAGTAATGGTATTAACAGCAGCAGCAAATTTAGCTTTCAAATTCAACAGCTGGAGCAGCAGCAGCAGCTATAACGACCAATATGGCAATTTGACAGCAACTTGGCCGGAAGCAGTTCTGCGCTGCCAACCCCCCAATGCTCTGGTCAAGTCTGCATCACCCCTTCTCCATGGTCGAGGGCAAAGCGAGCAGGGGTTCGCATATACGTACTACTAATAGAACACATAGTTGACGTATGGCGAATAGAACATCTAGTTGCGGCATGCCGATAGTTTTGTCCCTTGCATTGACGGTTCGGGCCCCACCTGGACGCGCCTGTCGGCCATAGCTCGGTGTACAGCGTGCGGGCGGGAGTTCACCTGCCTTCCTTCCGCCAGCTCCGAAGGAACAACAAGGGCATGAGTGGAAGCCCTACAAGCGTCATTCGCCGCCGCGGCCAACGACAACGACGACGACGACGACGATCAAATAGGCGCCCAGATGGGGTTGGGGGCAGCGTAGCAGCAACGGCAGCATCAACCCGCGTTCAGCTGGCGCCGCAGTATGAGTAAAAGCTGGTTTATCGTTTGTGTGTGGGGCATCTAGGGGCAACGCTAGTTAGGCCGTGGCTCTATGCCATGTGAACCGGGTGTCCCTGAAGGACCCCTCGTTACAGCGGCGAACAGTGTTCGGTGATGACGCGGCATGGCGGCAGCGTCGACAACGGCTAACATTAGAACAACGACGACGACGGCAACAGCAACAACAACAACTGCAATAACGTCATTATCGTCATTTACGTTTTTGTCGTCAGCATCGTTAAGTTGTTGTTATTGTCGTTGTTGTTGTCGTCGTCGTCGTCGTCGTCGTTGTTGTTGTTGTTGTTGTTGTTGTTGTTGTTGTTGTTGTTGTTGTTGTTGTTGCTGCTGTTGCTGTTGTTGTTGTTGTTATTGTTGTTACTGATGTTGTTGTTGTTGCTGCTGTTGTTGTTGCTGTTGTTGTTGTTGCTGTTGTTGTCATTGTGGTTGTTGCCCGCCGCTGCCGGTATCGGTTATCGTCAGTTCATCGTCTTCACCGTCAGGCATTGTAGGCGTGTTGCCGTTCCGTCTAGGAACCGGTCGGCCCATCTTTGCATTGTCTCATTGCTTTGTCTTCCTGATCGATTGCCGAATTCACCGGATGCCCACCACCCGTTGGCCCGCCCGGCTTAGCAGGTGGTGGTCGATAGGCAGGTAGGCGATTTTTGGTCGAGCGAGTCGCGTTTTTTTTCGCCCTTTACGATGCTTCAGTCAACTTTACGACTCGGGCGCTCGTATCGCTCGGGTTTACGATACGAGCACATCATTCATCCATTCCTCAATTCCTTATCCCGTCTAGCATTGTGCCAATTGTTTAGTACCAATAATGAAACGGACGCTGCTTGTGCTGTTGCTGCTACCGCGGTTAGTGGCGGTTAGATCCTGCGACATCCTGCTACTAACACTGCGTTGAGCTATATGGTTTATAGTGTAATTCTTGTTACGCAAACTTTAAAAACCCTGCAGAAGCCCACAACTCTGCAAGACTCTGGAGCCGGAACCAAAGCCCATCACCCTGCTGCAGGACTCTGGCCCGATATCAAAGCTCACAACCGTGCAGGACTCTGGCCTGGAACCAAAGTCCACAACTCTACACGACTCTGGCACGGAACCAAAGTCCACAGCCCTGCACGTCTCTGGCCATGAACCTCTACGTATGTCGACAGTCTACGACACCCTGCTCCGACACCCTGGGAGGCCATGTTGACATCCTTGTGAGGACGGAAACATGGACAAGTTTGACACCATTTGATTTTCTGGGTTTCTACGCCGTGCCGTTCTCACTGCCCGGCCTAAAGAATTGCCCTCGAAAACCCTGAAATATATCGTATTCTAATCATGATGTATGCGGCCTGCCTCCACGTTTAGAAGAAAATTACGTCATTGCTCTATGAGACACTAGTATACATTAATTAGGACATTGTTCGGCCTACGTTAGTTCAGAGTCCGCGCATACTCTCGTCGAGAATCCTATCAATGGTTTGCAATTAGTGGTTTTTGTAGTGGTTGTCAATTTCAATGCTCATATAAACCAGCCTGATTAAAACCGTGCGGTAGAACTTTGAGACCTCCTCGCCGACTATAGTAATTGGCTTATTAGCTTCGACATGATACTGACGTAACTGACAGCTCGCTTATTGACATACTTGCAATCACCGGCAATACCAAGGCTCTTAGGATTGAACATGCCCCACAAGCTTGTTAGCCCTGGTTGATCGTTCGGGACACATTACTCAGAGCATCGACACTACGCCTTATTGCTTGGATATTTCAATAACGTACGAACGTGAACAACTCGGGTGGAACTTCACTATGCAAGTAGTCATGCATGTTGTAGTCATATGCTATCGAAAGCATTATATGCTATCGAAAGAAAAACAGTGGATGGATTAGGCAATAGAACAGAACATAAGAACGAGTCGACGAACTGGTAACACGTCATCGCGCAGTGTACACTCCTTTACCTGCATGTGCAGCCAAAGGTAACAGGCACAAATCGTAACGAATGTGATAGGATATGTCGACTTAGCATGGACCTTTTGTCGAGCTCGGTGTCGTGGTGCATTCGCCTGCGCCTCACGACCGGAGGAGACACATAGCAGGTGCTGCACAGATTCAAGTCCCACCATTGCATGTTTGTATTTATGGGATCCGTCTTAGGAAGCAGTGAAAAAGCAGTCCCGTGGACGTTCAATGTCGACTGAGGGTTAGCTCGAAAAAAACATGGACCTTTTGAATGATGCACCTGTATTCGTACTTCTACTACGATACGTATATCATCTTCTTCTTCTTTTCTTCTACGGCCAGCACTGCGATTCTACTAGGTTACGAACACTAATGACATCCTACGATTGCCAGAAGCTAGAGTTACAATCTATTAAATAGTTCGATATAACGTCTACAACTAAAACCCGTACCGCTACTAATTCCAGCGGCACGATAAAGGGCGACTGATGCTACAGGTAGCGGCGTGTGGCTATCGAACATGCGGAGCCGTAGCCCTTGTCTTGCCGGAGTTGTTGTTGTTGTTGTCGTTGTTGTTTCTGTTGTTGTTGTCGTTGTTGTTTCTGTTGTTGTTGTTGTTGTTGTTGTTGTTGTTGTTGTCGTCGTCGTCGACTTCTTCTTCGTTGATTCTGCTTTTGATTTTCTTGCTTTCGTCTAATAGTCGTAACAGTGCTAGTAGAAAGTCGCAGGAGTGGCAGTCGATGGATGCTCCGAAAAATCTGTCATGCGACTGATTTCGTTACGTGGCGATTGCGGTAACGTAAGGCGAGAACATCGACGGCAACAACGGAGGCAACAACAGGAGCAGCAGCAACGACAACAACAACAACCACAAACACAGCAACAACAACAACAACAACAACAACAACAACAACAACAACAACAACAACAACAACAACAACAACAACAACAACAACAACAACAACAACAACAACAACAACAACAACAACAACAACAGCAACAACAACAACAACAACAACAGCAACAACAACACGCACACAAACACCAGGTGAACAAACACTAACGCTATCCTGGTACTATCATGGAAGTGCCAGCAACAGCGAGTAGCGGCATACGCAGCCACCGCCGCCGCTATCACCATGCTAAACAAGCTCTACACATATTGGATGAAGTTTCTTAAAGCTTCGGACTCGAGGACTTAATGGCTGTGTGTGTCGTTGTTGGCTGTTGTGGTCGTGGTCAACATGTCTGTCTGCTGGACAACAGACGCACTGCGTACAACAGCAGCTGCTGGCATGAGAACGCTATGGTGTCTGCTGAACGTACGAACGATGTCGACGAAATGACACGTAATCCCGAGCCGGGTGGTGTTTGTGAGGAGGCGGCAGGGGGGGGGGGGGGTGGAGGGGGGTTGAGCAATACAGGCTTAGTGGGTTTGTGAGTCCGACATCACTTGTTAGGAAGACAGCTGCCAGCTACAGCGCGCAGGTCTATTGTGCATTCCCGAAATCTCCTATGATGAAATCTCCTAAATGATACAAAACAAAACTTGGAAACGAATTAGTGATGGCAGCCTAAGGCCTCGCTCTCGAGCCAGCCAGCCACCCAGAGAGAGAGAGAGAGAGACAGATTTCAACACAATCAGTAAGGCGCACAACCACAAATGCAGTTCGATTCGATTGTGCCATACTAGACCACACAGCCTATGGATGATAGTAGACCGTAGTTCACCGTAATATACCTTATATACTAGACGCGGGGTCGTGGGTTCGATGCCCCGCTACGACATACGACCTTTCGAAGCGAGCTTTTATCTCGAAGCCACAATCAGCAGCAGCATCTTTTTCGTCCTCATCATCATCATCGCCATCAACAAGCGCAACAACACTTGTGCCCTCATTTGACTTCGAAGAAAAAAAACAATGCGGCCGTAAGACGACGGCAAATCATTGACAGTACAAGGAGTGAGAGAGAAAAAGCGTGATGAAAAATATTTAGGAGTGAGATAAATAAACGATCTGCTCTAAAACAAGCGATCCTATGTGAACGGGCCATGGATACACGTTGGTACTAGCACCTGTTTCATTTCCATTTAACTCACTGGATCAGAAACGCGTATATATATATATATATATATATATATATATATATATATATATATATATATATATATATATATATATATATATATAAATCCAAGCATACATAAGTATGCATACTCAAGTGCATACTTAAGACCAACTTTATTAGGCATACTTTGGTTTTTGGGGGTGCCACAGGAAGGGTATGTACATTCTTCGGGTTACGATGCCCGCTTTAAAGGGAAATAAAAATTTGCCCGCCCGTGGATATCTTGGATCTTGAACATGTAGATGACTTTCCCGTCTTCTCAATGGCGTCGCTCACTGATGCTCTGAAAATGGCATGTTTCTTTCATTGAGCTAACGTGTCATATTAAAACCCGGTGCCCCGCGATGCGACTTTGATTATAAACTATATGACAATATATATGTATATACGCTACCGACTCAACAAGCTGAATAAACTGGTATCTGAAATGCGAAAACTCGAGTTCCTCGAGCGCCTCAGGCCGAGGTTCCCCTAAACGCTGATGTTCCACCTAGGATAGACGTCCTGTTTGAACAGTGAGTCTTAATCGCGATACGGCGAATGTTTACGTGCCAATTGCAACCTACGGAGCCACCGGTATATTGCATCGAAAGCAATAAGCATAATGACATAGACGATTGCTTAGCACACTACTAAATGAACACACGCACGCTCATCATCATGGCGCGCAAGATACAAAATTATCTCCGCAACTTTCCAATATGCAACACACGCCGTATTGCACCCACTTATTTGAAATAAATCAATGCCCCTACCCGAGTTTCACAGTGCTCGATGACTTGACTTGCTTGTATTACATACCCCTCTATAAACGGCGACATAGTCTACAGGGCTATTGCGATAGTCACATATTATACATATATATATATATATATATATATATATATATATATATATATATATATGTATATGTATAATAAATATAATAATATATATATATATATATATATATATATATGACAAATGTGACAAAAAAATGATATATATATATATTTTTTTTTTTGGGGGTTTTCCGTAAGGCTAATGCCCGTGTACGGTTTTTTTCATGTCATGGTAATTTTTTTCATCCGCTCCGGCATTTACCTTGTCTAAATTGGAAACCATGCAAACCAATTTAAGAGTGTCCGGTCTGGGTCTCGAACCCAGGCTTCCCGAATGCAAGGCGAAGGCTTTGCCAGTAAGCCATCTTGCTCGTTTAATATATGTATATATATATATATGTTTATATTTATATATATATATATATATATATACAAAGTTGGTCATTGAACTTGACATGGAGGAAACGTTGACTTATGTATGCTTGCATATATATATATATATATATATATATATATATATATATGTGTGTGTATAAATCTATTTGGCATCAACCTCCAGGCTAGCCAATGCCCGACCGTTGTGTACCGTATGTCGACCGTATCCGTCCATCCATTTGTCGTGTGTTGAAGCTTCTTCCGCTAGGACGCGGACGCCGCCGCCGCCGTCGTCACTGCCGAAGCCGCCTCTGCCACCGACGACGACGACGACGACTGCCTTCGATATGTCTTCGGCTCAATCGTTGGTCAGTTGGTGCCGCCGCCGCCGCCCCCGGCTCTGCACTTTGTCAGCAGTTAACCAACCACAACCACAACGGCAGCGGTGGCCATAGCAGCAGCGGCAGCAACGACCACAGTCAGTTGGTCAGTCAGTTGATCGGCAGCCATAGACAGCAGCAAGGCCGACCGACCGATCCAACTGGCCGACGATCTGCTCGCTCCAACAACAAGAACAAACGACCTAGAACAAAACCGAGAAGAACGAAGAGGAGAGAGCAACTGATGCAACAAACACGCACTGCTGTGGTAATCTTTGTCGGCGGCGGTGTTGCCGTTGTTGGTTTTTTTTTGCCATCGGGGGTAGCTTGGCCGCGGCCGCACCTGTCATTGCTGTTGTTGTTGTTGCTGTTGTTGTTGTTGCTGTTGTTGTTGTTGTTGTTGCTGTTGTTGTTGTTGTTGCTGTTGCTGTTGTTGTTGTTGTTGTTGCTGTTGTTGTTGCTGTTGCTGTTGCTGTTGTTGTTGGTAGTGGTGGTGGTTCTGTTGTTGTTTTTGTTGTTGTCGTCGTCGTCGCGTGATTTCTCATTGGTGACAGCTCTGTCTCGTGTGGTTGCTGTTGTTGATTTTGCTATTGCCGCCAGCTTAGCTGTTGTTGTTGTTGTTGTTGCTGCTGCCGGTTTTGTCACTGGCGGACGACTCGCTGTGCTTTGCTTTGTTGTTGTTGTTGTTTTTGTTGTTGTTGCTGCTGCTGCAGCTGGTTTTGTCATTGCTGAACGACTTTGCTCGGCCGTTGTTGCGGTTATTGTTGGCTTTGCTATCGTCCATAGCTTTGTCGTCGTCGGTGTTGTTATTATTGTCATTGTCGTTGTTGTTGTTGTCGTTGTTGTTGTTGTTGTTGCTACCATCAAATTCTATTCGTGTTGTCGGCCTGCAGACGACAGGGATGACGGCCGCATAGCGGTAGTAGTGGTTCGGATGTAGCCAGCCGAAGTTATCGACGTCGACGACCGTAACCGCATCAACTATTGGTTATGCAAGCGCGCATTTGACGACGCTTAAGATAGCAACGACGGCACAAACCATAAGAATAACAACAGCAAAAACAGCAGCAACAACAACAACAGCTACAACAGCAGCAACAACAACATAAACAACAACAACAACAGCAACAACAACAACAACAACAACAACAACAACAACAACAACAACAACAACAACAACAACAACACAACAACAACAACAACAACAACAACAACAACAACAACAACAACAACAACAACAACAACAACAGCAACAACAACAACAACAACAACAACAACAACAATAACGACTGGGCGTCGAAAGCCGCCGTCCATCAGATATGGTGATTGCGGCTGCCAACCACTGGCTTATGTTGCGCTAGGCCCGATGACGACAACAAAAAGCCAACAAAAGCAGCAGCAACAACGACAACAATACTAGCAACATCAGCACTTTCTACCACTGCTGTGACACGGTTATGATCGGTCCGCGATAACGTTCGGCACAGTGCAAGCGTGCAATCTGTTTGGGCCTTACGTTGTGCTACAACAGCTTAGCGTAGACAAAGCCAACCCCTGGGCAAACGCTCGTTACCGGCAAGCTATATATATATATATATATATATATATATATTATGCCCTTAATTGTTACAATTGTTAAAAATGTGTAATTAAGGATTATGATTATTATGGATTGTAATGAAGGCCATGTAAGCTCAACAATTGCCAATAGCGCGACTCAATGTACGTTTTACATCGGCGCGGCACATCAACTCTAATAGAATGGAACGTCATTTTGTAAATTCCAAGCGCTTTAAATATAGCCTGCAATAGTGGGTAGATAGCGCGATGCGATTGATAGTAGGTTAGTTGGCAACACCAAAATTATTGCTAGAAATGCTAATCAAACAAGAGAGCGACGGCGTGGAGCTGCATGATTGGTGATGGTATCTGAAACACATCGGTCGACAGTGGGCGCACACACACTTGGGATTGAGCTCTGGGAACCTACCTAGCAGCATAGTTCATAGGGAAGCTTGTGCACCGGATAGCTAGTGATGTGGTCCACGCCATAAATGGTGTCGATTGGTCAGACAGTGAGTAAAACGCATCTCGGCAGTTTTCGAAAGTCCAAAAGTCCGTTTAGGAAAATTTGCCTTTTCTTTACTTCCAGGCTACCCAGTTGCGTTGCAAAAGATATTTCCATATGAGTGTGATGCCATATGAAGCTCCCGGCGCGACGGGAGTCTTCGGGGACGTACGATGGATGCCATAGCGGCCGTGCTACTACTGGCCAGACGGGACACGTGGACTGCGAAGGAGATGCCACTAGGCGTGAATGGTACGCAAAGGTGGACAAATTTGAAGACAAATTCTGCTAGGGACCCGTAGAATATTTTTTTTGGGATCAATGCAGTCGGCCACCGGAGCAGAACTTCATGGCTTTCGTCTTGCTGACGTTCATGGTGCCAGACCGTTCTGTATGCTGAACGCAAACTGATTTTCTTTCAGTCAACGCATACGCGGCAAAAAATGACAAGGTCCAGCGCGGTCAGCGCAAAAATACGTGGTGCCTGCTCACACCACCATCGAGCGTGATTGGGTTCGCCCGAAGGTTAGACGCGAAAAAACAAAGGTTTCGTTGCTCCACTCCAGCAGCGGCTAGCTGTGTGCAAGTGTGAGGTGTTAGAACGTGCATAAAGCGTTAAAAGTTTTTTCAGTAGTTCTCATCAACTCGTAGCGCCAGTGATAAAGGCAGCGTTGCCCCTACAGACGGGATGCTATTTTGAATGTCTAACATATCCTTGTGCCGGTAATCTGTTACAGTTTCCACTGTTCTCACTAGATCACGAACAAAGTTTGCAGTGCCATGGCTCATAGGCCCGGGAGTATCTGGAGATATTGCCACAATGACAGGGCCTTAAACCAGTACCTACTAAACGTACATTGGGCAGCTATAAACACCGCATGACATCTCGGAGACGGTTGGGTATTCTGGATCACTTCTTGCTATACTTGTGGTCGTGCATGTGTCCAGCATTTGTTTTCTGAGGTGTTCATTTAATGAACCAGGGTCGATAGCTACCCTCACTGCTTCCTATGCCTTATTTATCATCCATAAAATCACAGGTTGTATGTCATCAGGCACTGTTTTAGTGACGCCGCGTAAGAAACTGGGGCCAAATCGACAGCACTTCCAAATCCGAGACCACCTGCAGCTACAGAAAAGCACGCCCTTTTCTATAAATGTTCTTCTAGTTTAACATTTAGAACTTTCTTCTTTCCGCACGCATCACAAGAAAGGGGTTCGCATATTTTGAGTGATCGATATATTCAATTTGGTGACTTCCCCACACGTAGTGGTCCGGGTCCTAATATATATATATATATATATATATATATATATATTGGACAGAAAGGAATTCTCTTTACATTCAAATGAGAAAAAAAAACGAAAGAGTTAACCGATTTTAATCCTTCAAAAAGTGCTCTCTATTGCTCGCCCCAACCATCCCCATGTCCTAACGAAACTATTGATTCTCAAGGCATAGAATTCTGATTTCTGCATCTCGAAGAATGTCTTTACGTGTGTTTTTACTGCCTCTGGTAAAGTGAATTTCTTTCCCTTTAGCTAGCTTTGCAGACATCGGAATAGGTGGAAGCACGACAGCGCCAGTGAAATCTAGTAAGTACGGTGAATGCGACTAAATTTTCCAATTGAAGCTTGCTACCTTGCGAAGGCTGGGCAAATTAACATTAATAACGAATTGTCATGCTAAATCACATGCGGCCTCGCGTTGTCCTGGTAGACTCTAACGCCTTTTCTATTAATGAGACTGTGCCTCCTCCCTTAGAAGGCGGCAAACACTCAGTCAACCTATTTACAGTAGACAACCATGTCTATCGTTTGGCTATTTAAAAGAAACTCGTAGTGGGAGATGTTATACGTAGCCCAGACACACACAGGGCAAAAGCTTGCGTACATAGGTAAATCTCTTTAGCATTTTCTAGGTAGTTGGCCGGGGCGCATCAGGATTTTCCACGTTTGCATTGGCGTAAAATACCCACTTTTAGTCAGAGGTCACTATTGGATCCAAGAACGGGCTCGCTGCTGTGCCTGGCGAGTCAAGAAGAGCATTTTGCTAGAGGCTCTATTGTGTTGCGCTATTTCAAATCATGGGATACTCATTGGTTCAACTTTGATACGTAACCATGAGCGGCAAAGACGAGTGACGATGGTTGATTGAGACACATCGAAATCCACTTCTAATTCACGCATCTATTTCACAGTTGCGGGTGGGCGGGCGGTCTTTTTCGATCGTAATAGGGCGCGTTCATCACGGAGTTTATCTAGAAGGCTTAAGTTGCCCGAACGGAACTTGCCAAACCAATTGTAACACAAAGTCGACGTCCAATTCGACAAAATCCATACAGCAAAAACGACGACCAAAATCGCCTTACGAAGCTCTTGAAGTCAGTCGTTTGGACTCACATAGAGATCAATTTTGTAAGCATAGCAGATTTCTCAGAGGCGCGGCGGGCCTTTCAAAACACATGATAAATGTTTTTTCCAGCCTAATATGTGTGAGGTTAGACAGACATTTATTTATAATTGCATTTTGATTCAATATAACATTGCCTCCGTAGTAATAGTCAAACTGTGAACTGTAAGTTTTTGTATATGTATATATATATATATATATATATATAAGCGGCAAGGAATAGCGATCCCCATTGATAAAAAAAAAGTTTACACATATAATGGTTATCTTTGTTTGGTATTGCTGAAAGTTGCAGGGCACTTGGTCTATTGTAGACTGTTATTGTGCGCCATTGCATTATAACTATTATTAGTATTGTCTTCGGCTGTCATTTGACGCAGCCTGGCGTGCTGGCAGTGGCCTCTGTTAGCGAATGTTGCTGGATGATTCGGTGTTGCACAACGATTCATTCGCAACTAGACCAACGTATCAGCGCTCGATGTCTGCTGGTCCCTTATCTGACCGCTCGAAGCTCCGTTGATGGCGCACGCGTAACACCGACAACAATAACAACAACAACAAAAGGAACAACAAAATCAATAACAACAACAACAGTAGCAACAACACAACAACGCCAACAACAGCAAGACAGCACGGCAAGCCGGTGCAGGAGTCAACAACAAAACGAATTTGAAGCGGATCGAATAAATTGAGAAGCAAGATTAAGAGTACGTAAGTGAGACAATCAAAGAAATAGAGAGAGAGCGAGAAGGGAGATGAAACAGAGAGAAACGAGGAGGAATAAAAGGGCAGAAATTACGGAATAAGATTGGGTCTTACGTCCGTAAAGGTCAGAAATAGATTGCTGTTTGGAGCTGCTGTGCACGCGAGCCCCCCAGCCACCACCACGATACGCATGGGTATTTGATTCGTGCATGCGGGCGTTAATAATGGATTGTTCGCATGAACATACACACGTGCATACGTATGTAAATACTGACAAATGGATACGTGTAGGGAATGCAAATAGATACGTGTAGGGGACGGTCGAGAATTAAAGACAACGCCTTTAAAAGATATTTAATTTAATTCTAGACATCCGAATAGATGCAGACACACATGCACGTACCGGTAGAGGTGTGAGCAAATCTGCGTACAAGTGTTCAGTGTCAACATGATTGAAACCACGGTGATGATCGTGGTAAGCGGCGAACAGAGAGGACTTTGGTTCGCGCACCATTGGCGTCCCGAAGCGCACGGCTAGCATCGGCATCCGGTACTCTGTGTTGACGCCAAAAGAGCGTCTAAAAAGGTCCTGCCGCTTTAGTACAAGCTTCGCCATTACGCTGAAATCGTTGTAGTTTTTTTGATAGACATCGCCCTCACGGCGTGACTATTGTTCTCCTTTCGATCAACGTCGTCCTCATGGCGTGATCGTTGTCGTTCTTATCGTCGACGTCGTCCTCATGGCGTGATCGTTGTCGACCTTCCGATCAGCGTCGCTTTCATGGCGTGATCTTTCGTCCTTCTGATCGATGTCGCCCTCATGGCGTGATTGTTGTTCTCCTTTGATCAACGTCGTCCTCATGGCGTGATCGTTGTCTTCTTTCTGATTGACGTCGTTCTCATAGCGTGATCGTTGTCTTCTTTCTGATCGACGTCGTCCTCATAGCGTGATCGTTGTCTTCTTTCTGAACGATGTCGCCCTCATGGCGTGATCGTTGCCTCCCTGGCGTGATCGTTGTCGATCTTATCATCGACGGTACCCTCACGGCGTGATCGGCGTCGTCCTTCTGATCGAGGTTGCCTTCCTGGCGTATTCGTTGTCGTCCTTCTGATCGACGTCGCCCACACGGCGTGATTGTTGGTCTCCTTTTGATCAAAGTCGTCGTCACGACGTGATTGTTGTTCTCCTTTTGATCAATGTCGCCTATACGATGTGGCCGTTGTCTTCTTTATAATCGACGTCGCCTTTACGGCATAATCGTTGTCGTCCTTCTGATCGACGTCGTCTTCACAGCATGATCGTTGCCCTCCTTCTGATCGACGTCGCCTTAACGCCATGATCGATACCGTCCTTCTGATCGGCGTTGCCTCCCTGGCGTGATCGTTGTCTTCTTTCTGATCGACGTCGTCCTCATAGCGTAATCGTTGTCTTCTTTCTGATCGATGTCGCCCTCATGGCGTGATCGTTGTCATCCTTCTGATTAACGTCGTCCTCATGGCGTGATCGTTGTCGTCCTTCTGATCGACGTTGCCTCCCTGGCGTGATCGTTGTCTTCTTTCTGATCGACGTCGTCCTTATAGCGTAATCGTTGTCTTCTTTCTAATCGATGTCGCCCTCATGGCGTGATCGTTGTCGTCCTTCTGATTGACGTCGTCCTCATGGCGTGATCGGCGTCGTCCTTCTGACCGAGGTTGCCTTCCTGGCGTATTCGTTGTCGTCCTTCTGATCGACGTCACCCACACGACGTGATTGTTGTTCTCCTTTTGATCAATGTCGCCTATACGACCTGGCCGTTGTCTTCTTTCGGCATGATCGTTATCGTCTAAACGAGTGACGTCGCCCTCATGGCGTGATTGTTCTTCTCCTTCCGATCAACGTCGCCCTCAACAATCAAAGTTCTCCCCTCAAACTAACGTTGACATCAGTCGTCGTAGGAAAGCGCCCATTGCAACATGGGCGCTGCATGCAACATGCGCGTGGGCGCACCATCACAATGTAGGTGGTTGATGTTGATGTCACTTGCTACAACAACTGCTTTCGCCGGCCGAGGAATGTGTCGAACGTCTTGGTTACAATCCGCTACTTCTTTGTCATGAACGAGAACAACAACAACAACAACAACATTAACAACAACAAGACGAAGAAGCGAAAAACGATCACGAAGAACGAAGAGAAAATGAAGCACAAAAACGTCGAGCGGAAAAACAATGAGAGAAATAGGAAGACGAAGAAGAAAAGCTGGTAGTAAACACTTACGACGCTTGCACTCGCACCTACGCCTACGCAATTTTTCCTTTGAACATTACGGTGGTTGCGCTGTTATTGGCACAACGGTGTTGCTCTCGTTGTCGTGGCGGCCATGGGACTCTAAACAGCAGAACTGCATCGGCTCCCCGTCCGTCGGCAAGGAAGTTGCATGACCAGCGAGGACGAAACGACGCTGCATGACCAGCCAGCCAGGACGAACAGGCACTGCAGAACTGCAGAAATCGTGCCAGTCGTAAGAGAGTTTAGTAGTATACACCATAAGATCGAGGTCCTCGAACCTCATGACATTTGTCTTCGGCGTCGCGTGTCTGTGCCGCGGATGATGATAATCGAACATCGAGCGACAACAAACAGGCACGACGCCAACCGCGGGCAGATATCCAAGCGGCCAAGCGCAACAACAGTGGCCGGAACAAGCAGAAGAAGAAGAAGAAGAAGGCTGGACCAGCTGGATCAGGGTGCGGCGACCGGGGTCGGCAGGTCTGGCGTGCATGTCAGCCTGCAGGTCACCGAACAGGTGGCGTCGAAGGAAGCGCATCATGATTGTCACCATCAATATCTTTGTCGCTGCCATTGTGCTTGCCGCTCTTATCATCATCATCATCATCATCGCCACCACCACCACCATCACCATTACCATCATCATCACCACCATCATTATCATCATCGTCGTCGTCATCATCATCATCATCATGATGATCGATCCGTTATCTGGCGGATGACCGGCGTTCCGCGTATTTCGCTTCCCGCTTCCGCCACAGCGGCCGCCCACGCCACGCCATGCAGGTCATCGTCAGTCGGTTACTCGTCGTCGTCGTAGTTGCTGTTGTTGGTTTTGTTGCTGCTGTTGTTGTTCCTGTAATTGTTGTTCTTGCAGCCGTTGTTTTTGTTGCCGGTGTCGTTTTTGCTGTCGTCTGTCACTAACGGCCATCGAGATGTTGGTAAAACGAGCATCATCGACACGAAGAATATATAGAAAATATTGTGTTGATTTATTAATCATTTACAATAAGTTTGCACACTCGGCAGTGCTCGCCTTATATATATATATATATATATATATATATATATATATACATATACAGGGTGTTCCTATTTGTGTGTCCAAAACGCTAGGGTATGGTCAAACTCGGTGAGAAAATCATATTTGCCAATGGGTGGAAGCCGGGAAAACGTTTTGTTTAGGAGTGAGGATGAAATTTATAAAAGCAGTTATTCTGTCTTTTTTCTCCTACATAGCTGTGCAAAAATCTACGTTTGCGGGAGAACCAGTCAACGCACAAAGGAACCGATCATACCGGCGTGTTTGGCGGAAAATTCTGCACAATAAAGTATACATTACTAGCTTGCGTAGCAAAAAGCGAATAGCCAGATTAAGGAAAGTCATAAAAAGTCAAAATGTTACGTTAACGCTTTTTTGTGCAACATCGTAATTTTTTCCATTACGACCAAAAATGCACGCCCAAAAGACTACTCTCAGGCAATAGCAGATTTAATGCCCACTACATTCGTACCAAAGTGATGGTGCTGCGTTACGTAGTTGCCAAGTGACTAAGCTTTTTCGACAGTCATAGTTGTTATGTATCACGTTGAAGTTTTCACGTCCAGAACCGTAGCATTTTGCCAAGACGTTTCCGCCCCCTCTTTCCATTAGAAAAAATTATTCTCTTGCTGAGTTCTACCAAACCTCAAAATATATACCTAACTTTCTCATACACCCTATGCAAGTATGCATGCCTTCGCTTTCGATATGACTGTCGAAAAAGCTTAGTTACTTGGCAATTACGTAACGCAGCACCATCACTTTGGTACGAATGTAGTGGGCATTATAATCTGCTATGGCCTGAGAGTAGTCTTTTGGACGTGCATTTTTGGTCGTAATGGAAAAAATTACGATGTTGCACAAAAAAGCGTTAACGTAACATTTTGACTTTTTATGACTTTCCTTAATCTGGCTATTCGCTTTTTGCTACGCAAGCTAGTAATGTGTACTTTATTGTGCAGAATATTCCGCCAAACACGCCGGTATGATCGGTTCCTTTGTGCGCTGACTGGTTCTCCCGCAAACGTAGATTTTGCACAACTATGTAGGAGAAAAAAGACAGAATAACTGCTTTTTATAAATTTCATCCTCACTCCTAAACAAAACGTTTTCCCGGCTTCCACCCATTGGCAAAAATGAGTTTCTCACCGAGTTTGACCATACCCTAGCGTTTTGGACACACAAATAGGAACACCCTGTATATGTATATATATATATATAAATATATATGTATATATATATATATATATATATATATATATATATATATATATATATATACATTCATACATATGCATGTATACATATATATATACATACAGGTAGTTCAATAAGTTCTTAGAATGAAAACCGAGAATTTTCCAAATCATGTTTTTAAATTTTTCTTATTTGATATACTCCCCGAGAAGCTCTATACACTTTTCCCACCGAGATTTCAGAGCTTTCATACCTCTTGAGTAGAATTCCGCGTCGTTAGACTGAAAATAGGCATTGACAGCACCCTTAACCTCTTCATTGCTGGAAAAACGCTTTCCACCGAGACTATTCTTCAAATGCCGAAGAGGAAATAATCAGAGGGGGCCAGGTCTGGAGAATAGGAGGGTTGTTCAATAAGTTCGAACCTCAGTTGGGCCAGTTTTGACGATGCTTGCCGGGAATTGTGTGCAGGAGCATTGCCCTGGTGAAACGGGACAACCTTCTTCTGCAAAGCGGGCCGTTTCACGATGAGTTCTTGCTAACGGCAGTCCAACAGTCTTGCATAATATTCTCCTGTGATCGTTTTACAGCTCTCAAGGTAGTCGACCAGCATTATTCTACGTTGGTCTTAAAAAACTGTAGCCTCACCTTTCCGGTCAATGCCGTTGTCCGCACCCTCTTCGGAGGTCCTTCATCAGGTGCACACCATTGGCAAGATGCTTCTTGGGTCTCGGGAGTGTAGTGATGAACCCGGCTTTCATCGACGGTCATGAATCTGCACCAAAATCCGACAGATTGTTCGACATCTTGGCCAAATTTCGCTGTAAAGCCAAAACAGGCGCGTCTTTTTGGCCTTGGTTGAGCAAATGCGGCAGCCATTTTGCTCTAAGCTCTTTCATCTTCAAGTTTTCGTGTAGGATAAAATGCACACTGCCTAAACTAATCCCTAATGCCTCCGCTATTTCCTTAATGTTCATTCGCTTATCTGTGCCAAGAATTTTTCGCACTTTCTCTACGTTTTCCTCATCAGTTGCCGTTTTTTGGCCTCCTGGACGTAGTTCATCCTCGGTGCTCCTGCGACCCTCTTTTTAACACATTAATCCAGTTGGAAACAGGGGCAAAACATGGCGCAGAGTCACTGTACGTCTCGTCTAACTCAATTTTTACTTGGGTCGCATTCCAACCTTTGAAATAAAAATGCTTGATAACCACTCGAAACTCTTTTTTCTCCATTTTTAAAAATCACGCCGATACGTTGCACGGGAAAAGCTATCAAA